>CM073762.1:89475085-90075085 GCA_037127475.1 Arma custos
AACTATTCTTCCTTGGAATGGATACTGCTATTGAGACTCTGAAAGTGAAATTCTTTTATTGGGTGAAATAAAAACAACTAAAGGCTCTCATTTCCTATTGCCAGCTCTTTCTCATCCTCTCTCTCTCTCTCTCTCTCTCTCCTCTCTCTCTCTCTCTCATTCCCAACCAGCAATAAGCTATTTCCTACGTAGCCCTTCGTTTTCCCAATTCCTTTTCAATAGCGATAAATACTCGTATATTCATTTCGTTCTCAACTTTAAACTCAAAAATAAATCGATGAATACACATGACATATTCATGTTCACATTGTTATATATAAACAAGAATAGTAATTGTTCCAATAATATTTTTTTGTTTAAATTGTGGTTTTTAATCCATCATAAATTACACGTTGTGCTTTTTTTTAATATAGAATAGTAAAAGCTCAAAAGGGACATAAAATACTTGTCAAGATATGAACAGAAAAGTTCCAAATAAAAAACCTCAAGTCTCTAAACAGAAAAGGGGAATCTAAAATACCTGTCAGTATTTCTCCTATTCAAGACAGAAAGAAAATAGCTTTGGAAATGAATAAATAAAGCAGATCCCAACCTCAAAATGTGACAAGACACCAACCACAGAAAAGATTCTACCGCCACCAAGGCCCTAATGCAACAACTGAACCATAAGAAACGTTACAGGACATGTTAAATAGAAACAGCTGGAAAGAATAAATAGAAACAGCTGATAAAAAAAATAAATGCACAGACCATACTTCGATAAAGCTAAAAGTAAAATAAAATTCACTAATAAAGAATAAAGAAGACTGGAAACCGTATAAAAAGGAAATTACTATTGCATATTGCATTGTACCTTTTGTAATTTTTATGAGTGTATATTCTATATCCTTGTTTTTTTTTAATCAGCTGTTTTATTTAACCTACTATTCTCTTTCCCAGCTGCTGTACTATTACCTTCCTCACCATTGAGTAGTTAGATTCCTGCCTTAGTGGTAGTGGGATATTTTCTCTGGTTGGTGCCTTGCTGCATTTTGAGGTAGGATTGCTTTATTTATTTAGCTACTATTCTCTTTGTGTCCTAAATATGCCTGAATTGGGAAATGCTGACAGGCACTCATTTTTAGAGACTTAAGGCTTTTTGTTTGACTTTTTCATTCATATCTTAACATGTATTTTTTTAACTGAAACCTATTTTTTTCTAGTTGAATTGATAAGTATGTTAATTATTTCTGCACTATTAATAATAAATTTAAATTAAGACATGAAATATCGTAATGTTAAGAATCAATAAAGAAAGATAATGAAATGATGAAGCAATTATATAACAATAATGATAGATGAAATTTTTGACAGTTCTAACAACCAATCAAATTTTGTCATTTTGTGTCATATGAAACAATTTCACCCGATCATGTCAACATTACACTGATAACTGCATTCAGTGCAATTATAAATCACTATGAATATACGATTGAGTTTGACAACTTCATTCCAAATAAATTTCAAAATGTCACGTTTTGGCAAAGCGAATGTTCAAAGAATAACTGAACTAATCAAAGAAAAAAATCCCAGAAATTCAACCTACAGTAACAAATATGTTTGGGGAATATTTAGGGAACTTTGCTGCGGACGAGAAAATGAATTAAATGAACATAGAAGTTTAGAAGATTTGGAAAAATAAATATTGAAATAAATAAATGTTTCGTTGTGTTGAGTTATTTATTTTTTTTGTCATAACATTTTCCGCCGAATATTCCTCGGACATTGACAAATGCCTCATAATTTTATGAAAAATTTGTCAAGCTCGTTGCTTTCGATTGTCATATAATTATCTTGTCTATTATCCATGTCCAAGAGATATTACTACTGAAAACAAATCTCAAACCTCTACTCCTCTGAACTTTACTGTAATTGTTGTATATTATCGGAGAAATTGATACTAAGCTAATATTTAGTGTGTCAAAAAAAAATCGACGTTTTTTTAAAGTAAATGAACCACAAAGTTCCACAATATTTTCTGCTTAGATATTTTTTTATTAGAATCATCCTCAATTCTCCGACAGTCCTAGTTATATAGGATGCAATATGAAATATCAAAAAAAGCAAAAGTGTTGCACATCTCACGTTAACAGTCCAAACAGACTCATCAAATAATTTCAACAAGTGCAACATTTCTCCATACATTCCACAAAAAATTCAAAAGCATGTGAGTTTTTTCTTTCCTGATGATGCCTGAATTAGTGAAACGTTGACGTTGGTAAGTTTTTCCAGTGTTTCAGACGTTTAAGGCTTTGTTTGTGTATCTCTGCTGTTCCATTTTATAATTTAGGTCTCTTTTTGAGTTTTTACTCATTTTTATTGATCTAGATAAAGGCGGAGATCTATGTGTTTTGACAATCCGTCCAATAAATCTTCAGCAAGCTTAAGATCCTAGCTATTTGCATAATGGTCCTTCTTGTTTGAATCGTTTAAGGATATGATTGGAAGATTCTATACATAATTTCATGGGTCTCTGATATATTGGTACAAGCAGAAAAAGAATGAGAAAAATAAACTCACATTTAAACACAAAAAAGGTCAAAAAGTCTCATCAATTTGAGTAAATATCAACATCACCCACAGATATCTAAAAAACACCCAAAAAGAAAAGATAGACTTTCTAAAGGGGAATGTGGTCTGTTTGCCCTTTACATATACCATCGCGTTCTGCTATTTTTGATTTGGCGAAACGTTGATAGGTTGGTTGTAATCCTGATATATTATTACAGAGGATCAAGGCTTGTTGCTAATTGATCTAATTGATTAGATGTATGACAGTTTCGTCATTTATTATTTATTCAAAATTATTATAATTTTTAGTTAGTTTGTATTGTATATTTATAACGTGATTACATCTTATAGTTATATAAGTATACTATATATCGTCGATACAAACGCAAAGTATCGAATGTGAAAAAACACAGTTTTCGTTCTCGATTTATACCATTTGCATTAGGATTGATAATTGTTTATTGAACAAAATAAAGTTCATATAGAGGCATCTATCAGTCCCAAAAATAATTTAAAACGAATGTCATTGGTACACTAAATTTGACTATAGGCACTAATTTTTATTGAACCTTGGACTGCTATTTTTTAATTCTACTGAAAAGTAGTGTTTTTCACATTCGGTACTTTGCGTTGGCATCGACGATACGTTCGATTTGTCGATATTTAAATATGTATATAAAAATATGAGTCGGAACATATATTTATAAATTATACATTGTATCTCTAGATGTATCTATAGCTTGTCAACATCTTCAATAAATACTGTAATGAATAATAGATTTTTAATTACACGGCGAATTCATAAGTTCAAACAACTACTAGTCAATACAGGTCTCATTTAGATTTTTAAAATTAATCACTTTGTAGCTACCGATTGATTTTAAATAAAACCTTAGGCACTTTTTTCCTCTCTCATTATGATACACCTCATTAACTGTATCATACATAATAATGTAAGGATGGACTATGCAATTATGTATTATAATTGTTTTCCATTCTTCGAAACGTTTATATCATCAATTTCCCAGATAAATTATTTCTCTGTTTTTGAGAGATTTTCAATTTATAAAGGATACAATAAAACACTGATGATTAATGGAAAATTAATTGGGACTGGATTTTAATTATGCAAACGGTGGGTGGGGGTGCCGGGGAGTTTTATTTTATAGGGAATATTATTGGAGCCTCCTTCATTTTAATCAAAATCTGATTATGATCGATAGAATACAGCGCAATCTTAGCTCACTACACAGCAAATTGAGATAATTTTGATAGTGTACTAAAATGTAAGGAAAAGTTGCACCCTTTGGATGTGCATTAGCATTCTTTACTATGCTAATAACGTTATTATTATAGGAATTTAGAAGCTTGAACTCTTTTGAGAGCACCACGTCGAAACCTTAAAGGCCGACGCTGAGCTCTAAATCAGTTACTTTGAGGGTGTATGGATCAGAAAAATAGGCCCCTTAACATCGGGACAACTAGACTACATAGATCCGCTCTGGAGGAAGGGTGGCCGGGCTGTACCCCCCTCCCCGATACTGGATTTCCACCAACCTGGAGGACCAGTGGCTGATTTCCGTCCGAAGACTAGGAAATAGAGCCACAAAACTCCCTACACTACAAAATTGAACTCACTAGAAATGAGAGAATAAGAGAAGAGGGGTGAAACCCTTAATCGAGATCTTAGTTAAATAGCAATTGAATGGTCATCCGTGCCGAATGGATGAAGATCGCGAACCACACATTCGCTGAGGTAAATTAAGTAAGTATTATTATTTATTTTTTATCAGCTGTTTTATTGAACCTTTTCCAGTTGTTTTCCTGTAACGTTCCTTATTATTCAGTATTTGCTTTTGAACCTTGAAAGTGGTGGAGTATTTTCTCTGTTCTGTGTCTTGCTGCATTTTTAAGTAGGGGTGTGCTTTATTTATTTTTACCTTTGCTATTGTTCTCTCTGCCCTTAAATACCTGAATGGGCAAAGTGTTGACAGTTATTTTTGTTTCCTGTTTTTATTTTAGCTACTTAAAGCTTTTTGTTTAGAATTTTCCCTATATGCGTGTATATAATTATTTTTCTTAGGTATTTTTGTTTTTCCCTTTTTATACGCAGTAAAGGAAGTCATAAAATTGAAAACATTTTCAATTGTTTTCTTATTTATTAGCTTTGACAAGAAAATATGCACCGACGTTTATCGGGTGATAGCCAAGAACAAAATAGAGAAGTATGCTTCTATTTAACGCCAATGTTTCGACCTACATTCCAAGCCTTTATCAATTCTGGACACCCCCATGAGAAAAAAATTATAGAGGCCTTAATTTTATTAATAAATAAATGTTTAAAACTTTACAGTTTTATATTTTAATGATGAATGAATGATAAAGTTGAATATAACAACACCTTAGCTATTTGAGATTTTAGGAAAATATATAATTTTGCAAAGAAGAATATTTTAACTATTTCTTTCTGTTTATCTTTTTCCCAATTATTTAAACCGTTAATTTTAATAATTTTCAGAGGTTTAACTCAAGTGATTCAGCCTAAAAAAGAAATTGAAAAAAAACATTAAACTATTTTTTTTTTTCAAATTCAAGTTTTTGTAATATACGTTCTTCTATTTAGCTCTTAAACTCAATCCCTATGGTCAATTTTTTAAAAATTAATTTTTTTTATATAATAAATTAGAAACTCTGTAGTCGTCTGTTTTACTCGAGTTTCCTTTACGATTTTTAAATAATCAACGAAACATACATATTTTTGCTAAGAAGAATATTTTAAATATTCCTTTCTGTGTATCCTTTTCATAATTAATTAAATGTTTGATTTTATTAATTTTCATAATTTTAATGTTTTAATTAAGTTATTCAGTCTAAAAAAGGAAATTAAGAAATCATTAAACTAATTTTTGTTTCAAATTCAAGTGTTAGTGATTCAAATATATTCTTCCATTTAGCTCTAACTTAAAAAACTTTTTTTCCTTTTATATAATAAATTAAAAGCTCTGTACCCGAATGTGTTCCTCGAGTTTCCTCTGCGAATCTTGAATAATCAACGATTTTTTTTTTATTATTATCCTTTCGCTAGATAGAATGATGTACATTTAATTGTCCAATAATATTTGGCTAACCTACATCCTGTTTCAGTTAAACCAACATTGAAAGTACACCGCTGTTGGTTAAAGAAAAATACAAGAAAGGTTCGGGGGGTCCCTAGGGCTATCCGAAAGGGCCTTTAACAACTGATCATTCCCTCCCTCCCTTTTCATCCTTAATTAATGGCTCTTTCTTATCTCCTCTTTTCCTTCTTTCTGTCTCCAACTCTCCTTCTTATTTCCGCAGCTAACCATCTACTTTTATTTCTCTTTCCATTCCAATTTATACCGTTTTTAATCTATCTTCGAGGATAATGAGTATTTATTAACTGCCTTGCTTCCACTTTCATTTCCTTTAGAAGCAAATTTTTCAAACTACTCTGAAATAAAAATACATTTATTTATTCAAAAAAAGAAAATTTATACAGTGAATCTGATTTACCTTCACCATTAATTTATTGGATCATGTTTCATATGAAAAGTCCTTTTTCATAGAAGTTATTTAAATTAGAGTTGAAAATAATTGACTGAATAATTTTAATAATGAATTGAATTGGTCAGGGGGTGCAGTCAATGATCACACAAAATAAGCAAAACTTATTTTAATGTGGCAAAGTTTCGGCCTAAGATGTTGGGGAAAGGCGTTCAAAATGGCATAGGCGGGTAAAACGGGTAAATTACTTTTCTCCGAAACCACAGACATACTAGTTTTCATAATGGCCTGTAAGAACCGCTTTATAACAGGTCGCAACCAGTGGCGGAGCCAGTCGCGTCCATTGGATCATGTGGTGCAGACATGCGTTTGTTTGATTTTTGCAGTCACGAGTTTTACTCAGATAGAATTTGTTTCTCGTATAAGTAATTATTGTTAATCTTCATTCGTTTTTATTAAGCGTTAATTTATTGTAATTTTACTAAATAACTTCGAGAATGTTTTGAAAACTCAAAATTCTAGTTACATTTTTAGTTATTGTTTTCTAATGCTGGAGGTTTTGAAGTTTACAAAATGACATACACCTTGTTCGAAAATCTATCAATGCCTCGCAACTATTCTAGGCAAACAGATCGACAGGGTTCCAACTCGTTTTCAAATAGGTCCAATATTCAACAAAGCTTATGGCAAAGCAGCAACAGTTCAAACTTCAGTAAATGGGTTTAAAAAACAGGTCTCTGGCCTGTTGATACAAAAATATTTTCATATTATTTATTTGACCCTGCTGAGACGACAAACATTCCCATGCAACTCTGCATGTAATCGACTGATTTTCATTACAAAATTGGTATGTCATTTTACCCGCCTAGGGCGTACAAAACAATTTTTTTTTCAAGTTTTTAGGAATGTTTATTAATTCTATTGTTTTTGTATTGAGTTGATTGATCTCTATAATAGGTAAATAGGTAAACTAGGTAATAAACCAAGGAATACATGGTTACTTAAAGTGTTCAATATTATTAATAAATAAAGATTTTATAACTAGTACGTATGTCATTTTGTACGCCTCTCCCCTAGGCCATCTTCAGGGCAGTAGTGGTTGCCGAGTCTGAGGTAACGCGTCAAACTATTAACTCAAAAGTTATTTAGAAAACAAATTTATAAAATTAAAACATCTTTATTCAAACTATTCACCCTCATTTGCTATACATTTTTCCCAACGTGTTATAAAATTTTCAATACCAAAACTGAAAAAATTCAGGGTTTTGTGATCGAATAAAGTGAAAATGCGTTTTTGACTTGAGTTGGAAAAATAGAGTGAAATACACTTATTTTCTGAATCGTTATTTTTTTTTTCATGGTGCTTAAGTGTCTGATTTGAGTAACTGTAATCTGAAATGAAGTAAATGAAGGACGTGATTTTGCTAACTTATACTTGGATTTCAAATGAGTTAAGGTCTCATATTCTGTCCCTTTGAAGCTTGTGCGTAAACACAAAAGAAATACGAACAGCGAAGGGTTCAGATTTTTTGTTATACCATGAAGGCCTGTTTCAGAAGGGTACTAATGCAGGATAATAATGTTGGATAAATTTTGTTAGTGTTTTTTTTCCCTGAGTGTAATAACGAAAGTTCGTAACGGAAGAGGAGTTGTATTGTTTGTTGTCCCAAAGCTCAGCTTATTGGCTTGTTTCAAATTAAATGTACGTTTTCAAAGAAAAGGTTATTTAGAAAAACGAATTAAATAAAATCAAAACACTTCTAGTCCAAATATTTACCCTCTTTTTCTATACATTTTTTTTTCAACGTGTCATCTAATTTTTAACTCCAGAGCTTCAAAATGCAGTAAATTGTGCAAATTTGTGAACAGATAGAAATCTGTTGGTTATAAGTTTGGCGAATAAGGTGGGTGTGGGAGGGCTTCGTAAACCAGCTCTATTAGTGTTTCGCGAAACACGAGGTCTGACATTGTTGTTTAGGCGTATAGGTCCTTTCCGATCAACCAATGCAGGTTATTTTTTGTTGCACTATGACAATATCCCTGCAATACGACATGGATGGGATAGTTTCACGTCTGGTTACAAAGGAGAAAGGAAATAATTATTTATTTATGAACTAATCTCTCCCATCAGCTCAATGGTCTGCAGGGGCGGATCCATGATATTTTTCTAGGGGGGGCACAACGGGCAGACAGGCAAAAAAATCAACAATAACTTAGAAATACACTAGTAGTATTTATAGAAAGGTTTATTAAAATATCTAAACAATAGTTTCACTCGTTATTTCTGTTATTTTAACAACTATCGTCTCATGATTTGCCTATAATTATGTACTGTAATGGATTCTCTACAGTACACAAAACACCGTCTGGGGGGGGAACGTGCCCCCGTGCCCCCCCCCCTGTATCCGTCTATGATGGTCTGTTCTTACAATACCCTAGAAAGAGTGGATTAATAACAGATCATTGCAGTCTGTAAACATAACCATAATTTTACTTTGAATTTTAAAAATAGTAACCTTCCGGATCCTAACTTATTGAATGAATTGCTTAGTAATCATAAAGTCTGGTTTTCGATAACATTGTCACAAGGATGCGGTCATTCAATTAG
The DNA here is from genome assembly GCA_037127475.1 of Arma custos. Taxonomy (NCBI): domain Eukaryota; kingdom Metazoa; phylum Arthropoda; class Insecta; order Hemiptera; family Pentatomidae; genus Arma; species Arma custos. Next base: position 89,483,769 of record CM073762.1, read on the forward strand.
GCGGAAAATCTAGGATAATAATATTAGGTCTTAATTAGAGGATTTGAAGTAATAAATTCATTAGCATTAGTCCTGCTGCAGGTATATTACATTTTTTGTTTTCAGATATGTGCTGCTAGATCTAATAGTAATGATCTGACATTATTCACCTGTTAATTTCTATGCTGAACATGGGCTAGTTATTAACGTTAATATATTGTTATTTTGTTTTATAAAGTACTCTTTACACACTATTATAGAAACCATTATTATTAATTATTCAATAAATCAAAAATGACACATCTCCCAAAATATTCAAGTTATTCATTTGAAAGATAATCTTTCTGGCCTCTAAATCAAATAGATAAGTAAAGTCGTGCAAATGAATACAACGGATGTTTTAAAAATAATTGTTTGAAAATAATAAGTTGCTGTTTAGTTAATTGTAACATTTTTCATAAGAAAGCTAATTTACAACATTTAAATTTGAATCAAAATCGTAGGATTTTTGAAATTTCTAATAGATCCCTTAAAACAATTTAAAAAATACTCACAGAAAAGTTTACCTAGAGTTATTTTATCTTAATCTAAATCAAATAATGGTATATTTTAAAATTGCAATACTATGTCTTGATTTTTATCTCCACAGTTTATTAACTTAATAACGACATTTAGGAATTAATAATTAATCAAACAAACTATTTTTAAAATACGATATAAAATCTAACTATAATTGTAACTGTGATCAGTAAAAATCCACTCATATAAATATTCTTTTATGTAAATAGTAAACTTAACTAATAAAAAAGAATTTAACTATGTAGAATGTGAAGAACTGCTAAATTGTTTTTTTAATTTTATTCACATGATAGTCAATATAAAATTGTTAATTTATAGATTTATTGAATTAAAATGAAAATATTGGGGGGAATGGCGTAGGAAATTGTTTAATCCCTTAAATTTAAAATTGTAATGTCTAAACAACACAAATGAAACTCTTGAGTATTTAACTATAGAAAAACATTTATTAATTACAGCATAACCATTTAAATATATGTAGAAACAAAAACATGGGTCAGTAACCAAATCTAACCTTTGTTATAACTCATAATCAATACATCGAATCCAATATACCACAGTTACTTAAGTAATTATTTATAACGAAATAAAAAATAACAAACAACAGGTTTAAGCACGTTTAGTTAGAAAAAGAGTCAGCAGATAGAAGCACCAATCGATAAAGCTGGAAAATAATAGTTCTATCTAGCTCCGTAAGATGCCAGCACTATCCAAACGCATTTTCGAAGCCGAATTCCAGCTCGAAAATTTTATTTTGTAATAGGACAGTAGGAGCATGCAAGAGCTCAACAGATAGGTCGGATACCTAAACTGTATTGTGCTGCTACCTTGTGGCACAAGCGTGAACTATGTGTGTTCTCGTACTGACCGCAAGATAGCAGCACAATTCAGTCTGGCCATCCGACCTACCTGTTGAGCTCCTGCAAGCTCCTACTCTCCTATTACAAAATAAAATTTTCTAACTGGAATTCGGCCTCGGAAATGCCTGTTTGGATAGTGCTGGCATCTTACGGAGCTACATAGAACTATTATTTTCCAGCTTTCTGGATTGGTGCTTCTAGCTGCTGAATATTATTATAACTAAACGAACTTATTTTTTATTTCATTATAAATAACTACTTATTTTAAAGTAATGACCAAAGAATTTCCAACGTCATCTGTTTAAATTTTCCTTCAATATTTTATTTATATTTTATAAATCTCTAGTTTAAGAATTTCATATTGACTACCATGGAAAGTAAAATAAAAAAAAATATTTTGTACTTCTCTCGCATCCAATATAGTTAGTTCCCTTATTATTTGTCAAATAAGCTATACACTTTTAAGTAAGTACGAATTATGGGAGTGGACTTGTGAAATGTAGAATGGCAATACCATTTTATTTATCATTTTTTTATTTTTCACAACTTGCTGTTCAAAGAAAAATTAAACAAATATAAATATATCTGGTGATGATTATGCTGACATATTTTTGTGTTTTGAAAACAGAACAATGATCTTGTTCTAATTACTGGTTTCATAAATAAAATTTGTTAGGAAGAACTAATGTAGGTTGAAACACAAAGGTTTTTTAACTCGCCAGCTCTCAACTTCTCAATGTCTCTAATGGAATCGGTGACAAATGTTTTAAAAAAAGTATAATATCTTTCATGTATTATTTTCAATGCATGGCAATATCGTATTACTTGTTTGCTTCCATTTCAGAGGGGCAAGATAAGTTATATTGTTATATGTATAAGCAAGTGCCAATAACTGGATCAACACACTCCAACTACATGTGTTATAATGACCAACAAAAAATAAAGCAATTGTTTAATTTCTCTTTCTCACTTTTTATCACTCCATTAACAACTGTGCGTGGTTACTGACAATAAGTGAATGAAGACAAATAATTACAATAAGTATACATGATGAAGAAATTTATCAATTCACAATTTTTCAGCCTTTGTTTTGAGTCATCCAAGATCTCTCATCCATCTCCTTTTTAATCTTCTGTGGATATTTTCAGAAATGTTTTTCTAGATGTTTAAATTTATAGTTATATTGTTTGTTGAATATTTATATATGATAGGGTAATTTAAATTGGAAATGAATTTATTTTTATTTCTACATTATAAATAAGATAGTGTCATCTTCAGATGAAATTGTAGTATGATTAATGGTTTTTCTATCATGAAATCCTATCAACTTTACACATAATTATTTTGTTTTGTTGGTCTTTGTTTATTCCCATCTACTCTAAAATAAAGGAAAAAATGTTTTTGTACAAATAATACATTTGTTTTTAAAGCATAAATAAATAATTTAAAATAACATTTTTTTCTCTAATGAGTGTGATTGCACAAAACAATTATGCTAATTAAATAAAAATATAAGTTCTTTTTTCTCTTTATTGTATTCATATATGTCAGTGGTTACAGAGAGGCTGTGAAAGAGACTTACCCTAGAGTAATTCTTCAGTCTTGTCCAGGAAAGGAATCTTATCCAGATACTATTTAATTTTTCAAATTATCATGTTTTATGTTTTCTGCATGGCATGTTTTATTATTATTATGTTATGAAAGTATATTAAGATGACCTTGAAGAGAATCTTTAGGAGCGTGTTCTTATTTGCTCTTAGAGAGTTAGCATGTGTAAGCTTTGAACAGATCAATGTTACTCCTGTTTCTAGGTTCTAGTTAGTTTTATTATTTCAGTCTTCTTTCAATGATGATAAAGTGAGGATAAATGCAGACTAGTTTCAGTAGACAGGTGTATAAAAGTGTAAAGCATTGATTTAGTGTCTCTGTTTAGCAGCTATTGTGTAGGCCCCATTTCATTTTTCTATAAAACTTTTATCCAACATAATGTCTAAGTTATATTTTATTATAATATATATATATTATATATTATAGTTTCATTAAGTCCAGCTCAAAAAAACATAGCGAAGGCAAACCCTTTTCTAATCCTTAGAGAAATATCATTTTTATCTGATACGGAAACAAGAGACTGTTTCCATTAAGAACTCAATAATTATCATTGAAAATTTCAATAACAAACTTTTGAAAATTTAAAACAGAAAATATTTACTAATTATATGCGTAAAAACCCTAATGTCATTGATGCCTTTATTTAATTACTGGCATTAGTAGCTAATCGCATCATGATGTTATGCATATTTTTTATGCTATTTCTTCTCTGTTTTACTATTATTATTACTGCAAAAATTAATATTAAAGAATATAACCTTGAAGAATTTCTTTCTTCAAGAAAAAATCATTCAGCTCTTTAGATTTTTTTCGACATAGGCATTGTTTCAAACAAAATTAAGAAATGAAAATCTTAAAAATTGAAATTTTATTTGGGAAGAAAAAAATATGAAGCCAAGGTGAATTCAATTTTTAAAAAATACTTGAAAAAACAAAGAATATAGTCCAATAATAATAACATCTATTTTAGTTAATGTTAGTTACATTTATTAAATGAAAACAATCTTCTGAAAATAAATTTTAACTTCACAAAAATCAATATTATCAATAATAATAAGAGAATGGAATGTGAAATGAAACAACTGCATCTATCATGACAAATTGATATTGTATAGAATTTTCCAGTTTGATTCACTAATATAATGCTAAATAATTTAGTTTTTATAAATCTGCAGGGCCCCTCCAAGTTTATAATGTTATAAACACACTGATGCGGTTATTGCTAAACTGTCTAGCAATAGATGTAAAGTCAATATAATTTAATTTGGATTTGAATACTGATATAATTAACATCATCAAGTATAACATGATTACATAATCTTGAGGTAAGCAAGAAAAATACTCAAACCACTTATAATCCGTGGTTACACAAACCAGGAGTTCTCTACTAGGCTAGATTTCTCATCTGAACAAATGAAGAAGAAATAAAGAGTTAAATCAGCAGTTAATAATTTTGTTAAAAATTCCATAATTTAAATTAAGCGTTACAGGTACAGGTATACAGGTATTACCATAAATTTATTTTCTAGTTTGACTATTAGAGGGGAAGCATCCATTTATATGGCTACTAAACGGGAGTAGCAGACAATCAAAATAAAAAGTAGAGAACCCGTGGTTTAACTACCAATTAGCAGATCATACAAAATCTAGCAAAATCACCAGTTTTAGACAAAAGAAAAAAATGTATTCCATCAATATACCAATTTTATATTACAAGTTTTAATTTTTATAAAAACATCAAACATATTTTAGTTATTATGCTGCGGCTTAGACCAATCAGCATTAAGGATAAGATGGTCATAACCGTGCCCATTCAACGTGGCAATAGCAGCTGCAGCAGCGGATCGTGATTTAAAATGGATGTAGGCGAAACCTTTGCAAAGGCCAGTCGATTTATCCTTAGCCAAGAAGAGTTTGTTGTAATCTCCAAAAGGCTTAACCAACTCCTCCAAATCTGCTTCCTAAAATAAAATAACTTTTAAGTAAAGAAACTAAAAATGTGTAGGCACAAAATACTTAGATATATATATTACAGAAATTTTGAAAAAATTCTACTTGTCAAAAGAAAGATTTAAACCACAAGGTTTAATATAGGTCTTACTCATGGAGAAAATATGGTTATAATGAGAATAAAAAAGGGGATGAAAAATACCTAAGTAAATTTAGGATTTAATTTTTTTTAAATGATAAAATTTAAAAACATTAAAATTGTTCTTTTTTTTAGCAAAAAAAACTTATACAACCTCAAAAGAATATATATACATACACAAATGAAGGAGTATGTGTCTTATAATGATGGGATTAATTAAAAAGAAATTAAGGAAAGATAAAAAATAGGGTAACATATAATAAAATTTGTGTAATATTTCAAAATTGCCTGTAGAATGTGACCTCAAAAACTGTGAAGGCGAATGTGGCTTATGATGATGGGATGAAATAGAAAATAACCTATTTAGTTTCAATAATATAAAAAAATAGTTTATCTCCTTCAAAATATGAATAAATAATCGCTCTTATTGAAGATGATTAATCTGAGAATTAAAATTAAAAAAAGAAATGCTAAAAATTAGTTAAAAACCAAGATCTGTAGTAAGATTTCTCAAAAATCTACTGTTATAAAAGATTATAGTCTTAATAAAGTGGAACATAGGCTGGAAGTAAGGATTAGACCGTCCAAACAACCAGTAATATTTGTGTTAGGCAGTGATCCTAATATATCAGAGTAAAAACCTGTATTTAATAGTTTATAGTATACTGTTATTTCGTACCTGCGTTGATTCAGACAGATTAGAAACTCTAATAGCAGCTGCAGAACTGTCATCATGGCGACGAGACATGGTTTCTCCTCTTTTTCCACCACCTTCCCGAAGACCAGGGGCGATATACTTATTTTTAGCTTTAAAAAAATATAAATAATGACTATTTGAAACAATAACTGAACCTATCATCAATAGAGGATAGTATAAAATACAAACTTTTGTCTTCAACCTGAGTAGGCCGTTTCTCTTCGACTGCAGGAGCGCCAGCAGATTTGTTGGGAATATAACCAGTGTCTTTGAAGGGACATTTTAAGGTCCAGTGATCACCATTACATGTACGACACTTGACAGTCTTATCCGCCATGCCTGAAAGAGGACAAAAAGATTTTTATAATTACTTTGTAAGAAAGTTCCAAGATCTAACACAATAATTTCATGCAGCAGAATATTTTTAAATAATCCTGATAAATTTTACAGAAAGTTTTTAACAAATTGAAATAAAAATGACATTCAACTTAATAACTTATATATTTATACTATAAGGAATAAATCTTCAGCATGCAAACTTCAGAAGAGATTGTAAAAGCCCACACTCTCAATGTTTCAGTCCCTTAATGGGTACCATCATATTGAGAGTGAAAACAAAATGAGAATAGCACCCCTAATTCAACAAAAAAAATAGAACTATCTTAATATAATAATATAAATAAACTTAATAAAGCTTTTTTAATTAATAGAAGACATTACAAGAAAGTGCTTAAAAAGATAATTGTTTAATTATTAATGAATAAATAAAATATTTTCAGGAAATCCATCATTTAATCTAAGTTTCAAGTACTATTAACGACATTGAAATAATCAATTTTGTTTTTAATCTTAAGCTTTTTAATCATCTAACGTTTATTTTGTTACCCTTTTATGCATGTTAGTTGTACTTCATTTTGAAATTTGTTGACAAATTTTTTTTTTATGAACGCGTAAATCCTCAAAATAATCAACTCTTTAAAGAAAATTTAATTAATTCTTCTTTTTATCATTGGTTAATTAAGTCAGCCATTTAAGCAGGTGCCAACTAAACAGGATTTTACTATATTTTATCTATCAAATTTAAAATAACATGAAAAATACATACTTTTCAGCTTATCAAGTACATCTTCATCAGGCTTATCTTGTTCTTCTTTTGAAGTAATAAACTGCATGAAAACATCTTCCCCTGCAAATACAAAAACAATTTAAAATATAATGCTAAATCTGCTATTCGAATCATGTTACATGAAAAAATAATAAGCAAACAACTTTGTGTTAATTCCTAAATAGTATATTCTAGTAAAAAAGTAACGGTATATTAAATTAAAGAGCATTACATTTGCGTCTAATGAGTACCATAGTACAAATTAACAAACAAACAAACTTTGGTTCATGTGTATAGTTGAAAATCTAAGCTAAATATGATAGTTTTGGTCTAAAACCATGACCTTTTTTTTATGACGTCAAATGAAATATCAGATATACTTGGTAAATCATGATAGTATTTCCTTTTACCAAACTCATTTTAGGGATATTAAAACACTCCAAGAGGTCAGCAGAGATCAGACAATTTTATGTTAAATATACATACAAACTATTCAAAAATAATTCATTTATATCAAAATAGACAAAAGGTTAAATTGTGATTGTGTTGCCTAACAAAAACTCCAAACAATCAGCAGCATGCATAGAAAGTTGTTGCCATTACTGGGTGGATAGAAGTAATTTAGGAGTGTACATATTTTATAAGTATAAATCAGTTTTTTTATGGCCTGGTAAGTGGAACCACCAAGACATTGGTGCATTAACAAAAGATCAATAGCAAATATGGAAAAAGTAGTGATATTTGTTTGGTCTTAAAAGGGCATTTCGTGAAAAAAAAAATGGACTATATATTGAATATTAATTTTAGGTGAATATTTGATAAAATGAATAGTTTAATCATAAAAACATGCAAACAATCACACAGGTTTTCGATAATTTTTAACAATAAATATTAATAAAGTGATGTTTAATGAATTAATTTAAATACATACCTACAACAGTGTTAGCCGGGTTTGGTCCAGGTTTATCACCTGCAGCAACTCCATATTTGGCCCATGTTTTACGCAATGCGATTGGTTTTGAAACACATCGTTTTTCAATTTTGTAAGTTCGTACAACTTTTTCCTGTTGAATTACATTGTTATAAATTAAGTACCAAAATCAAAAAATAAAAAACAACATGCTAACTATTTATTTATATGGAGTAAAACAACTAAAATATATTGCATAAGAAGTCATAATCTAGAAAGATTTCATAAAAAAAAAAATAATAAACCTGTTTCTTTGGTCTAAAAAACTTGAAAAGTATAAAAAATATATAATAAAGTAGAATTTATTTTTACTTATTTTTAAGTTGATTACATGGAAAATATTAATTCATTATTTAAATAAAGGTTCCCCAACATCTGTTCTGCTACTAAATCTTTCTACCACAACTCTTCAGCTATCATTCTTTGACGACCATCCAATCTTTACAATATCCCAACTGTTTTGTGATAATGGCTCTACTTCCATTGGAAAAGAAGTTGCGTTGTTACTAATGGAGGAGGATATTGAATCCAGCATTCTTCCTCACAACGCATTGATCATGATTGTTAATGGAAAGTATAAAACGCAACAAATAATGGACTGCAAAGAATAAACATGTTCTAGCAGTTAGATGCTTACCACTGAATATTAATGAATTATTCAGAAAAGCACCTCATTTACACTCTAAACAAAGATACTTCTGTTAAAAAGATCTCATTCTATGGCAATAATGCTTTAACCATGTGTGTTGAATAAGCATATATGAGACCAAGAAGAGTAAGAAAACCATTCATAATACAATTTCAAAGGCTATTTCCATAATAATTTTATCATAATTTTATTTGTATCTGTTCATATTTTATTAGCTATCGTATTTTGAAAGTTATTATATCATTTTCACCATTTAGTAAAACACTTCTTTACTTTAAGGGTTTTGCTTCCCATTGCTATTCCCATTTCATCTTTACTAAAGAATTTAGTAATCTTCTACCGATAAAACTTGCATTGTCGATCAAAGGGATTTTAAACAATCAAACACATTACCTGCTTAGTTAGCCTCACTTTCTCTCTTATTAAATTTAAAAAATCAAAATATAACGAGTTTATTATTTCAGTAAAACACTAAGAGTGATACTATACAATGCATATTTTATTTCAAATCATCTATAACAAAACACAAGATAATAGAATAAATGTTTAATTCATCTTAACTGAGACCTAACAAACATTTTCACTGACAGTACAGTCTCATACTCAAATATAAAGAAGTACATAATAATCAAATAAGCATTATCAACTTATTCATGATTTCTTAATGTTATTATAAACCATAAGAACAAGATTTTTGAGTTAGATACTTATCAAATGAAACATTGAAACAGATTTTGTTACCTTTTTATTATCCTCATTCTTCCTGTATTCAGTTACAATTTTAAATCCATTTTCTATCACTTCAGAAGGCTGAGGATCATCTTCTACAACTTCCTCAACTTGATCCGCCCAACTAGATTTTACTTCATCAGCAACTGGCATCTATAAAAAAGTGTAGTCTAAATTTTACAACATTACATCTACCATATGCTATTGACTATGAAAATGACACAGATTTCCATCGGCAATGTTTGGAAGGTTTTATTTTTATTTTAAAATCAATTTTTACGCTCGACTAAATAAAATAAAATACCTTCTTATTAATAGTAAACACAATAATAGGTACTCCACGCAGCTCACAAAAGTCTGTAAATGGCTGATCAATGAACGAGCGTTCAAAAGCAATTAATTCTAAATTACAAAGACCTAACCTTCATAAACATAGAAATTAAGTTTTTAGAAGTAAGAAATTAAAATCCATCACCAGCTATTGTCCTTGTTCTCGGATCGGTATGGAAATCACTGGCGATATTACATACGCTGGTGGAGGAGAAAAATTTAAATATTTTACACACCTTAACGAGTGTACTAAAATAGAAATGTGAACAAAAATTTTATCAGAATACTTTTTGGGGCCAATGTGCAGTTTGTAAGGCCGAAACTTGGACAAACGCTGTGTGTTTAAAAGAATAATTCTATTAAAATCAGCTGGTTACAACCAGCTAAAATATCATTTTGTATTCTAATCCATTTCACCCAATACCCCTCCATGCAATTCCATTTCTCAACATAGCTAAGTTCGGAACCCGCAGACTATCGACTATAGATGTTCTGAGTAAAATCAGACAGTGTTGGAAAAAGTAAATGCTCTATTTTTAACAGAGACACTGCAAAAACACAACTAATAGTTGGCCCGAAATGAAACAAGTTCTATTTTACTGTCAATATAATTGTTAAAGCGTGTACTACTCCTAAGGATTGTGTCACAGTGTGGTCTATCCTTTAAGAGAATCCCTAATTGTAGAGGGAGTCCGATTTTAGTCTACTAAATTAGTTTCTACCTCCAGTCAAGGTTAGTGTAACGATCTAGATGAATAATAATATATACATTATAGTAAATACAGTGTAAAAAAAAAAACTATTATACACCTCTTATTTAATGTACTAAAAAAAGAACTTGAAGAAACTGTAAGGACACTTCAATTATTTATATTTTTATATACATCTATATATTTATCATAATTAGGAACTAATTATAAATGAATTAATGACAATTTTTAAATTAACTATAATCCACTTTATATTATACATCATATTAAACTGCTGGACTAAGTATCAAATCACTCGTGTTTTCCCCTAAAATTACGCCACCATCCACTGTACGATGTACTTTTATTTATTTAAAAGCATATTAGTTTTGATGAAAATGTTTCTAATATAAAATAACAAAATTAGCCAACCCAACAGTGCTGAGGTCTTAATATTTGCCAGTATACTGTTCCAGGGTTGTATAAGGTCATAGAGACAGGCAACCGGACCAGGAAAAAAATCTGCATTGCACAGAACGTAAAGATTGATTTATTTGATGCTTTAAGTAACCGGTTTCCCACTAAAAATGGAGTAAGAAATATATTTGAGGGAATCAGGTCCAGATTCCTTGAAGAACTGCTACAAGAAGACAAAATAAAGTAGACTGGCAATTGAGCACACTTCCCGCTTGATGACAGAGTTTAAAATATTTTGTTTTCCAAAGAAAATACGGCCAGGACAAATATAGAATCTATCTTCCCCATCTATTGTTCGAAGATGAGTCATAATTTCCTTTAAACCCTCAAGGTGGAAAGAAGAGTGTAGGGAAGACCGGGTAAAAGATTTTTATAGTGCAAGAGTAGTTCATCGTGAAAATTCTACTTCTCATAATTGCTTAAGATAGAACGTTGCTTTAACGAATGTCGGCTTCGTTTAAGATACTATTTATTTTGTTTCTTCTTGACGTTTGTTATCAATAGTTACTGATATGTTGACAGTTTCAAAGAAATGTTTAAAATTAGTTCCTTTATCTATCCGGTAGTTATTAGGTTTTAGCAACTATACAAAACTGAAATTTATGGAATTTTTGATAAACGGTACCCTTTTAATTTTTTTTTAAAAACAAACTATAGTATATTATTAATAACTTTATATTCTTTAATCATATGACATCTTCCTATATAAAATATCATTATAAAGTTTTGGCATTTGCCATAAAACTTTCTCTTGTTTTAAAACATTTATTTATTCTAGACTCTATAAGTAAATATTAATTGTATTAAAATTATGATGTTAATTAGGTACTATCAATAATTTACTTTCTAGCAAAAAAGTCGCACCATTTTTTTTTCTGTTTTGTTATATTATGGAAGCAGCATGAGTTAAATTTGTTTCAAATATTAAATATTACTCATTAAAAATGGTTCTTATGGGTCATTCCATGTCAAACCTACACTCAACTTGACCATTTCAGATTTGGCTGAAACTTGGTTTATTTATACTTTCTGACATCCTGAACTCAAATTTAATTTTCAAAAAATTGAATCCCTGATAGTTTTTTAGTTATAAATTTTAAAAAATCACAAAATGCTGCGTTTTTTAACATGTGCTAAAATCTGCAATAACTTTGGTTCTATTAGTGCTAGGGAGCTGAGAGATAGCTCATTAAATCATCTTTAAAATGAGCTATCTAGATAAATGATCTATAAATGATAGAACATGCTTCTCTCTCTAGCACTAATAAAACCAAAGTTATTGCAGATTTTAGCACATGTTAAAAAACACAGCATGTTGTGATTTTTAAAAATGTATAACTAAAAAACTATCAAGGATACAATTTTTTGAAAATTATGTTTGAGTCAGTATGTCAGAGAGAATAAATAAACCAAGTTTCAGCCCAATCTGAAATGGTCAAGTTGTAAACTTTTTTTTATTGGTTGATTTGACATGGAATGACCCTTATTGTGACATAAACCTGTATATTTTCGGCTAATTATTTTATTATTTTCCATGCAAACAATTTTAAATTATAATTCATATAATTATAATTCAGTCTGTGTTTCATAGCCAGTGAGGACCCACCCCACAGCCCTGAAGAAGACCTACAACGTAGGTCGAAACGTTGGCTACCAATAAAGTTTTTCTCAAATTACACGAGAAATTCATTCAGTGACCTCTACCCGGACCAATTTCTTCAACAAATTTTAAATTAATGTTAATAAGTTTTCATTGTTGAAAACGGTTTAAGGTTCTTTACAGTCCAACTATATTTCACATCTTAATTTTTGGTCAGTTTAATTAACATTTTCGATGTTTTAAAATGTTAATGTTAATTTGAATAACTTATTCATTTTTTTTTCTGTTATGAATTCTATTTATAAATATATATACATATTAATTATTGGTAAATGATCATTTTTTAGTGAATTTATAATATCTAATATAAAAAAAAAATTCAGTAATTTTGAAATATTTTATGGGGTGGGATTTTTTATTAAATCTATAATTATGTTTAATATTGTAGGGTCACTTCTATAACACCACTGATAGATGTTTATATTTGTATTAATAAACTATCTGTCTGTAAAAGAAATGAATAATTTTATGCAGTGGGATGATTGTTAATGGGATTCTCGACATTGCCACTCCAAGCACTCATTACATTGGCTCCATTTGAAGATATCATTGTTTATTCCTTAAAGTTGTCAGTCAGTATTTTTATACTTCATTGAATAATAAAATCCTTCATTAACATAAAATGAAAATTTATAATTTTCAAATATTATTCTAATTAATATTGAATACTATATTCAATATTTTTTGTTACATTATGCCTAAATTATTAAATACATTTTTACTATTTTCTATTGCATTATTTATAAAAATTAACTTTGTCACCTATATATTATTATTATTATTATTACTTTCTTTTTTTGGTAAATTAAAATTTAAGTTTGTTTTTGGTTATTAGTATTTATTATAATCTAAGAATTATTTTGATGTTATGGATTGACAATCGTGAAAATCACATTACCTTAAGAAAAATATTTATTATTCACAAATATAAATTTTCTAATAAGATACTCTTCAATTAATTATATTAAAGCTTTTCTAATTTAAAAATTATTTCTCTTATCTGTTCTTCTATTCTAATACGTATTTCAATGATTCTGTTTAAAAAACAATTTTGTTTTTAAGTTACACTAAACATGGCTGTGCATAATTTTTATATAGAATATTAAAAATGATATTTACATTTTATGGTATATCAATTAGTAAGATGAATACTATAAAATTAAATTTTGAAAATATTATTACTAGTTTGTATGTTTTTACATTAGTGTTTAATTTTAAAAAAATGTTTATTTATTTATCATTGTAGTTTTTATTTAACAATATTGAATTGCCAATTAATAAAATTAATTATCAAATTGTATTCGTTAAAACAATAGATTCTTGAGATGAAATATTTTTTATTTTTAATTACTTTAAAGTAAATATAGATTTATCATAACTCCAAAAAACACTCCTGTATGAATAATTAATTCTCTTGATAAAGTATAATTGAATATAATAGAATTAAGTATATGTTTAATCAAATCTATAAAAATATCTTCTTTTTGTTTTTTATGTTCTTAATAATTTATATATTTTAATTTAGTATTGTTACCTTAATTCAATTTTTCATCTATATATTTGTAACAAAATACATCCATTTAACAATTTTTACTTCTTTTTTTTTTAAGAAAAATGGAGAAAAAAGAAGATACAGTATGCTTTCATATCAAACCTATAAGTGCGGATAATTCTGTGGAAAGTATTGTGGACCAAATATCTGAAAATTTAAGAGAATCAAACAAAGAACTTATTTGTCAGTGAAATAGATTTCTTTGACTCTCTCTTTTTTTTTTTTTACTGTTCTTTAATTCATTTATGTTACTTCTTTAGGTGAAATTATTACAGCTCTAGGTGTTGATAGAATGCTACAGTATTATGACAAAACAAGGCTCATAGAACAACAAGGAGGATTGTACTGTAAAGTTCGTAAAGTTTGATTCCATGACTAAATAATGATTTGAATTTTATCTAATCTTAGCTAACAAGTTTTTGTCACAGGATGGCTCCCGTAGGCGAAATCCTGGCGGTGTCTTCTTTCACTTAATATACCATGATACCTCTGTTTCGGAAAGTATCAAACAGATTTTTTCCAATGAAGCTCGTAGAAAATATAGAATGAAGAAAATTGAAATAAAAGAAAGAAGAACAAAACATAATCAAGAATTGAAAGAGCTCTTAATAAAAGGTAATTTATCATAATTAGTTTTTATGCTGTATTATATTTCAGTACCATATATATTTTCTGTATCTACTTTTTTTCTTCTCTACAGTAGTAGGAACCAGAGTTGGAAAAATTTAATTTTGAATAAAATTGCTAATACTTACTTAGTAAGTACTTAATATAGCATTATAGTGATTAGTCATTGCGTTACCGTTGTACTGCCCATTCTACAAATATATTTTTTCCCAACTCTGGTAATAACCCTATGGTCTGTAAATTCACTGATAAATTAAATATATAAATCAATTATTATTTTAAACTTTATGTTCCCTTCTGTTACAATATTTATGATAATTCCTTTAACCCTATTACAAAATAGTTTTTATATATCTTCTTCTAATTGTAAGAGATCTTGGTTTTTCATTGTTTGTTGAGGTATGAGATAGACTTCTCATATGCTGAATACAGCCTTCTACTTATCTCTTGACTGAGATCATTTCTTGATGAAGCTTTATAACTCAGGTAGACCAAACTCTCCTCTTATTGGAATTTATACTCTCTAATATTAAAGTATTCTGCCAGGTTTCCTTAACCATGAACCTTGGTTGCCCTGGATTTCATTTTGGCTTCATTTACTACTAAAACGAATATTATGGTTGCACTCTTAAGGTGTAACCTTAGAAAATGTTTCTCTCTCTCCAACTCTCATATCCAACATGTTGACATTACTGGCTTATCCCAGCAGTTTAACTAGTTGATTAAAAATGTTCTGACCAATCTGGATTTAGAATCATCTTTGATTCTGATGTTCTGAGTAACTGATGTTCATGATCTGATCTTCATTTCTTGTGCTAGATTGAGTAACAGCGTTTGTATCGGACTCCACAGACAGAAACATACCAACCTGTTTATATTTATTCAAAATATTTTATGCTTTTCGTAGTTATTTTCATCAGCTGGATGAGCTTCCTGGGTGTACTCAACACTCCCTAGGGTGTGATACCGTTCCTACCAAGTTTTCCTAAACTTTTTAAAGACTAAACAAAAAGATGATGTGAGACCATTTGAATTTCAAAGCTCTTTTCTAATACCATTTTCAGGGAGGGGAATTATTCTATAGTATGGCAGTAATCAGCCCATCTCTAAAAAAAGTTCTCTTTGTGACTAGGAAACTAGGAGGAAAGTAGGTCTTCCCGTTGTTACTTATTTTTTGGTTGAAGAGTCTTGTATTGTCAGAATATCAAAGATATTGTACTTATGCCAATTTTTTTTATTTTATTAATGAAACTCTCTATTCCTCCCTCACTATAACTCAGCTGACTATTGCTGTATGCCTGACAATCATTTTCTGTAGGCTTCATTTTTTTATTTTCTTGGCCTACAAATATTCTTGATCAAATCATGAAGGCTGTATTGTTTCTTTAATCCTAATTTACTAGCTTCACCTGTGGATCAGGTGACCTTCGTATAATTTTATGTATTTTCATTCTCTGGTAGAATGTACTGCCAATCATCAATCTGCTGCGATTTTTACCAATCTGTGGTTATTGTATTTGGTTTCTGTTTACAAGGTATAGTTTCCTGTGATATTATGAAATGCTTCTACTCTTTCAACTTGAGCATTAATGTCATCAAAGAAATAATACTTATATCATTGAGAGTTTGTTTCGAGTACTTTTTTTTCACAGATATTTATAGAACTTCTCTTTATCTTAATGATCAAGCATCATGGTTGGAGCATTTCTACTTATCAGAAAATAATTGCAGAATCTGCCTTTAATTCTAAGTTTACATAATTTAGGGTTGAAATGAATGAAATCCAGGACCAGTCTTCTTGTATGTTCCCTTATAATAAATCCTGTGGCCAAAACATGTTGGCTTTGGTGTCAACTATACTAAATTGTGAGTGATCTTTATTTACTTATTCGACTGCCGTTCCGCCAAACTTCTTGAACAGCAGCAATATCAACTTCCAGTTTTGTAAGCAGCTGCAATGGTTCGAATCCATACTATGACAAATCATCTAAAAACGTAAGGCTTGTGGCAGTTCCTGGTTTGTTCCGCTGTTGTAGTCCAGATTGTACAGCCTAGTGGTTAAATTAGTTTTCATCTGTAAAGTTCATTATCATTATTAATATATTAATTAAAATAGTAGGGAACATCTTTTATTATAATTTATCATTCCTTTTGGGTTTTTTTCAGAGGGTCTTCTCATGATACCTAATGGTCAGCAGAAAAACAAGTAATGGCTATGTTCCTATAACCTAATTAATGTAATTTTATTTGTTTTTTCTATATTCATACGTTAAGTTGATCTCAAAAGATATTTTTTCTAGTCCTATCGGTGTGTGATTATTATATAATTATATATTTTAAAGTTATAGTATATTTAATATTTTTAGAAAATATTCCTGTAAAGCAAGGCTGTGCAACAAATTTTATAATTTTGTACTTTTAGTGCTGAAAAAGTATATATATCATTGTGTATGTTTGATATGAATTTGGTTTGTAGTTTGATGTTCATAAATGGACAGAATAATGTATCTATGTTTGTTAATGAATTGTTTGGTTTTTACTAGTTTTATTTTAATAACCTACGTGTTGGATCGTTAAACAAATGACCTGCAAAAAAGAAAATGTTGTGAATAAACAATTATTTTTAACAATATTAATTGAATCATAATAGATACATTAGTTGTATTAAGATAATGGTTGTTAGTGCTCAATTAAATAGTGGGCTATATAATGCAATAAATATATGAAAAACTAATATATCAGTGTGAATTTATTATTTCTGTCCGATCATCTTCCAGCCTCATCATCAATGAATAATAAACAACAAAAAATAATAAAATATTATTAAATATAAATATATTAATAAAAAATATTTTCTTGTTGCATAAAATATTTACGTGTTCTGATGAGAATTGAACCCTCAGAATACCAGGTATTTGTTGATCCTTTCTCTGAACCACCCAGTCATCAAAGTTGAAGGGGGCTAGGTAGTTATTTTTTCTAATAAGAGTAGAAATCAACTGTATTGATTTATTTATGTTTAATGATTATAATTTTAGTATAAACACAGTCAGTTTTATTATTATCGAATTTCATTAGCTCGACAAGTAAAATAAATCTTTAAAAAAAAATGACCAATTAAGTGTGATATATGTTTTACTATTTATATTTATATCTGATCCTGGTATTTATACATTAGCTTGTGTATTCATTCGACAATAGCTTCCATAATGTGAATCTACTTTTCAATAAGGCAGATAAAGCTATTGAAGCTATCACACCAGTTTATTTCTATGACTGAAGTCATCATAGCTCTTATTACATTGCTTGCATAGAAATTAAATTAAATCTGGTGTTTTCTGGCTAATTACATGGCCAGTTAAGTCGACATTTTTGGTAAGGTATGATACACTTTGTTTTGGAAGTGCTGTGTTATAATTTTTGATTTAATGTTAAATATTTTATTTCTTGATGAAATTATTCCCGAAATCTACACATTACCCATAATTACATTTTTTTTTCCTTGATAAAGCCCACGATAACTTGTATATCTGGAAAATATTAAAAATGAAACAAATAAACAGTTAAAACTTTTTGTATCTCAACTCAAAGCAACAACCTGCGGAACAGATACCCACTTATGTTAGTTTGACAATATCTTCTGCTTTGCCAATAATCACTTTTTTGCTAATATTCAGTCCATCATTCTGCTATTAATTGATATTTTCTTGATCTAATTCTTTTTTATCAATTTTATTTGCTTAAAGATCGGCTTTAAAACTTATTTGTTTATCTTTTACAAACACTATTGCTCTCCTGTTCTATTTACTATGGAAAGTCATCTCTGAATGAAGCATGGTAGAATAGGCAATGTTTTAGCTCTTTTATTTATTTTTATATATCATTTATGCTTAAATCAGAATCATGTTTACAAAACCCTTAGGTGACTATGCAATTGTCAAACTATATCCAATAAAAATATTTAAAAAACATTTAATGCTTCCTTCATAAAAATATGTTAACTGTTAGCATAATATTAAATATTAAATTTTAACGTTAAAGACCCGGCAACCTCTCCTGTTATTGCTATTTACGAGTTGAATGCTCATAAATTTATTTAGGAAATGGGTCTGATAAAACAGAGAAAGTAGTTCAATGTTTAACAAAAAAAAAGGAGATATGAACAGTGTGTTTGGGGTATGCTGAAGCTTTGTACACTTTTAAGGATCAATTATTACAAATAATGTTATGGTTACCATTGATTTTACTTATTCATGACACTTTGGGAAATAGACCTACAGTTATAATTAATGATGGCTCAATAGCTGGGATCCAAATGGAAACATGGATGGGAAGGAATATATCAGCTTTTCTTGGCATTCCATATGCTGCACCACCCATTGAAAATAACAGGTTTTTGGTACTTATACAATATCTAACTTTTAAATTATTTATTTTATATTAGCAAATTAAAAATAAATGTTATTTACATGACAGATAATATGTAAATTAGAGAATTATAAACTCTCTTTACATCAATTTACAATTTTTTAAACAAACCAAATATTATAACCCAGTTTCTAGAAATCATTACTAAATTTTAGCAAATTTACAAATGATGTCATTCTGAAAAATTAACTTTTATTCAAACTACAACTGAAAATGATTTTTTCACTTTGCCAAAGATTCAGGAAAGTCTTCTTGATTTGTTTTTCCAATGAAAAATTTTTTTTTTCCTTGTGATTAGACAATTGCAAAATTAAAAACGGTACAACTTCAGAATTGAGTCCTCTTTAGTTGCCAGTTCAAGTCCCCCACTAATGCTGTCTGTTGGAATTAATTGTAACAAGCTGTTTTGTTTTTAAGTTTAAAATTCGTATTCCTTGGATTTATAAAAGTCACTAATGATTTCATTTGATATGTATTTAAAATGCTACCGAGTGTTGGTGTAGGTACGTCGAGGAACCCACCTGGCACACACCTTACGAAACCCTAGCTCCTCTGTGAGTATGGAAAAAGTGCTTCCATAGCTTATCCCAACCTCACTTGCAATGGCACTGGTGGTTAGACGTCTGTCACCTTCAATAAGCTGTCGAACACGGCTGATGTTGTCTGCTGTGATGCTGGAACGGGGTCTGCGCTCATGGCTTTCATTCTGAACACGATCACGACCCTCCACAAACTGTTTATGCCATGCAAACACTCTGGCACGAGAAAGTGTCTCTTCCCCAAACTGTACAGTCAAGCTTCTCAAGATTTCAGCCGGTTTTACACCTTCAGCAGCAAGAAATTTGATGATAATACGTTGCGCAATCGAGGGGGATACATCCTGCTCAGACATCGTCACGACGGTAACTGGTGAGTTCGAGCGCATCCGCCCGCCTGCTTCCCCCACTCCTGGCATCCCTACCCAACACCCCTAAACGCGGGAACGTTCCCGCACCTTCGCTGGGCTTCCAGGACAAAAAGTCTCGTTTATATTTGATTCACCCACATAAGTTATAGTATTAATTTAAAATATGGTTATAGATCGACTTGAACCGCAAATAACCACTTGATGCTTTGTACATATATCTCAAATCTACAGGATTGGAAATTAAGGCAATATTAATTAATAAATATTTAGGGTCCCGATCTGAACTGAAAAGCATCTGTTGATTCGCGTCTTGCTAACTTAACAAGCGCAAGTCGACAACAATAATAACTGTAAATAATATAACATAGCAATAGTAACCATTTTAACAATTCCAATAAATACGAGTTTTAAATTTCACAAGATGTCCTCTGGGTAACACTAGTGTAGTGTCCTTAACTGATAACGAGACAGTATTTTGAAGTCGCAAGATATTGCTCTATTATGACGTATAACTTGATTTATAATTATTTTCTTACTTTTTTTTCTTTTATTTTTATATCTATTCTATTTATTCTAAAGTACTGAAGCGCACATATCACTGTCACTGATATTTATAAATTAGTTTGTTAATTTAACTTCGCTATAGCCTCCTCAACCTCCTGCACCTTGGAGTGGAATACGAAATGCGGACAGTATGGGTCCCGCTTGTATCCAATATACTGGTATCTCTGGTTTCGAAATCTTTGGAAATGAAGATTGTCTTTATTTGAATGTCTATACTCCTATTGTAAGCCATAATAATTTAAACTTTTAGTAAATTACTACATATTCATGTTATTATGAAGATTAATTTTGTTTATGTTTGTTTTAGTTTCTCCCAAACACTAGAAATGAATCTTATCCTGTCCTAGTATACATTCATCCTGGAGCTTTCATGATTGGAACTGGAAATTTATTCGGACCAAGATATTTACTGGATTACAATTTTATCTTGGTGACATTCAACCACAGGCTTGGCATCCTAGGTAAAATATTTCTGTGGATCTATTTATAGTTACGACATTGAAAGAAATTACGAAATTTATTTAAAGCACGAAATATGTTTTTTTCGCAGGTTTTCTGTCCACTGAAGATTCTGTTGTACCTGGGAATATGGGACTCAAAGATCAAGTTGCCGTGTTGCGTTGGGTTCGACAAAATATACAATCCTTTGGAGGAAACCCACAAGAAGTAACTATCGCGGGACCATCTTCCGGAGCAGTCAGTGTTCAGCTTCATTATTTATCAAGGGTGTCTCGAGGTGATAAATAAATCAGGATATATAAAATATTATTAAATTTGTGATAGCTATCTGTAATACAGGCTATCAGCTATTTTGATTTCAAAATTATATCTGAAAACGCCAAAAATGCTGATCTGAAAACATGGTTGAGTGACTCCATTTTCTCTCTCCAGATCTTTTCAAAAGAGGAATCTGCCTAAGTGGAAGCTCCCTAACCCCCTTCGCGACGATGAAGGCACCCATTTATAAAAATACAAGAGTTGCAGAGGCTTTGAATTGTTTATATTTATCAAGTAGAACTCTTGTGAACTGCCTTCGGCGAATCCCAGCGGCAGAGCTTGTCTTTCAGGAGGCAATGTTCCAAGTGCGTAATTTCTTAATTATAGCAAACTAATCATAATCATCAACTCTAATTTTTTAAATTGAATTGATCAAAATTAATTTTGATATTCTAATTCATGCGTGTAATATAACCTAATTCACCTGAGTGTTTTGTTTCAACAAGACTATTCATACTTGGTAAACTCTTTAAATTTTAAAAATACTATAAATCAATTCTAAATATACATAGATAACTCACAAACTATTCTACTCTATCAGTGATTATTAGCTGAACAACTTGATAAAGTATTTTTATAATACACATTTACCACACTCTGTATTTAACTGATCCGAAATTTCTCCATTTCCAAGAGGATAGCTCTGTGAAGTGGGACAACTGTTATTTATTCATTCAAGAGTGCTATGATTGAAAATATTAATGACGTTTATATTTTTCTTTTAAACATTTATAACTTCGCCCATTTCGGATTTCCTTCCAAGTTTTTACAATTCTGTTCTAGTATTTCTATTACACTCCTATACAAATATTCGGCCCTACAGTAGAGAGAGAAGGATCAGAACCATTCATCACTCGACTGCCGTACGAAATTTTGAGAACTGGTGATATCAAAGACGCTCCTATACTTTTTAGCTCTGTCACGCAAGAAGGTCTTGTTCCAGTAGCTTGTAAGTAGCAGTTTTTCAATGATGGATGATATTTTTCATAATCTTGTTTAATCATAATTTCATATTTGACCTTTTCATTTTATCTTTATCAGTCTAGGCATTTCTTCAGTGGATAGTTTTTATCAAGTAAAAGTAGAATAGGCAAGCCTATCTGTATAAACCATGTGGATTTCCGGTTTTATTTCCTTGCGTTATTTCGTCTTACTTATTAACATTTATAAACACACACACACCTATAGAGAGTGCTTTACTCAATAAACCAGTAACTGAAAGCTGCTTGTTCTTGTTTATGTTTTATATTATTTGCATTTCTAGTTTTTATTACCAATACGACTGGTATGAGTTATCTGAGAGAAAATTGGCTAGAAGTTTTTCCTTACCTTCTGGATTACATTTACACAGTCACCTCCGCCAACAGGAATGCAACTAGCACTAAAATTTACCAATATTATTTTGGTAACCAATCGATATCCCTTGCTACAAATCAATCATTGATACAGGTTTATATTTACCAATAATTATAATAGTTATTGAATTATTATTAAAACGAAATAATTAAGGATAAACTATTTTTAAAATTGTAGATGGTTAGTGACAGGGAGTTTGTAGATGACATCGAAACCGCTGCCAGAATTCAGGCATTTGTACAATCGTCCCCTGTATATGTTTATCGTTTTTCATACCGAGGGCAGTACAGTGTCACTGATTTCATTACCGGCACCAACATAAATTTTGGTAAGAATGGTAGTTATTCTTATGTATTATTTATGAGCCATTAATAAAAAATTAAAGTGTTCAAAATGTAATAAAATTCGAATTAAAATTAAAATCTGCGTTTTCCTGATGTAGTGATATTGAATTAGCGTTTATCATAAATAAAAAGTAACAAGAGATATTATAAATGTTGTAGGCGTCGCTCATACGGATGACACCTTGTATCTTTCAAGTAATCCTTATTTCCCTCCATCAGAAAATACTCCGAGCGATAGAGCAATGATAACTGTCATGTCTGGACTTTGGGCAAGTTTTGTTATACAAGGGTAAGCTGGATGTCCTTTTCTGTTGTTGTTATCACTTTTTGTTAGTTTTTTGTCAAATAATATATTTTTTTTCTAGGATACCCAGGGCAGGAGAATATACCAACTGGCAACCGATCAATAGGAAAAATGCTATGAAAGGACCTCTTAACTATCTGATGATAGCATCACCATCATCAATCGCTTTGAACCAAACCATAACTTTTGGTCATCCGCAACTATGGGACAACCTTCCTTTGAATGAACCCGAGAGCGGCCGTCCTACCTATTTGCTTTGAAAATAAATACTTTGCTGAAATCCACTCTTGAAAATTCAATGATATTTTAGCATTTAAAAAATGTTAATTATGGTCAGTGCATCGTTTGCGATTTGCAATGTATTATATATTTATTATTTTCTTAATCAATTTATTTGTATAGGCTTGTTTTTAATATATGTATAATATATATATTATATAATAAAATTAACAGTTTTTATTTTTACCCATTGTGTCCTTTTGACGGTTAAATAACTTTATGCGGACTGAGGGCACCCCATGTATGTACGAGTATTATCAAAATTTATTTAAATAAAAGATAATGATAATAAAGTTTAAAATTATTGTATGAACTTATCATTAAAAAAATTATCATTTTACATGTCCTCCTGAAGTTGTTGGATTTAATAAAAATTCATTTCTGTTTAAAGTGTCAAAACACAACATGGAGCAACCAGGGTCGTATTCTATTGTCTGAGGACTATTATTTTGAGTATTCTTAGCCTGACACTCACAGAGCTGTTACCTGAAGCAACTTCTTCACCCTTTGTTCTTCAAGTTAATATGAATTCCTATTCTCATGCGTCAATTAAATTGAACTTAAAAATATTGGTACTTTTCCAATCTAAAGCCCACCTACCCCAGTGCCCCAAGTGGCAGTTTCGTTAACTACCTCCTACTGTTAGCAAAACCTTCCTTAGCCCTTTGTTATTGTTTGTGTCTAGTGGACGTTTATTTGTTTTCATGTTAATTATACAATATGAGTTGGAATTTGATGAAGATTTTTCGCGAGGTGATTGATGAAAAGTCAGCTGTGGTATTTCTACAGGAGCGGAACGTCATTCTCCGGAAAATGTGTTGTAGAAAGGGACAATATGAAACTGCAACTGAATATTGTTCTTTTTAATGAACATTGTTTATAATTTTTGTAACATATTGTTCTTTTTAATTAATATTGTTTACAATTGTTGCTAGATATCGTTGTGTTTAATCAATATTGTTTATAGTAAATGTTTATCAGATGTTAATTTGTATTTTGTAATTTAAATATTTAAATATTGAACATAAATAATTAGATTTAACTACAATGTGATGTTTTATGGTTAATTGTTTTGATTGTTCTGTATATACGACACTGTTTGATGTGATATTCTTATTTGTAATGAATATTGTTTATAATAAATGTTATTTTTTACGTTCTTATTTATATATTTTAAATTTAAAGAGAAAATATGATATACAGCTAAAATATGATTTTTTTTTTTGGTTTTCTTTCATTTTTACCTATTTTTCTTTGAAATAGAAACGATTTGCCCGGGCAAATCGTTTCTCTTTCAAAGAAAAATAGGTAAAAATGAAAGAAAACCAAAAAAGAAATCATATTTTAGCTGTATATCATCTCCTATTTCATTTCCTAAGAATCCTGTTGTCTGTTTACTATTTCAAATATATTTCAGGCATCATAACCTGACAGCTGCCAAATAGTTGAGGTAAGTGCCAGAGGAGCGTGCTGGAGTAGGTGGGCTTTAGATTGGAAAAGTACCAAAATATTTAATGAAAAATGTTAACAATGAACTTGAACTAAACAACGATTGCTACTGTTATATTATGCTAAAGACTAAAATTCGCTGAATATCTATTTTTAACTATGAATTAATAGGGAAACGGAAAAATATTTGTATTGAGCTAGAAGAAAAATACTGTTTAGTGATGAATGAGGAGAGTTTATGGATTATCCTGTGATTATATTATATAAGTATAGACCTGAATTGAGCAAACATTATTATTATTATGTCGGAGATCGGTATAGCGATAATAATACTATTTGATTTATTCCTAAGTTCTTAACCCAGATCTCGTTAAACCAAGATTAAACAACAATCATTCTATTAAAGATTGATTACTCTGGTGAAGGAGCCCGAGGATTACAATTTTCTAAAGGACTAGTGATATTATCAAACGTATGATTAAAACTGGTAGTGAGACCATTGTAGGAAATTACTAATATACTAGCTCGGTTTTCGCCAAATGTAAGTGCACCTATGTTTAGTGAAAATCCTTTTGAGTACTGTAGTCAGTTCTGGGCTATTGTATGCAGCAAAGAAAATTTTCTAGTGCAGTCATGTGTCCATATCATTATTACAGTTCATGGAACAAGTGCCCTGACAGTAGTCAAATGTACTTAGTCTGCGCTATCGCCAATATGCTTCCAAATGAAGGAGAAACGGTACTAGATATTCCGACAAAGATGAGAAAAATTTACTGATTAAAAAGGTTGGTGACCTGTTGGAATAATCCTCTATTTCTTAACAGAATTAGAAAAGGAAGTTAAATCCGATAAAAAAAAGTATGTGATCTTTTTACATTGTACATTTGTTGAATTATAAATGAAGAAAAGTTTAAGATCAGAAGGGAACTCGTTCGCCCACGTTGCTAGGCGGCTTGATGCTATAAAATATTTAATAAACAATATTAATACCAATAAAAATAAAATAAAATAAAGAAAGCCTAATGTGAGGCAGATAGGAACCATTAATAATTTCACTGATTAATATTGCTATTTAATAAATACTTAGTTGAATATTTATACCAAGGCAATGAAATAATTTTTTCAATACCAGCTGAAAATAAAGCAATTAAAAGAAAACCAAACTCTTGAATGGTTAGTGTTTAAATCGTGCGATAGGGAAAAAGTGTTATAGATATAAAATGGAGGACATATTTAAAAAATAAACAAAAAAAAACAACCAAAATTAAATAATTTCTGGAAGACCAACTTACACCATAGTTTTTTTTTTTGTTATAATGTCCACCGTTGTTCTTCTTTGTTCAAATCGGTGATGAATAGTCATTATCTTTTTGATGCTCTTTGGGTAGATAGAAGGCATCATTACTGACCCTGTCATTCTCATTTTATAATAACATTGTCATTGAAATGGCGTCTATTCTTGAAGAAGTTGTAGCACTTCATAAAAATTTAAAATCAGAATGGACAAGCAAACCACCAAATCTGGAGGCATGTGGAAAGCTATTGGATAGTTTAAAGGTAATGCTGTTACCATTTCTATTAGATTAACATTAACATCATTTTCCTGATAAATATTTCTGATAAAGCTAGGAGTGTGCTTATTGTTATTTGAAATTAATAAAATATAATGATTAAAAGAAAGTTTTATAGCTAATGATAAATATTTTTAACATACATAGTACCTCCCACCCTACTTGATAACATCATTTTGCCTTTGGTATTATTTCCATAACTTTTATCCTATTACTGTGCTGTTGATAACGGTTTTTAAGTTATTCTACTTACCTCATACATTCCTGGTTTTTTTTTTCAATATCATTTATTACGTATCAATTAGAGGTCATGTTAGTATTGGATTATTCTGATAATTGCATTTATTATGTATAAAACCTGTTTATGGAAGATGAACTTTAATAATCTGTTCATTTACTTAATTTCACTAGTTAGTTTTTAATGATTTCTCTTCTCTACAAGTACTAACCATATACTACTTTCTTATGTGCGGGGGTGCAGAGTGGCTCAGCACTGAGTTGCCATGCCGGAAATCCTGGTTCAAATGCCGCTGCAGGCAGTACTTTTATTTAGTCTGTTTCCAGCCGGAGATGGATAAAATAGGATCTAGGACCCTCCTGGGGCTCACCCAGCCTCTATATAATATTATAAAAATAGGGTACTCAAAATTAGGGGGAAAATCAGGCGGTTGAACGTGACCTAGGACAAATCACCTCCTTGCAGAACTGTTGTCTATGAAACAGTACAGTCTCTACCATGTACAGAACCCCAGACCCGTTCACGGGTTGTAGTCATACAGGAAACTTTCTTATGTATAGGTTATCATATTTGATAATATATATTAGCATTAGAAATGATAGTGCCACTTCTGTGTGCTATTTTATTAAGTGCCACTTCTGTGTGCTATTTTATTAGCACTTTTCCAGCAGAACGATTGGCACAAGATCTTAAAGCCAACATGAAATAGGTAGTAGCCAATTGTGTCTGAATGACAACCAATGCTCTCTAGATTTTATTACAAGTTACAAATCTGATAACAAATATAATGTAAGGATGGAAATAGTTGGGGATGCAGTCAAATTATTTTGACTAATTTGACTGCACTCCCCCCCCCCACTATTTCCATCCTTACATTAGTTCTTCCAGTCAACTAATTTCCTCTCTAACTGATAACAAATAATTTGGTATTTTGGTTTCACTACAGCAATTAATATTCAGGATTGCCTCAATTAAAAAGATACTGGGAAGGTATAAAAGTTGCATTATTGAATTTGGGCGTTTTAACTTTTTATTTGTTTTCTTATTATATTATAATTTAAAACTTTTATTTTTATAGAATTCCAAGGTTCATAATTATTTTTATTATTATTTGTAATATGAAAAAAAAAGATTTTCATTATGACACCAGAAACATAAAAATTTATTATCTTTATATTAATTATATGGAAATCAAATTAATGTTTACTAGCATAAAAGGTACACAATGTATAATCTTAACCATCAATCTTCTATACCCAAGATCACGAGTATTTTTTAAAGTAAGTTAAAAATCCTTGGTTATTTCTTCCTGCAGAAGGGTATAAAATAGTGATCCTATGCCTTTGCGGTGGAAGGCACTCAGTAAATATCCCGATCCTAATTATACCTGGATTGGCAAAATTTAGGTCTTCCAATGCAGCTTTGTCTAATTAGCCATAGCATCATTAAGTGATGATAAACAAACGAACATTAAGGCAAAATAAACCTTAACTATATAACAGTTTATGTGTTAGAGATAGACTCAACTCTCCTCCTTTTGCACATATATCTACATGTGACATTCTATTCTTTTTTTTTTTTTTGGTTATTTAAATATGTATAATTTTACACATATACTTATTAGCCATACCTTTCATTTCTTTGTCATACTATAATTGTTTTTCTTTTTTCAGATTGCTCTAACTAATTTGATGTTTCTTCCTACTTCTAATTCTGTGGCCAATCCAAAAGAATTAATTTTAGCTAGTGAGTATTTTTTGTATTAGTTATTGTTATTACCTTAAATATAGGAGAGCTTTAGGTTGCTTAACCTCTTGTTTCATTACACATCTGTAGGTCACAGGTACACTGCTGCCATAAGTAACATTTTTAGTTTTGCAGTGAAGCTAAAGAAGTTTTAGATTGTACTAATAGAACTAGTGTTCTATCTTCATATTTATAAGGATTGCAAATGTTACTCATTTAGTAAATATGAAAATGTGGCAATAATCACTTCAAATATTTCTATAATCCTTTTGTTTTTTTGACATGGAAATGCTTAAAATTTAAAAACAAATTAATTTCACAGTAAATTTTTCACAAAACATCTCCAAAATGTCTTAGTTTTATTTGCAACAATAAGGATTTTATGAACCATTGCTCTAATTAATATTCATCAATTTTGTTTTTCCGTCTTTTTAGGAGATATATTGGAAATTGGAGCTCAATGGAGTATTGCCACCAAAAATATTCCTTCATTTGAAAGATACATGGCTCAACTAAAATGTTATTATTTAGACTACAAGTAAGTAAATACATTCACGGATTTTCCATTTTTGAACTGTACTTGTATGATTCTTATTCCTTAAATTAAAAAATACGAATCAGTTTTAAGAATATCAAACAATCTATTGCATTGTTTAATATACTTATTTTATTAAAATTATTCATCAATAAATAGATTAAGTGTCTAAGCATTTTTTGTTTTCTCAAAAAATAAAATTAATCTCAATTTTCATTTTAAAATCATTATATGTATCTGCTATATTTTTGTATTCTCTTATTATTTTTGTTATTCTTTTCCAGAGATGAATTGCCTGAATCAGCTTATAAATATCAATTATTAGGGTTAAATTTACTCTTGTTATTATCCCAGAATCGGGTTGCTGAATTTCATACAGAATTAGAATTATTACCATCGGATCAAATCCAGAGTAATGTTTATATCAGACATCCTCTTTCTCTCGAGCAGTACTTAATGGAAGGGAATTATAACAAGGTATTAAAAACTCTCCTTATCTTTGAGAAATTTGTATTTCTTTTTTATAATTAAAATAAAGTGCATTAAAATGCACTTTCACTGTTAAAAATTCTTTCATGTTCCATGCTCATTTAGTTAGTAAGGCCTCAGTTGTTACTATAAGGATTGGTACTGTAAATATAAATTGTATTTAAAAATTCTTATGTTGATTACAGTTCAATAATTGTTTTTTATTTAAGTTTGTCAGGATGACTTTATCACATACAAATATTTTGATGATCTGTTAGAAATGTTTGTATATAGAATAGTTTTCTTATTTTTAAAATAGATCTTATTTTTTAGAATCATGCTAATCTAATGTTTAATAAATAACAATTTTATTCATTTTGTGTCATACTTAAAGGTATTTTTATTCTTTTGTTAGATCTTTTTGGCAAAGGGAAATGTACCAGCCGAAAGTTACAATTTTTTTATTGATATCTTGCTAGAAACAATTAGAAATGAAATTGCTGGATGTTTAGAAGCCAGTTACCAGAAAATATCAGCCAATGATGCCACTAGAATGCTCAACCTGCCGAGTAACTCATCTTTAAAGGATTATGCCTTGAAGGTATTATTTATTTAATCTTCTTGTCTCCTATAATATTTCACCTCCTTTATATAAATCATTAGGAAGGCACTATCAAGAGGTAGCATGTGAATCCTCTTCAAAGGCCCAATTATTATTATTTTTTCAATCAATTGGCTCTAATAAAGTTGCTATTAATATTGAAAATATGAATTGAAACTATTCTTTTTAAATTAAATAATATTATATTTAACTATTTAATAAATAATGGTGTTGGTTGTATTAAGTTAAAGTTACATTTGGAAGCACGAGGTTCTATTAGCCCCAATACAAGCACACCTGTAAATAATTGTAAAATAGGATAAATGCATGCAAAAATAGAGTAATGTTTCTAAAACTAATAGATGGCTACAAATTGAATAGAAATGATGGGAAAAAAGATATTGCAAGACATAATCCTTTCCATTCAACAGCTGTGTATGTCCCGCTACATCACTTTAAATGTGAAAATCGTGCCTTTCAGGATTGTATGTTACTAAGGATTAAGCTAATGTAACTTTTATCAGCTGATATATATATATATATATATATATATATTTTAAACGTTTTAATATAATTGCTTTTTTATTCATAAAAAAATTCAACGGTTTATACAAAATAATTTTTCATTATGGTAATAATAATGGAATAGCAAACTTTTCTTTTTAAAGGGACTTTTTAAAACATTATAAGGACTGAAAAAAAATTTGCTGCTATTTTCATTAGCTCCTATGGCAGAATGTATATAGCATGAGAATATCCTAGGACATATTTTAATAGTGATAACCTAAATGATATAAATAAAAAACTAAGATTTTCCTCACATTGAATTCTTTTAAAAGTTTTTTTTTTTTTTATAAAAGATGTTATTTGTTCCTTGTTTGGTTTTCTTTATTTTTCATAGATCACTATCCCATCTATGTTTATGTTTTTAAGATAAATTTAAAAAATAACTACCAGTTAGTTTTATTTTTAAATAGTATGTATGAAAAACTACTTATTTTTTTTTCAAGTTTAGTCTCCTATTTATGATGATGTAATAATAATTCCATCCGTATTCTTAGCTTGAGAATTAGAAATTTGAAACTATTATATATATATATATATATATATATATATATATATATATATACTGGAAAAATTTGATTGTTAATAGTAATAATAAAATGTTAGTATTTATTTTTTCCCTTTTCATAGAAAAATTGGCAAGTTGGAAAAGATAATTATTATTACTTTGGTTTGGATGAGAAGAAGAAAAGTGAAGAAGCCCTTCCATCAAAAGAATTGGTCTCACAAACTTTGGAATATGCGAGAGAATTAGAGATGATTGTTTAAATTTTTTTGTCATCTATGATTTGTAAATAATTTTTCTAATTAATAAAATTATATACATTTATTTAACTATGTTATGTGTCATGAATCTTCCTCGAACAACTGCTTAATTAATCCTACTTTTTTAATTATATTTTCATCTGAATCTCTTTTAGGTTTGCGCCATATTGTATGATCTAAATCGAGCATTCCACCAATTATTTCCTGTAAAAAGTTGAAACCATTAATATGACAAAGGCATATTTAAAAATAAATTCATTTTTATGTAGTTAATTTTCAAAGTTTTCTATATAGGAATGTATGAAAATGTGAGATAAATGTCATCTATTCTGTTAACTGTGAATGTAAATGCATAAAAATGTAACAAACTTGTCAAAACAACTTATAAAGATTAAGTAGAAAAAATGATTACTCTCACCTGACCAAAGTTGGTGGGAAATAATTTATTATCTTCAATGACATGGGCATAACCACTTTGCATTCCGAAATCGACAAAAAAGTAAGGTAGTCCCTTAGGGACAGCTTTCCTTACGTCACGCCCAGCCAAATCTACCACTTTCTTGTTGTTGGACCATTCTGTTTCACATTCCATTATTGCTTTCTAGATAAAGATAATTTTTAAAATAAGAAAACAGTAATAAAATAGTTTTATAATAATATCACAATATTTATTATAAACTATACAAGAAATAGAATAAATATTTTTGAAAATGATAATTGAATAATTAGGAAATAATTATATAGAAAACAAAATGAAAAATTGCATTTTGGAACCCTAAATAAATTATTGTCATGTATTTAAATAATTAATAAAAAGTTTTTTCAGCAATATCAACTGGTTAGTACAGTTGAAGGATTGTATTTACCACGAACCATGTCAAAATTATATTTTTAAATACCTTGAAATAGATAGGAGCTGTGTCGCCGCATTCTCTTGGAACAGGCACGCAATGCAAAACCATATGAGGATGTTTATGAAGGTTGTTGGCTATTTCAAAAAATATTATATCTTCATCATCCTCTTCAAGTTTCTTAACCATTCTTTTACGTAATTCCTATAAATTAAATTTATTAACAAATGAACTAAATTGAAATCAGTTCTAACAAAAAATAAAAGGTTTTCATACCATGATTTCTTCCCAAACATCCTCGTCAAGCAACGTTCCACAAGCGACATGATTATATGGTACTATGAGGCAGTGTTTCTCTGTTAGTGACTGGCTAGTTGGTGCTGCTACATATACCTATCAAGCAAGTAGAAATATAAGAAGTATAAAAGTGACTGTTCAAAGTAATGATTTATGCAGAAGTAGAATTTTTGATCTTATATACACCTATGACTTAAAAAAAAAGAAGAAAAGATGTGAACAAATCTTCAACCCCAGTGAAAAAGGGGTTAAGTCGAATTATGCCATTTTCTTAGTACATAAGTGGCTAAGTCAGGCCTTAGCTTCAAATGACATTATGAGTGTTTTTATCTATTTTATGAGTTGAAAACCTTAGTCATGTCATGTCAATTTAATACATACAGATATTTCGATTTAAAAACGTCTGTATATATAAAGTTAACCAATGATTCGTGTTCAATGCAACCTGATTGAGCGTAGTTAATCACTTACTTATAAATAGTTGTAACAATTTTATAAAGTGACTAACTAAAAAATTAAAACTGGTTAACTACTTACAGATAAACACCTCTAAGTAGAGGTGGGCTATCTCTCATAATTGTTATCTTCTGCTCATAAAGTAGAAAAGAAGAATGTTGAAAGTAGTTAAGTGAAGATGAGATGCATTCAGCGCACTCCCACAAAAGAAAGGATAAATAGAGAAATGAAAAAAAAATGTTACGATACAAATGAGTAGCTGATAACAGAACAGCTGTAGTTACCACAGCCCTCCCCAAATAAAAGGTATTAAAATAAAATCATGACAGTAAAAATAATAACAATTTTACAAAAAAAAAAGTTTGTAAAATAAAAATATAATAATGGGGCGACCAGTGGTCTAGTGGTTAGCATAATTACCTGCTAAACCCAAGAATGCGGGTTGTAGCCCGGAAGGTGTCCCTAGGATTTTTAAAGGGAGTAAAAAATCCTTGGTTTAGCCGTCCTTCAGAAGGGACGTTAAACAGGGGTTCTGAGCCTACATGATGTCAGGTGCTCGTTATAAAACCCAACCCAATTAAACCTGGGTAGGAGAAATTTAGGACTCCCACAGTAGCATCGTCCAATTAGCCATAGATGGTAGAAAAACAAAATATATTTATATGAAGTATTTTTAAAATTGTATCACATAAATTTATATTTATATGATAATTTGTGCAAATGCCTTTACTGATAAATTATTTTTAAAAATATACTTGAAAATGTAAATAAATACATTTGTATAATAATTTGTGCAAAATAGGTACTGCTATCATTTTACAACAATTTAAAGATAAAAATACTAAATTGAGACCAACCAAAGAAGAAAACATACCTTTGATTTGGAAATAACAACACATTCTTCCATCATCATTTTGCTATCTATACACCATCTGCAATTTTCCACAGATTTCTCCAATGCAATATGCTGTTTAATCAGTTTGGCTCGCTTTTTGTTTTCATCTTTACTACTATCACCCATTCGCGCCTGGTCGAACACTCCTTCAACATCCATATCGTCTTGAGTTTCCTTTTAAGGAACAAAGAAAAAATACATAATTGTGCTGTTTACAGACATACTCATTTTTTTTTATTGGATAGTGAACTGCATACCTTTGCTACAAGTTTTATGAATGTGCTTTGATCATCATCGACAGCATTATATTTTTCTCTTTCAAACTAAAAAATTATTTATTTGTCATGTTACATATAAAAAGAAAAAAATGTCTCCATAAATCCCCCAATAAAATACATGACTTATGTACCATTTCTTTCAACGAATACTTGTCATCATCAGCAAAGTAACGGACACGCTTCTGCCCATCATGTGTTTCAGTCTTTCTTTTTCCACTATGACTAGTTTCTAAACTTTTAACCGGCCTAGTGAAACCTCTACTATCAGTTTCTGTCAATATAACTATTTTGTCAGCAGATTCTTCACGTATTTCTCTATTTTTGAAAGCATTTTTCCTTCGTTGTTTGTGTACATTTGCTTCAGATTCCAATTTCCTAGCAAGTTGCTATAATAAGAAACATTAACATTAAAAAAAATGTTTAAATAAAGTTCCTTAACATAAGAAACTGACACAATGAAAATAGCCAAATCTTTTTTATCTAGATACCATCTTAGGCCTGTTATAGGTTATTTAAAATTGTTTTTAGAAAACATCCAGACAGAAATTAGGTTTTTAGAAAGGAATTTTATTTATTTATATGAATCGATTTTCCATGAATTATAAGTATTAGTATTTTTTGTATTATTAATAAATGAAACTCCTTTATGGTAATAATAATTAATATTGAGACCATCCCTATATCAAGAAGTATACTCAACAATAGAATGCACTGTTAAAGACAATGGCTTCACCATAAATCAATTCAAGATAATGTTTATGATAATCCTCACCTCCAGGAGAGAAAGCTGGACGATATTGGATAGACTTTAAAGTCACATTACTGCAGCAGAAGTGAGGTTCCTGCATAGATCAGTATGGAAAACCAGGAGGGATCGCTATAGAAACAAAAGTACAAGAGAGAAACTGGAAGTGCCTGAACTCAAAATCAGTTTAGAGAACAGACAACTCAAGTGGTTTAAGCATCTCCACCGCATCACCATCACACCTACTAAGGTGTTAGAGGCTCAACCCACTGGGAAAGGATTGCGAGGGCGTTACAGAATTTCATATCACAGTTTATACAGAGGATTGAAAGAAGAAGAGACAAACCCATCAATGAAATGTTGCATTAAGTTAAGCAGAGACAGGAAAGCGTGGCTACGCTAGGTGGAGGTTCCCTGAGGCTAGAAATAACAAGTGAGGAAGATAAAAAAGAAGAAAACATCTCAACCAGAACTGGAAGAATTTCGAGCACACACTATTTGACAAAGTGAATGGGCCATTTCAAACTTGTTTTATGCAATATGAATCCTAATTATAATGGTACCAAAATCAAAACAAATGACTGTCAGCAAACTATATATTCTGTGTGTAGAAGAAAATGGTCTGGGTGCATGGGTGACTCATATTTAGCCCTGAAGAAAACCTGCAAAGTGGGTCGAAACGTTGGCTATTTAATAAATATTTTTCCCTATCTAAAAGAAATTTATTGACCTCCACCCAGACCATTTTCTTCCACATATATAATCAAGGTCAACTATTATTTAAGATATTTATTCTGTGGATTATAGCATCAACTAAAATACCTATCTGGAGCAACTCTACTTCTGATCAACTTATTAAACTAATAATCTGCTATGATTCAGAAATATGGATATTCATCAAGAAGAATGAGGAAAGTCTACTAATATTTAAAAGAAGAATTTTGCAGGCCACATTAGAAAAAAATTGAGTAGAAGGAAAAAAATATTTATACCAATGTTCTACAATCACTAGTGCGCTTTATGATGACTTTGGCTATGCCCTAGTGATTTTTTCAAGACAATAATTAAAAATGATAAATTAAATTTCTGGGACTTATCATGTTTTTTTTTAGAAAATGGAAAACTATAATAAAATGTATTTAATTGAAAAATGTATTAGATAACTGTTGTATGAACTTGCTGAAGCAAATTGAAAAAAAAGGAGTAGATTGGGAGGAAAATTAAAACTTAATACTGCAGCATCAACATTATTTTGTCCTTTAAAATTAAAAAACAGCCTAAATTAATTTGTCTTATTCAACATGCCATATTTTCAAAGAAACAAATAAGTTGCTACTTCTGTTTTTAATAAGCAATATATGATTTTTCCATTGTCCGTAATTTATATTAATATTTAAATATTTTATATAATTTAATTTATATTTATATATTTATTATTATATTTATATTTAGTGGGGTATCAGCCCACAGCCCCTGAGTCAGGTGGAGGGATTGCCTCCTCATAGCTCCTTGACAAGCTTCCCTGTCGGCTACCTAGGGGAGGTGACCCTACGGTGTGTACTGAAGTTGACCTTTGTCTGTGATGTGGGGTGTGTGTAGTGTGATGTATTTTGTGTACTGCATACAAGTCAGAATTTTGGTTCCCCCAACCTGGAGGACCAGCAGCTGATTGCAGTCTGACGACTGGGCGATTTTTTTTTAGTACAGCCGGTAGAAACCATCTTGAAGAAAATAGACTAAGATGGTTTGGGCACCTCCTGAGGATGAGCACAGATAGAAAGGCCAGGATAACATATGAGACAAGAGTAAACGGAAGAAGACCAAGAGGAAGACCAAGGATCACCTGTGAAGAATGCATGCGGGAGGCGTTCAGGAAGCGAGGGCTGGACTGGAGCAGGAGAAGAGAATTGGTTCGGGAAAGGGACATCTGGGTCAAGCTCTATAGAGGGCATCCCTATACGGAGCAGCGGTAGAAAGAGAAGGATTATGATGACGATATCTGATTTTTTAATATTAAAACTATGGCAAATCTAAAGCTTATTAATTTTAAAAAATGTTACCATATTTCCTGATAATTCTGCCCTTAAAGCTGCAGCAAATAAATGGTTCAATTCATTTAAGGTAAGAATTTTCACATTGCTTTCACCATTATCACAACTCCTTGAACCACTGCTTTCCTGTTCTTGGTTTGTTTGTGAACTTTCACCAAGCATATTATCTTTTCTATCTTTGCTAAAAATTAATAATTGTATGTTAATAGAATATAAAACTAGAGGATTAAAGATATCAACATAGAGCAATCGAGAACAAATTATTTCCATGGTTAGAACCATAATGACATGGAAAATCCAAGCATATTTCTTAAAAAATAAAATTAAAAGGAAATTTTATGAAAATCAACAATAACTGAAGTTCACTTCAGCCTCACAAACCATCTAATCAGACAATGATGCTTGAATATTAATGATAAGAAATTCATCTAAAACAGGAGGTATTAAAAATATTTAATCATTAAAAGAATTAAAAGTGATATAGTAATTAGCTTGTAATCAACTATCATATAAGTATAATTATACAACTAAAGACAAGATAAGATCATGTATAAAACAATAAACTGAACTTGAAGATAATTATTTTTGTTTACCCTTCACTATCTTGAACAGAACTTGTACTAGCAGATGGCTTCCTCCAATTTCTTCTAGAACTTTGGCTTTCATAGCTTTTATAAGTTTTCCCACTATCAAATGAATCCTCATCGGGCTTTCTAAAACTCAATTTCTTTTTATTTGTTTCATGCTTATCATTGCGATCATGTCTCTGCCTATCATCGCGATCATGCCTATGCCTATCATCACGATCATGTCTATGCCTATGTCTATCAGCGTGCTTTTCTGAATCATATCGGCTGGAACTCTGTGTTCGACCATGTTTTTCAGCATCTTTCAAAGCTTTGTTGAACTCATCTAAAGACTAAAACAATACGAACATATAATGCATAATGAAATATACCACTCAGTAAAAAATTAGCACTGTAAGAAACAATTGCAAATTTACAATAATTAGACAATGCTCAGTGGTCAAAATTCTGAAATAAATGGTTTGTAAATATAAGATTTATGAAAATTATTATTTACTACTAAAATATTATAATACTACGTAAAATTTGAAAATTCAAATTAATTATTGAAGGATAAAATTGGTCAGGGGGGGCAGTCAATAATAACACCAAATAAAAAAAACTTATTGTTTACTAGTGGCAACATTGTGGCCTAAAGTGTAGGCCATCTTCAGAGCTAAGTAAAAAAAAAAACCAGAAATTATCTATAAGAACATTGTAGTACTAAGAATTACAGAATAACATATAAAGTTATAGAAAAGTAAAGAAATATATCATCGGATATATTATAAAAGATATAGATGAATAACAAAATGACAGAATGTGTGTACAGAAAGGGGATAATGTGGAGAAATATAAAAAGTAAGAAAAATGAGAAAGTAAAAAGTAAGATACAATATGAAAAATACAGAAAAAGGTTCAAATGTAAAATTGGTGAAACTTAACAGTATGGAGAACCTAGTAAAATTACAGGTAATGATATAAAATGTATGATAATTTACGTATTAAAAAGTTATATAAATATGAATAAATATTAATACGAAATGTGTTGTAAATGTATAAATATAGGAGAAATTCATAGAGAGTAATATATGGAAAATCACATTAAATAACAGGTAATGATTTAAAATGTTTGATAATTGACGTGTGGGAAGTTATATAAATATGAATATTATTAATACAAAATGGGATGTTATTGTATGTATACAGAAGAAATGTATAAGTAAAGATAAAAAATTCCAGTATATAAAGGATGATAAATTATAAATAAATAATAATAATTTAAGACCATGGAAAAATTCCAACGAGAAGCCCTTAAGTCTCCAAACTAAAATAGAAATTGATAATTTCATTTTCTGTTTTAGTTTGGAGACTTAAGGGCTTCTCGTTGGAATTTTTCCACGGTCTTAACATTTATGTAAGGTCTCTTTTTATTTTTTAATAATAATTTATGTTATTAAAACATGTGATGGATGCCATGAGGAGAAGGTGTGGATATGGGTGTGAAGAATGGAAAAGGAGAAGGATGAAGAGAAGTTATAAAATAATAAAATGTGTACGAACCAAAAAGAAGGAGAAGCTGCTGTGTGAACTGTGACTAATAAAAAGTACGTTAGGAAGCAATGGAAGTGTAAATTGTAAACGGAAAGAAGTTAGAATAACTATTTCAAAAGTTTTAATTTATCTAGAACATAATATTTAATTATGTTCTAGATAAATTAATACAAATTAAATGCAGATCATTCGTTTTAAGGGAGCAATGCCTGTAACATTTTTTAAATAAGAACGTCATTACTATAAAATAATGTAAAGTATTATACTTTCTTATTTACCTTCTGAGGGAAAATTTATAATGTTTTTATATAATTCGAAATATCTTAAATAAAACTTACCCCCCATCTCTCAGATATCACATCCTCTACACTCCTTCCTTCTTCTTCTGCTGCCTCTTTTGCTCTTTCAAGAGCTTTCTTTAGCCATCTTACTCCATTATCCCCTACACCAGAAGAAAATGAAGTTTTGCTTGTTTCGCCTTCTGATGGCAAACCAGTGCCCCCATTTTTCCAAAATGGGTTCAATTCACGACTACTTTTCCCAGGCTGTAAAACGAATGAAACAATAAACAACGATGACATATGAGATATGAAAACCGTAATAGAAATAAAATAATCTGGGTAATACAGAAACATAACATTGTTTTGCATATTTTACACCTCTTAATCTAATCTTTAGATAATTTCAAACTGTTCTGATTAAAATTAATAAGTAGCAGGTCAAGAGATGGGCAGGAAAAAATTACTAAGAAAAAACACTCAAAGGAATTTTATTCATCAATCAGTCCATTGACTAGGTCCAAATAACCATACTAGTTTTTTAAGTTACTGTACTGTTCTCTCATACAGTTACTGTTCTCAAATAGGGCAAAGAGGTCTACCTATGTTTTATAGAATTGGAAAAGGCATTTGACAGGGTACCTTGGAATGAGCTATGGAATTCATTCAGAAATAAACAAGTTTCTGAAGCTCTTATAAAAAGTATTAAATCATTCTATAAGACATGCAGAAATTATAAGAACGTCCTATCATACATCCATGTTTGTCACCACAATGGGGGTCAGACAGAGAGACATAGGGAGCCCTCTATATTTTATTACCCTTTTGGATGATGTCATTAAAGAATGCAAGCGGTGTACCAAGGAGACACTACTTGGATATTGGATGTCACAACCTATAAACTGTAAATCGCTTGTGTTTGCTGACGACATTGTAAAACACTGACCGTGAAGAAAAGCTACAGGAGAATTTAGATGTCTGGATAGGAGAATTGGCAAAGAGAAATATCGCACATAGGGTGCTATAACGTCACTTATGCAATTTTCGTCAAAACTGAACTGAGTATGTTTATATTTTTTAATAGTAATTAGTGAGATGTTTGATTTTACTTTAAAGTGAAGTTTAGATATTATATTAGTATATATTAGTAGTTTAAATATTATAATTTTATTTGTTTAGTCGAGAAGAACTATACGTTGGAATAGGATGTTAAATTTTCCTAAAAAATTATATCATTTGGATAAGTGACGATATAGCACCGTATATGCGACATGTATGTGCGAAATTTATTAGTACTTCCAAAACCAAGTGTTTGCTAGTATCCAGAACGAATAAGAAAATGAATATTCAAATTAATGGGAAGACTATTCAGCAGGTCCACACCTTTAAGTATTTGGGCGTGACCATAAGTGAGAATGGGAAATTAAATGATGAAATCAGCTCAAGAATTGTCACTTCAGGAAGGGTGTTTTCTGCTATAAATAAACAGTTTTTAAGTAAGAAAGAAGTCACAAAAGAAACTAAATTGGCCGTTTACCGCTCGACATACGTTCCTATTCTCACTTATGGAAGTGAATCCTGGGCCCTAAAGCACTTTGATCAGAGCCGACTCCAAAGCATGGAAATGTGGTACCTGAAGAAATAGAGAGGAAGATCAAGAGGGACTGGATACAAAACAAGACAATAAGGACTGCACTCAAAATTGAACCCCTTAGTCTGATAATCGAGAAAGGACAGCTGTGATGGTTCGTACATGTAATGAGGATGGAGGACTGCCGGACAGCGAAGAAAGCTATGGAGGATAAACAACAGGAAAAAGAGCCAGGGGAAGGCCGAGAGTGACCTGGAAGAATAACCTCCAAAATATCCTTAAAGAAAAAGGGATTGGGTGGGCGACAGCCAGGGGAGCAGCCCTTGACAGAGATAGGTGGCGTTTCTTATGCAAATTCTCTACACCACAAGATAGAAGAGATGTCTAATGAATAAGAAAGAAAGAAAAGTTCTCTCATAAAATCCCTGCTCTATAATTTTTTTCATGAGTAATTCGCACATCTCTATTTATGGCATCAAAATCCATTTGGTAGGAGGAAATTTATATTAAAAAATAAAAATAGGAAGCCATACTTTAGAAGCCAAAATGGGATTTTTTTAATTTACAATGCTATTAAACTTAGTAATAATTATATTATCTCTCAGCTCATTACATATCTGTCAAGGACTTAAATTCTATCATCATTCCCAAGCTTAAGAACCAGTTATTAATATTCAAAATATTAAATCCAAAATAGTTACTTTCATTTTCATTGGTGTGTAATCTAAATAGTTATAAGCCTTCCTATTTCACTGGGGCTTAACACTCTCCCTAACTTAAGTTAATGCAAGCATTATGAGTTAATTCTATAGGATACTAATCTGTATTAACTAGAGCAGGAAGGTAGCTTCATTCCATGGGTCCACTCTCATTAAAGGCAAAAAAAAATTAGGACTTTCAAATCTTATCAGGGGGAATTTCCCATACAATGGAACAAATAAATCATGCCCAATTTCATTGTTACTAAAAAAAATAATTATTTAACCTTGGATCACAAGACAAAGTATTCAGATTGATATAAAACAGCATCATATTGAATAGAGTAAATGGATATAAGCTACCTATTAAATTAGAAATAAACAAAACAGAGTGTTATTTGAAAGAACTCGAAATATGTTCATAAAATCATACTTCATCTAAAATATTGACTCGTTCTTGTGACTTGTCAATATTTTTCTTTTTTTCATCATTCAGTTCCTTTCTTGTTTTTCCTGAGAAACAAGTATCCATGGACATCCATTCATCTCTAACTTTTGAAGCATCAGGTGACTTTCGAGATGAAGCTTTTTCAACCCATTCTTCACTGCTTGTACTCTAAAACCAAATAATTATTTTATGTTAAAGAAAATATTTGGTAATCGTCAGTCTGTCTCCCTCGGTGATAAAAAGTCCCTTTTTACCAAGAGGGAGTCCGACAGATACTACCAAATATTTAATAACGATATTAAAATTTATATAAATCTTCATTAAAACGTAAGTTATTAATTTAACCAACAGAGGATGAAGACGATCGATGTCTGCTTTTATGCTTATGAGATTTTTTTTTTCGCCTATGTTCTTTCTTATCTTTTTTACCCATTTAAAAAAAATAAATACAACCTAAATTAAATACAATCAGAATAGGAAATTTTTATAGTAATCACACAAGTTAAGCCCTTCCTACTAGGAACCTTCTATGTTAGTAAACAATTCCTCAGCTATTTCCAAAGAGCAATGATTCGTTGCCGGATTTCTTTGATTTGCTGTTTGTTCATTTAATGTCACTTTATACTGCTTTGACTAATCGGACGATGCTACAATGGAAGCTCTAAATTTTGCCTATCCAGGTTTAATTAGGATAGGGATTTTTAACGAGAACCTGACATCGTACAGGCTCGGGATCCCATTTAACGTCTCTTCCGAAGGACGGCGTAACTAAGGATTTTTTAAAGGGAGTAAAAAATCCTAGGGGCACCCACCGGGCTACGAACCCGCGCTTTGGGCTTAGTAGTTTTTTACGCTAACCACTAGATCACAGGTCGCCCCTGATTTCTTTGCTTCCATCATATGAACGAATACGTCGCTGGAGAATAACTAATAAATAAATATTATCTTTATTTCTTATTATAAAACTTGTTTCTTTTATTATAGCATAACAAGAGCGTTATATCAAATATTTAAAAATTCGGGGCCGGCTAAACAGCTTGAAAAACCTATAAACCACTAGACAAAACATTAAGACGAATAAAATATTGTATGTAAAGTTTGATGCAGGAAAATGTATATGATGATAGTTATGATAATACAATAAACGTAAACGATGAAAATATCGAGATTATATAAGTAAGAATAAGAGTTAATATAAGTATAACTTATTTGATGGGCTGAAGGCTTTTACCAAACCACTATTTATTGTAATACTCCCACCACCCAAACCTGGAAGATGGCAAGTCACACTCTCCCTGGTAGACGTCGTCGGTGAGGGAGGAGGCCTGGGCTCTGCAGTCTAATTCCCCTCATCCCATTTCCCATTCCGTCCTTCTCCCTCTCCGTTCCCTATCCCTTAATAAAATAGCCTGAAAATAGTTCCTCTCTATTTGTTCAGGCAAAGGCTAAAGCAACATATATGTAGGCTCCCGCATACAGGGGAACAAGCAAAATCTCTCATGTGAGACAGCAAGCTGTTGATCGGCTGATAGTGCTCCCGTAAATCTCTTTTCTTTCCCGGCTTGAGTAGTGGCACCACGATAACATGTTTCCAGACATCAGGAAAGTAAGAGATCCTCAAACACGAATTGAAGATTACTTGTTCCCGCACGTACGGTGTACTACCGATTCGAGATGTTTAAATTAAAAAGGTATCCATTATATTTTTAATAAAAGGGGATAAATATTGAAATCGGAAAGGAATGACAAATTAATCCTCAATACCATGTTTTCTTTAAACAATATTTGTATTCTTTGTTGTAAAAATAATAATAAATAAATTGCTTTGTTAATAACGAAACTCCATTACATGAGTGTTATGTCTGTTATGAGTCAGGTCCTACCTTCCAACAGCAACACTACAACCGGATTGTGCGGATGATTTTGGTACCTTTTACCAATGGTCAAAATTGGTACCCGGAAATATTAGTTAGAGCCCAAAATCTCTCGACGTAGCGCTCAAATTTCCATAACCTTCGTAGACCTCAAAAATCTAATTCATGGTTCTAGAATTCAAAAGTAAAATTAGACAGACTTCGTGTGGGAACGAAATACAAGCCAAATGCTTATTATTGGTCTACCAGAACTGCGAATGTGAATGCCTGTTGAATTGATACCACCAGTGTACAATTCATCCCAATATCCAATCCAATCCCGCTTACTAGTATCATTGGGAAATCAAATTTATTCTAAGATTCATTTCCTTGTCTTTATGAACCATAGTTTGTCTTTTTTACTTTACTATTCTTAGTGATCTATTAAAAGTACAATAGGCCCTCTATAAAACGGCACTGCGCCACTCCGGCACTCCAGTAATCCGGCGTATTTTTACGGGCGTGGTGGGGATTTCAAGTTGAGAAACGTAACTGAAAATATTGTAAGCAAACAACTAGCGATCACTCAGTTGCCTCTCCGTCTCATGGTTTACCCGCCGGCATACATATTTTCCAGTTTTATCCCTGGTGTCTAGTATAGTGCCGAGTGCGGTGACATTTTATAGTGATTTATATTTCAAGATATGTATTGAT
This sequence comes from Arma custos, assembly GCA_037127475.1. Classification (NCBI taxonomy): domain Eukaryota; kingdom Metazoa; phylum Arthropoda; class Insecta; order Hemiptera; family Pentatomidae; genus Arma; species Arma custos. The sequence goes on from CM073762.1 coordinate 89,528,540, forward strand.
GAGTGAAAATTTCTCAGCGTAAACGGAATAACTAAACTTTAACACTGATTCAGAAAAATGAGATTTTAAATAGACTTGTTAAGGGTTACAAGCTTACCGACCTAGCAAATGAATTTGGAGTCGGCCGTGCTACAATACATGACATACGTAAGAACCGGGACAAAATTAAGTCTTTCTATGAAAGCAGTGACAATGTTAAAAGTGTCCGGAAAACGGCGAGTTTCCTCAGATTGAAGATAGTCTATATGCTTGGTTCATTCAAGAAAGGAATAGGCACACACCAATATCAGGAAAAAATCTTAAAGAAAAAGCAAAGATATTAGTTTTATATGTATATATATATATAATTAGGTGATGATTATTTTATGTATTAAACAATAGTTTGGAATTGTACAAGTCCAATAAATAGTTGTGCATTTAAATATTTTTATTAGTGAGCTTCCAGTAATCCAGCGTTTTCACTAATCCGGAAGTACTCTGGTCCGATATCTGCCGGATTAGTTAGTCTACTGTACTTACCCTTAATTTAAGGCAGTTGGTATATTAAATATTACCATGAAGGAGATTTTTTATTTGTTTCGACCTAGTTGGAGTAGGTTTTTAACCTAATGTTATCCCACGTGTAGTTTGTTTACTTCAAGAAGTTTGCGGTTAAACATTAGTTGTAATAGATTTTTCTAGTGGTTAAATTAATTGTTTTAATACCTCTATTTTAGATTAATTGTCACTCAGGTAATAATTCTTAAAAAAATATTAGTAGTGTTTGTGGTAAATTTTTTAAATATATGTATACTTAACTTCAGTTTTTTTTTTTGGCTAATTTTTCTATTTGTTTTCTAATTCCAAACATTTGTGAATTCTGGCTTTTTCAGAAAATTTTAAGCTATGGATAATGGTCTCAAAGATAAAAGATTTAAGCATGCTCTTGCAGATCCCAGGTTTAAAAATGTACCCTGGAAGGATAGAAAAGTCAAAATTGATAAGCGCTTCGAGTCAATGTTTACTGACAAAAGATTTCAAATTAAGTATGCTGTAGATGAAAGGGGGCGCCCAGTAGACCATCTTCAATCTGATAATTACAAAAAATATTATGACTTATCTGACTCTTCTGATGATTCTGACTCAGCTTCACAAGAAGAAGAGGAAGAAGATAAAAATGCAGATATTTCTTCAAATTCTGAAAATGAAGAAGATATTATTAAAAGATCTCCTGAGGGTGATGAAAATTTGTCAGAACATAAAGAAAATAAAGAGCATTCAATAGTTGGGGAAAGTTCTGATATTGTATTAAAAGATAGTTCTGATACTACAGAAAAGTTAAAAGTAGCTCAAAAAGAAGTGAATAAGTATATTGATGAAATACATAAAAAGAAATTAGACAGTAAAATTAGAGACAAACTTACTGACTTTAGAGTTGATTATGCTAGAGGTGCTGGTACACTCATTTCTGAGAGTTCATCAGATGAATCGTCTTCAGATGGTAACTATTTAATTTGATCTAAATGTTTCAATTTTTATTCAAGTTAGATATTCCTCTTTATAGATTGTCTGTAATATCTGAGCGTTTTTACATTATGAATTTTATTCGTAAGATTTTATTTTGCAAATATTTTCCTGGTTAGTTCATGGAACTGTAGAATTTGACGAAAGCAATTATCCACATCTTTTGCTTAAGTGCAGTGGTGATAATTCTGCTGTTAGAAATCAATACTCTGAGATGAATGGTTTTTTTTTGTTGATAGAAAGTGATGTGGTAAATATTGAACATCCATGGGGCGAACTGGACAAGGATGCTGAAGAAACAAATGAAATAACGAGACGATTGGCTGTTTGTAATATGGATTGGGATAGAGTAACAGCTAATGACCTTATGGTTTTATTTCACTCTTTTCTACCCCCTGATGGTGTTATTGAATCTATAGCTGTGAGTACAGATTTATATATTATGTAAAATTAGATTACAAATCCAAAGTACTGCTGTATAAATTCATGCACTGGTCCAGTGCTACCTAAGCTCATGGTGAATACTTTGAATTTTAGTGCAAAATTTGTAAAGATTGGAATTATTCAAATATTATTGCTGTTGGCTATCCCTCAGGACCTAAACAAAGCACATGATAGCTAACATATGCTATCTAATCAAAGAAGCTATAATTAATATTAGATTATGGTTAATGGTCCTCAGGATTTTGTTTATCTTTCGAGTGATAGTAATGAGCAGTAGTTGACAGCAATAATAACTTTAAATTATATCAAATGAAAGCAGTTATAATTATAACAGTTCCAATGACTATGAATTTGTAAGTTGAATTCTGGTAGAAAGCAATAATGTGGCGCCTAAATTGATTAGGCAGCAGTTTTCAGGAAATGTATCAAAATTATTGATTTATGAGTGATGGCATTCAATAATTTGAGTAACTGTTTATTAATATTTTTGGCCATATTAGTTTATAAGAATCTTTTTTTGTAAATAATCAATTTTTTTTTTTTTTTTTAAAGCTTTTCTAATACATATGCAATTTTTTCTGAACATATAACTTTATAACATTGTGATGTTTTAGATCTACCCTTCAGAATTTGGCTTGGCCAGAATGGCTGAAGAAGAACAGAAAGGACCTAAAGAACTTTTAGATCTTAAACATGATAACTCTGCAAGTGACGATGAACCTGAAGAAGAGGTAACCTTTATAATAATTTCATATCTGTTTAAGATAATTTGCTAGGGATAAGTTTGCTTGTAGCATCAAATTTATTGATGGTTTTTAATTAATCCTTAATAATTGTCTTTAAAAAATCCTCTAGAAAACTATATTATACCTAAGAGTAAATTCCGAAGCCTCTGTTCCAGCATTCTTGTGGATATTTTGTATACTACTGAGGATAAGCATAAAGCTATATAATTTTTACACTTTGCCTGCAGGTTTCCCATACTTACCATAAAGTTTCATAAATATTATTAAAAGACTCATTCTTCTTCCGAAATTGATATCTCCCGAATACAAGCAAGTGAGTTTCTAATGCCAGAAGTTGATTTCTTAATTTTTGTATTTTCATAAAACTATTGTCTACAAACTACGTCTGTTTCAACTGTTTTTGTCTTCTCTTTCATATATCTTTCTTTCTTACCTGTCTCTAAATTGTACCTGTTTTTCTTTTTGGCCTTTGTTGAAAAACTTTAGCATTCTGAAGATCCTTCCTAAGTGAAAAACATCCTTCAAAACCCTCCGGAAAGATTTCCAGTTCTTCAATACCCTTTTCAGTCTCCTTGATCCACATTTTGGTCATTTTCAGCTTTTTGAGATACGTGAATACCCTTTTTGTCTGTTTGCTTGGATTCATTCTTCGAAGGTGGCCATAGAATTGAATTCTTAGTGGCTAATTCTGTCATTATAAAAAAAAAAAAATTGTTTGGTCCCAAAAATGTTTATGGACATTTGAATTTCTATTTCCACTTTATATAACTATATTATTTCTGTAATGGGTGTTTTTTATTTTTAACAATATTTATATTTATTGTTCTTGGTTATATTTTAGGCTGAAGAAGGCAGTGCATACCAAAGAGAAAAGTTACGTGAATACCAGTTAAAACGGTTGAAATATTATTATGCTGTGATCATTTGTAATTCGAAAGAAACTGCCAATGTGTTATATACTGAATGTGATGGTCTTGAGTATGAAAGCAGTGCTATGAAATTAGACCTAAGATTCATTGGGGATGATGTTACTTTCGATGAGGTACTCTTTTGTATAATTACTGTTCTGTTGCTCTGATGTTATAATAGTACAATTTGTTTTATTTCTATAAGTTATTATATTTTTTCTCTTTTTAGAAACCCCACGATGTCTGTACAGCTCTTCCAGATCTAAAAAAATATAAACCAAGGTTATTTGTTAATACTGCTCTACAACAAGGTAAAGTTCATTTAACCTGGGATGAAACTGATCCGAACAGAATTGAATTTAGTAAAAGATTGCTAGCTGGAGAAGAGGTTGATGAGGATGATTTACAGGCTTTTGTTGCTAATTCTTCATCTTCAAATGAAGAAGAAGGTACATTTTAATATTTTTATCACTATATTAATTTAATCTTCGTTGATTAATATTAGTTGACCTTATATATATGAGGAAGAAAATGGTTCGGGCATAGGTAAAAAAAAATCTCTATTTAAGGAGAACTGTTTATATGGAAGCTGACGTTTTGACCCACATTGCAAGTCAAGTTTTACAAATAATTCATTAGTGCGAATACTTCTCCTCTCTCCTTGCCTTGCTCTAAACCTACAGGTTACTTTCGATGGGGACTGCTGGCTGCTGTTAATCTATTTTGATTATAATATATTATATGTCTTTTATGAAAAGAAAATTTCGTGAACTCCGTTCATAATTACAACAATAACCAATATTAATTATGTTTATAATGTTGATATTGAATTCGCATTTGTAATACTTATTTGTTGTCCTTTGCTGTTTGGAAAGGATATTAAAAATATACTTAACTCTCATTAGGAATTTCATTATCTGTTGAATAGATGAAATCTACAGACACAGTTTACACAGAAATCATTCTGCAAGTACTATTTTAGATAAATCTAAGACTTCTCTCACTCAAGTGTTTAGGAAACCCTACAATATGTTTTTATCTGTGGAGATAAAGAACTTTTGTTAATAAAGTAAAGACCTGTATATATGGAATACCACTGTATATTTGATTATTTTACCAATTTAATTATTTTGGTGAAGTAATTTACTTTTAAAAATTTATGGTTTGAATAAATAGTTAACTTTCCCTGTAATGCAGTTAATTGTATCACCATCTACGGCTCTAAATACTTATACATCTTTAAAGGGCTTAGACTGGGATGGGATCCACTCATACTTCTTTTAATACTTGAGAATTAACTATCTATAATATAGTCGTTTTTTTTATACTGTAGCTATTGATAGAAAGAAAGTATAAGGAGCCAATAGTATTGAAATTTATTTCATAATTAGAGTGACTATACTTTATGCTGTCTCCCCCCTTCCTGGACACTGATTCTGCATTTTTTGTGCAGATATGTATCCATGCATGCAGTAATACAATACTCTTAAATAATACTTATCCTTTTTAAAGTACTTTTTTATTTTATTGTTTTAGAGGAAGAAAAAAGTGAGAATGAAGAAGAAAATGAAAAATATTCGCGCAAAGGAAGTGAAGATACAATAAAAAAATATCGAGATCTTGTTGCTAATCTAGAAGAGAAAAATAGAAAGAGAGATGTTGAAATGGAAGTAACCTGGGGCGCTGCCAGGAACAAGAGTGAGAAAGAGCAGGAAGATAGTGAAAGTGGTAGCTCTGATGAATCAAGTGTAAGTTTTGGCTCTAATTTAATATAGTGATTATTTTTCAGTATTATTGCTTATAATTTGATGGGATTTTTTTAGGGTTTTGTGGCTCCTGAAAAAACTAAAAATAAGAAAAATAGTAAAAAAATCAAGAAAAACTCCAAACATAATGGTCCTGTTTCTGCAGAAGAACACCAGAAAAATGTAAAATTATTTATTCCTTTAATTCATTCTTTTAGAAGATGTGTTAATTGGGTATTTTTATGGTCAAATAGTTGTATATTTTTTTTTTTAAGTCATATAATTTTGAATAGCTACTTCTAAACCTTTGGACGGTTTTTGATAAAGCTTTGAAAATTTCAGATAGATATTATTGTTGAAGAACATTTTTTTTTATTGAAAAAAATAATCCAAATGCGTTCTTAAAAACAAGAAAAGATGGTAGAGGCATAGAATTCCAAAACTAGCCAAATATTTTTTTTTGTTATTTTTAAACTATCATGAATCGGTTAAATTACATCTAAACTTAAAAAGATATCTTCTCGTGGCAATGTAGTACATAACTTTTTAAAAAATGGAATAAATTAAGATGGACAATCTGATTTGAGAATCTACACTTCAAATAATTTTTTCTATTCCATATTGTCATGAGAAACTTTTAAAGTTGGCTTTCATACCTATACCTTTAGTTGGTTCCTCTCTGGTTTATTTTAGGAAAAAATAGGCAATTGGTAATTTTTATTGTTGATGTTACACCATTCATTAATTAATCAAATTTCTAACTACTGCTCCATATCCATTCAAGCCTATGACTTGTAAATTATCAAAAATAATTTTTTTCAATCAATTTATATTTTGATTAATTGTTATTATTTTTAAATATTTTTATTTCGAAGAGAAAAGATTTTCCCTGGCCATCTGCATCTCTATTGCAGTGCTCTAAACCATGAGCTACCAGGGATTGTATCCAAGTCTGTCAAAAAGAGAACGGATTTGTCTGACATGGATACGACCCCTGGTAGCTCAGTGATTTAGAATAGTGCAATGGAGATGCAGACGGCCCGGCCCGGGTTCGAATCCGAGCCAGGGCAAACCTTTTCTCTTCAAAACAAACAAATTAATATTTTGTTTTTAAAGTACTGAATTTTTTAATGTTTTTTGAATTTTAATTCTTATTATTGAAAAATAAATGTATTTTAATCATTAAACGTTATTTTAGAAAGACAATCATCTTATAGGATGCTTTGGGGAACAGTTTTCGTTAGTACAGATTAGATTAGATTTTTTTTGGGCGATCAACATCTAGGTTATTACTTTTATATACATTACGGTCTTTTAATTTTTATTTTACTTTTTTAATTTTCTTTGGTTTGCGTACTAATTCTTTCTTTTATATATTTCCTAATTTATAGACTTTAATTGCATCTTATATTTTATGGTAGAGATCTATTTCTTTAAATATAGTTATTATTTTATCTATTGTATTTTTTGAATCTTCTAGTGCAAGTTCTATAGACCAGGGTATTTTATTATTTTCAAAGGTTTTTTGTAGTAGGTACAGTCTTCTATTATATGTTTTATAGTCATTGATGATTGACATGATTCGCAATGGTTGGGACTCTTTGTATAATTAAATATACATGAGTTAGGTTGGATTGACCGATCCTCAGCCTTGTCGCAAATACTTCTTCTCTTCTATTTCCTCTTATAGCACTCGTCCACTGCTTCGTACTTTTTTTTATATTTCTAAGTTTATTAGTCAGTGGTATTTCGGCCCACATGGATTCCCAATTTTTCCTGACCCTGTTCTTTAAAAATGCCTTTACATCATTCGGCTCATATATTTGTAGAGGTGGGCTATTCATCATTGCAGCTTCTTCGGCAGCTTTATCCACAGCTTCATTTCCAGGAATTCTGGAGTGTCCAGGGGTCCAGAGAAATGTTATGTGTTTTTTTAGATATTTTAACATTTCTAAATAATTGCGGATTTTGTTTATTGTATGACCGGTTTTGTTACAGTTTGATATACTTTGAAGTGTCGACATTTAATCTGTACAAATTAAAATTTTTGTATGTGCACTATTAATTGATGTGTAAAGAGCTGTAGAAATTGCCTCAAGTTCTGCAGTGTATATAGTTGACTATGAAGGTAATTTATATTTTTTGGGTGTCCCATTCATAATTACTGCGAAGCCTACATTTTCATTTTTCTTGGATCCATCGGTATATATTACGTATTTCATAGTCTGAATATTCCAGTATCTTCTTGTGATGTGAAATTGAAGGTTATTTGATCGTGTGCTCTTATGTTTTAAGGATAGGTCTATTTTATAATTTTGATATTTCCACGGGGGTAATCGGAAGTCAGTGTGGGCTTGGTCTAACGGCATATCATAAATTTCTTTTATAACTTCTTTTTGTCTGATGCCTAAAGGAGCGTTTCTTGTTGTATTCATTTCGAAATTTCTGATACAGTGGGGATGAAATATATGGTGGTAAGATGGGTTGGTTGGCTGGATTTTAAGTTTTGTAATATAACTATTTATTAGATCTTGCCTTCAAATGTTAGAGGAGCTAAAGAGGCCTCAGCACAGAGGCTTTCTGATTGGCGTTTTGTAAATTTTTTTTTCTTCAAATTCTTCCCAATTAGCTTTTTCTAGAAACCAATTAGGATGTCTTTTGGTTTTAGACATTTCGGTGTTGAAATGTGTCAGTGTTGGAAAATAGTCACTCCCATATTGGTCGTTATTGACACTCCAGGTAACATGTGTAAAAAGGTTAGGCGAGGTAAAAATTAGGTCTATTGCAGATGTGGATCCTGATCTTGGGCAGATATATGTAGCTTCTCCTGTTTTGAGTATGATTGAGTCTGTATTATCTATTACTCTTCGGATTATTTTTCCTCTGGTATTTGTTGTTGATGTACTCCAAGTATGATGTGATCTGTTCATATCTCCTACTACAATATAAGATGTAGGAAGGCCAGTGATTAGTTGAGTAAATGCTGCTTCATTTATTTTTTTGTTGGCGGAAGATATATGTTAACTATTGTTATCATGAAGCGTTTCGTTAGTACAGATAGTTTTAATGTTCCAATTTGTATTTGAATTGCATTTATGACTTCTCTTTTTCAACTATTAGTTAAGAATGTTGATGTTAGAACATGTTTTCTTTATTTATTGCTTTATAATTAAAGAAACAGCCTTGTTATTATTTACTTTTTTTAGGCTGAATTGGAGTTGTTGCTTGCTGATGATAATCCAGCTGAATCTGGGCTAAAACATTTTAGTTTAAAGGAAATACAAAAGCAAGAAAAGCTGCAACAAAAAAAGAAGAAAAGGCAAAATTTTAAAAATAAATTGAATTATCAGGAAGAAGATTCATTCAAGGTATTATTTCTGTAATTATATTCATTTATGCAAGGCTCTCATGAAAAAGTGCCATACATAAATTCTCATCTATTGAATTCTGAATCATATCCGTGTAATTAAGTAAAAAGAAACATAATACTGCATAAAATTTTTATTTTATAAAAAAATATTGTGTGCCTTATAGAAAAAGTATATAATTTTTTTTCCAAATAGATCAATCCTTCAGATGAAAGGTTTTCCAATATTTACTCTTCACATCAATTCAATATAGACCCAGCTGATCCTCATTACCGCAAAACAAAAGGAATGGAACTGTTGATAAGTGAAAAACTTAAACGTCGTAAGTTAGAAGAATAAGCCTGGATGTTACTTTAACTGCTGCATCATACGATTATTATTGTAAGTAAAAAAATTTCCAATATTTTTTTCCCTAATTTTTATTTGAATTTCTCAGCAGTTATTGCATTTTATGTATGAAAAGGTAAAATTAAATGGAAAATAATACAAAAGTGATCTCTTTCAATGATTTAGCCAGACATCATTTTTACAATTTTATGCAAACATGCTCTATATTCTTCATATTTCTGTTTGTAATTGTGTATGAAGGTAGACATTTCTTTTTTACATTTGAATATAGCATTAATGCTAGTGAATGGATTGCTTTTAGAGGAAATATTTTTTTATGTAAACCATTTTGAAGCTCATATGGTCACTTAAAATAAATTTATATTTTATTTCAGTTTTAAATCTCAAGAGTTATTTTAGAAAAAATATATTTAGTGGCGTGTTTCTTTATAGGTCAACAAATGAATGTGAGAAGACTTCCAAAAATGTATTTATTAATTTTTTTGGGTGCCAATAAAGACAAGCCTAACATTACTAACAGATTTTGTAATTTCTAGATTGCTGATTTGAAAACAACTATTTCTTCTAGACAGGATTTTAAATTTTTTTTTTTGCTTTATGAAATAATTCATAATATAGTACTTTTTTTTCTTTTTGTTACGATAGCTCTTGTAAAATTTGTATATATATATGCTGTAAATATGTTTGTACTTGCTTATGAGATTTATTCAAATGTTACAAATAAATTTTTGTTTTTTATAAGTTGTGCCAACCTTTTTTTACCTTGCTGAGCATCCATGAGTTAACATTATTTATTTTAATAGCTTTAAGCTAATTAAAATAAAGTTTAAGCAATATTGTAACTATTCTTTTGCTGTAAAATACCAGTACAGTCAAATAATGTGTATCTATCTTGCACGCTGGTCTACTTCACCCATCTTTTGTGACATGCCAAGATAGGCTTTTTACCAGAGCTGTAGTTACTAGCAGAAAATTTTTCTGTTTTTATTCTTACACTTTTATTTTATCTAATTTATAGCTTTCAGTGTATGGTCACACAGATGGAATGAAAAATTTCAATGGGTTTGATGGCTATATTATGATACAGCTATTATATCATATTTTATTATTCTTACTTCAGTAAAAAAGGCCCAAGTTGAGAACATTATGTATTAACATCTAAAGTAGTTGTCCATATAATCTTTTTCCGGGATGGACCGTGTGGTGTTGGTTTTGTTTGCCAAGCTTTCGCTCATCGTGTTGTGAGCTTCCTCAGGGCTAGTCAGTGAATGAAGAGCGGATAGTGGAGTCAGGGTGTATATAACTAGTGGTGGGGGGGTCTCGGTCGAAGTCTGCCTTCCCATTGGCCCGCTTGTATCGAGTCCGTGGGCTGTGTTGTGTTCGGGTGGGTTCGTGTGTGTTCGGTATTGTCGTATGTGTGTGGATGGTAGGTTGATGTGTTGGTCTTTTGTTTTATGGCAGGGTACCAGTTTTTGCTGAGTTTGTAACCGTCTTCCTTATTGAAATTATTGGGTTCTTTAATAATTTCAATGGCTTCTCTAATGGTGCGGAGGTGATAATTATTTTCTTTAACCAGTGCGGTTGTGTTTTCGAAAGGTATGTGGTGTTTGGTGTTGTAGAAGTGTTCTGCTACAGCCGATTTTTCCGTCTTAAAGTTTTTGACACTAGATATGTGTTCTTTTAACCTTCTTTCAATGGTCCTTCCGGTTTGTCCAATGTAGACCTTGCCACAGGAACAGGGTATGCTATAGATGCCTGGAGTACGTAGTCCTAACTTGTCTTTGGGTTTCGGTAGGATGTGAGCTATTGTTTTGTCTGTGGAGAATGTGGTCTTGATGTCGTGGTTCTTTAGAATCCTGGCGATCTTTTCTGAGGTGCCTTTGATGTAAGGAATGGTTGTCTGGTTTTTAGGTTCGTTGTCGGTTTCGTTCTTGTCTTGTTTTTTTAGTTTTCTCTTGCGTTCTACTCGTTTAATAGTCTCTTTGTCGTATCCGTTTTTTAGGAAGGCTGTTCTCAAGTGCCTCTTTTCTTTAGAGAGCTGTGACGGTTCAGCTATCATTTCAGCTCTGTTGAGTAGAGTGTTGATGATTCCTTCCTTTTGAGACGGATGGTGGTGTGATGTGGCATGAAGGTATCTGTCTGTATGTGTAGGTTTACGGTAAACGGTGTGTCCAAGGTGGTTTCCCTTCTTCTCGACCAGGACGTCTAGGAAGGGAAGTTTCCCATCCTTCTCCAGCTCCATGGTGAATTGTATGTTAGGGTGGATGCTGTTTAGGTGGAGTAAGAATCTGTCCAGTGCATCTTTTCCGTGCTTCCAGATGGCGAAGGTGTCGTCCACGTATCTGAACCAATATTCAGGTTTTTGGGTTGCGGTGGAGAGTGCCTTCTGTTCAAAGCTTGGCAAACAAAACCAACACCACACGGTCCATCCCGGAAAAAGATTATATGGACAATACCGCAGACCGTGGAAGCCTACGTGAACATCTGATCAACCTGTACGGGGAGGTTCCTGTTCAGAACATGAAGAGCCTCGAAAAACTAAGATCGAAGAAGATGAGACTCCTGGCACAACTCACATTTCTCAAAAGATGTAGAGACTACAATATCATACCCAGATGCTCCAACCTTGAAAGAAAAGGATCCAGCCCACGTATTGAAAACGCTTTACGTCGATCGTCTATGGCATTACTGAAAGCAAGAATCAGTGACACCCGATCTGAACTATCCACCGTTGAGAAGAAACTGCTAGATAACCACTTGCTCCTAGCAAACCAAATAGCAAATGACGATTGGGAGAAGATTGACCGTCTCACCTGGGAACAAGCGGATAACACCTACCGTAAACACTCCGCCATCCAAAAACGAAAATATCACAAACTATCAATGAAAAATACAAGCTGCACCGACTACAAGGACGCACTAAAGAAGACTGTTATAAATCTCACTAATGAAGAATTCCCACAAGAAACCATAAGCGTCCTCCAGAAGGGATTCAACTTCGCCATCGCACCTAGACATGTACCTACAGAGAAGATTATAACCAACATAGAAGCATGTATCAAGAATATGGACCAAAACGCCGCCGAAACCATCCGGCAAGACATTAGTCACATTTTACGTAAAGCCAAGCCACCAAGACCTAACCTTTCTAAGACGCAATACAACTCACTCACTACACTGAAGAAACGAGACGACCTTCTTGTAATCCCTGCTGACAAAGGAAATGCCACCGTCATTATGAAGACAGACCAATATCTAAACAAAATGACGGAAATCCTCAACGATGGAACGTACAAGAAACTGGAGAAAGACCCCACTAATGACATTAACAAGAAAATTCAGACTATCATCAACACCAGCCAGACACTAAAAACCAAACGGCTCATAATATCTGACCCAATCCCACCAAGACTATACGGACAACCCAAAATACACAAAGAAGGTATCCCTATGAGACCCATAGTCAGTACCATTGGCTCACCTACATACCACCTATCCAAATACATCTCCGACATAATTAAAACCCACACTGGCAAAACACAACACAACATCCGCAACTCCAAACAATTCATAGACATAATCAAAACCATTCATATAAACGAAGACGACATCCTAGTAAGCTTCGACGTCAAGTCGCTCTTCACCAAGGTCCCTACCGATGAAGCCCTGAACCTTATGAAAAATCTTCTGAGCGAAGAAGAGTACCGACTGACGGAGATATGCATGAAAGAAACATATTTCCTGTTCAATGGACAGTACTATAAGCAAATGGAAGGCACAGCCATGGGATCTTCATTGAGCTCACCGGCAGCAGACCTGTACATGGAACATTTTGAACAGAAGGCACTCTCCACCGCAACCCAAAAACCTGAATATTGGTTCAGATACGTGGACGACACCTTCGCCATCTGGAAGCACGGAAAAGATGCACTGGACAGATTCTTACTCCACCTAAACAGCATCCACCCTAACATACAATTCACCATGGAGCTGGAGAAGGATGGGAAACTTCCCTTCCTAGACGTCCTGGTCGAGAAGAAGGGAAACCACCTTGGACACACCGTTTACCGTAAACCTACACATACAGACAGATACCTTCATGCCACATCACACCACCATCCGTCTCAAAAGGAAGGAATCATCAACACTCTACTCAACAGAGCTGAAATGATAGCTGAACCGTCACAGCTCTCTAAAGAAAAGAGGCACTTGAGAACAGCCTTCCTAAAAAACGGATACGACAAAGAGACTATTAAACGAGTAGAACGCAAGAGAAAACTAAAAAAACAAGACAAGAACGAAACCGACAACGAACCTAAAAACCAGACAACCATTCCTTACATCAAAGGCACCTCAGAAAAGATCGCCAGGATTCTAAAGAACCACGACATCAAGACCACATTCTCCACAGACAAAACAATAGCTCACATCCTACCGAAACCCAAAGACAAGTTAGGACTACGTACTCCAGGCATCTATAGCATACCCTGTTCCTGTGGCAAGGTCTACATTGGACAAACCGGAAGGACCATTGAAAGAAGGTTAAAAGAACACATATCTAGTGTCAAAAACTTTAAGACGGAAAAATCGGCTGTAGCAGAACACTTCTACAACACCAAACACCACATACCTTTCGAAAACACAACCGCACTGGTTAAAGAAAATAATTATCACCTCCGCACCATTAGAGAAGCCATTGAAATTATTAAAGAACCCAATAATTTCAATAAGGAAGACGGTTACAAACTCAGCAAAAACTGGTACCCTGCCATAAAACAAAAGACCAACACATCAACCTACCATCCACACACATACGACAATACCGAACACACACGAACCCACCCGAACACAACACAGCCCACGGACTCGATACAAGCGGGCCAATGGGAAGGCAGACTTCGACCGAGACCCCCCCACCACTAGTTATATACACCCTGACTCCACTATCCGCTCTTCATTCACTGACTAGCCCTGAGGAAGCTCACAACACGATGAGCGAAAGCTTGGCAAACAAAACCAACACCACACGGTCCATCCCGGAAAAAGATTATATGGACAATACCGCAGACCGTGGAAGCCTACGTGAACATCTAAAGTAGTTAATGTTGATACCATATTTCACACCTAGTTTATGTTTATATGTCTCTGATGAGAAGAAACAGACTTTTGTTGTTAATTTTTAAGAAAATTAAGTTTTGCTGATTAGTTTGTTTCTTTATTGACTGTCCCCAATTAAACACCACATATACAGGGTGTTTCGGGATTGAAAGGCACTATTTTAGGTATGTGTTCTCTAACACAAAATAGTTCTTATTAACATATATCTCAAACTCGTTTATTAAACAGATATCAAAGGTTAAAGTTTTATTATTTATTATTACTATTTATGTATTATTATTATAAAATTTAGAGTAACTGTTCAAAGGGGCTTCCATTTTTTTGAATGCAACATTCAGCACGATGAATCCATGCTTCTCTGGCTCTTCATATAGCATCAGGATGGTGCTTGATAATTACTTAGCTTCTTGCGTGCCAACTGCCGCAGAATAAATCATAGACTTCATCCAGCCCCATACAAAATAATCTAATGGCTCTAAATCAGAAGATCGTGGTGGACATTTAACATGTTCGTTTCGACCAACCCATCAGTCTCCATAAGTTGCATTTAAATAATCAGTGACACTATGAGAAAAGTGAGCTGGAACACCGTCATGCATAAACAACAGCCTTTGCCTAATGCCTAGCGGAATATCTTCTAGGAGTTCATGAACATTATTTTGCAAAAAATACAAGTAAGATATATCTGACAGCCAAGCTGGCAAAAAGAAGGGGCCGATGATGTCGCCTAGAAGACCACACTAGACATTTAAAGAAAAGGTATGTTGGTAAGGTCCAACATCAGTCGTATGAGGGTTTTCTTCAGCCCAAGTTTGGGTATTTCGAAAATTAATAATCCCGTTTCTTGTAAAGCAAGATTCATCAGTAACCAAAATGCAGTTCAGGAAGTTAAGATCTCGTGAGCATTGTCAAATTAACCACTGGGAGAAATTTCTGCGCTTGTTATAATCTTGAGGTAATAAATCTTACCTACTCAATATGTGAAATAGATACAATTGTTGTTTGTGTAAAGTTCGCCATACGCTGGTAGAGGAAACATCGAAACGACGTAACCATCTTCTGGTACTAGTAGTAGCAGATTACTGATCAGCATCAAGTATTTCTTCTTCAATGTTAGCAGTTTGTCAAAATCTTTGTCGACCGGCTTTACTCTTATAGGTTTTAGTGTGCCATTATTCCTGAGGCGTCTTTCAATGGCTTCAAACATTTTACGATTTGGTGTTCTTCAGTTAGGAAATTTTTCACAATATCTTAGAACTTTTGTTCTGCAAAACTGATTAAATTTTTGGTGTCTCCCATGATAATCACAAATTGAACTGTCTCACAGTATTCACTCACACCAAAACACACAGAACTAGACAAACAGATGAGCAACTACTGTCACTGCTTATTGTTCATTTGTTTATCAGGTGATTAAAACCTGTAATAGTATTAAACACGCTAGACTTTGTACAGTCAGTCTTAGTGTAGTAAATAAATAATAAATCTTTAACCTTTGATATCTGTTTAATAAATGAGTTTGAGATATATGTTAATATGAATAGAAGATCATCCAATGTTATATTATACCTAATATTTTTTAGGCTTTTTATAACAAGCTTATACATTTTCTGTCAGTTAGGAAAATGTGTGATTGTTTCCTCTTATAAGGAAGCCTGTACTCTGAATATTAATCGATGGTAGACAAATATTTACTGAAATGAGAAAAACAAACCTTTTTTAAAGTTATATAGGCCTCTTACATTTTAGGATATATGCAAAATGACAGCGTTCTTCATAATTTAGTTTCACTTAATGGGTGAGATGTATAAACGTATTAAAAGGGATAGTTGATCATTGCAGTTAGGTGTAATGCACTCATCCATTTTTTATAATGTACATCAAAGCTGTGTTACCGCTAAGCTAATTATTATTACAAGGGTTTGAATTGAAGCACAAGTGTAGTGGATCAAATCAATTAAGCACTTTTCTACAACATAACTAAACTCATTAATTTATTTGTATCTTACAGTGTATAGGCCATTGATACTAAATTTGTTCCATGACAAAGGCTGTTAACTTTTATCACTATTCAATAAAAACAAAAGACTGTTAACTTTTATCGCTAACAAACACAATCACCTATTGATGTGGATTATGTTGTATTATTAAATCATAAAACAATTTTGTACTGTCTATGGGTCCAATTAATCAAGCAAATAGAGCAGAATTTAGGTGTATTCAATTTATTCAGCCAGTTTAAAGTATGCTAAAAGAAATAAAATGGTTTTTTTTAATGGTAAAAAAAATACAATGGAAGTAATATTCCATAAAATTTTACTGATTATCTAATAAGCATTTTTTAATAAATCAATGTTTAGCAAATATTGGCAAAGAAAAAAAGTTTTCATCTATTCATCTCAATTGTTGAATATCTGGCAAGTGACATATATTTCTCAGAAATATGCATTGGATGCATGCAGTTCTATAGTGTAAACACAGCGAGGATGTACATAAAAAAATTTTTTTTGCATTAAACCTACAACATAATAAGACAAAACAAAAAATCGATAGACTAGTGATGATAATGTATTTTTATGATGGTATATACTTTAAACAATTCTTGAGTTTTCCTAATCCATGTAAAAATTGTAAAGTTTTCTATACAAGCATTAAATAGATTTGAAGGAAGCAATCATTTGCTTTATCTGATCTTCACTGAAGACAACTTTATTCGCATATATACATTTATTACAGTTTGTAAGTAAAATGATTTTTCAGTGACAAATAAATTTGCTTTTAAAAATATTTATTTTTAAAAAAATTTAAACTATTCTCGCCAAAAATCATTTTTTTTTTCAATTAAAAAAGAAGTGTCACATATTAAAAAAACTAATAAAAAAAACACAAGTTTAATGGTTTTTAGTTCTCAAGAGTAGCCAAGTTAGTATCACAGAAACAACAGAGTCATAACATTTTACCCATTTACAGACTGATCGAACTATACAACACAATAAATTACCACTATACACATCTCAGAATATCCAGTGAAGCATTTAAAAATAGGACATGGCTGAACGATTAGGCAATGTTATTCAATAAATTTCATGAAAAGTCAAAAATCAGCACTTGTTCCTCTATTAGGCAATATCATATCTGCATTCCTTGTAATTTGGTAATGCTGCATATGTTGTGCCTTCTGAGGAAGGTATCTCCATGGGGTTTTGGCATGCCAACAATTATTGACCTGAAAATTAGCCATTGCTTCACCTCAGCCACAACTTTAATCGGAGGGCATCAACACCATTCAAGTAATAACGAAAAAGTCTTTTGTCCCGCACAAATCCTAGGTTTTCGTACAACCTGAGGGCTGGTTTATTGGTGATTTCTGTTTCAAGAACAACCTGAAAAAAATAAATAAAGAAATTGTAAGATTATATTCTCAGAGAAATTAATGATGTTTAGAGAGGAAAATAGTTGACTGGAAGATCTTAATGTGGGATATACCTGGGTGAATCAAATATAAACGAGACTTTTTGTCCTGGAAGCCCAGCGAAGGTGCGGGAACGTTCCCGCGTTTAGGGGTGCTGGGTAGGGATGCCAGGAGTGGGGGAAGCAGGCGGGCGGATGCGCTCGAACTCACCAGTTACCGTCGTGACGATGTCTGAGCAGGATGTATCCCCCTCGATTGCGCAACGTATTATCATCAAATTTCTTGCTGCTGAAGGTGTAATCTTGAGAAGGTTGACTGTACAGTTTGGGGAAGAGACTCTTTCTCGTACCAGAGTGTTTGCATGGCATAAACAGTTTGTGGAGGGTCGTGATCGTGTTCAGAATGAAAGCCATGACCGCAGACCCCGCTCCAGCATCACAGCAGACATCAGCCGTGTTCGACAGCTTATTGAAGGAGACAGACGCAGGACTATCAATGCCGCATACCACTGCAACATTTTGAATGAAGTCAGACTTGCATATCGCCGCAAAAGAAGGGATCTACCGATGAGAGAAGTGATTCTTCTTCAGGACAATGCTGCATACTGCGGCCCTGACGAGAGAAAAATTGGAGCAACTGGGCTGGGAGACGCTAGAACACCCTCCCTACAGTCCAGACTTATCACCATGTGACTTTCACCTGTTTGGCCCACTCAAGGAAGCTTTGGGAGGTCAGAGATTCGTCAGTGACGATGAGGTTGAAGCCTACGTGCTCAATTGGCTGAAGACACAACCTACTTCATTCTATGAGGACGGGATTGGAAAATTACCTATGCGCTGGGAAAAATGTATTTCCAAATCAGGAGACTATGTAAAAAAATGAGGTGTACTTTTCTTTGTGTTCAAAGTAAAAATAAAAAAATTAAAAAATAAATCTCGTTTATATTTGATTCACCCACATAGATAGTCTGGGGGTGCTGTCAAAATAAAACTAAATAAGAAAAACTTATTTATTATAAGTGCCAACATTTCGACCTACAGTGTAGGCCATCATCGTATGAGAGAAAAACAAACAAAACAAAAATAACTATAAAAAAACATTGCAATACCGAGAAAGAATATAATAACATCAGATAATGAAAAGTAATACAAAATGAACATTTGTATCTTACTGTTTATCTTCTTTTTTATCATTGCTTGGCTTTACCACCTTTCTGTACACTTATTCTGTAATGTTTAATTCATATATATCCATCTCTAATTTTCTTTACTTTTCAATATCTCATGCTATTACAGTGATACCTCGAGATACGAGTTTAATTCGTTCCGTAACCTTGCTTGTATGTCAATTTACTCGTATCTCAAAGCAATTTTCACCATTGAAATTAATTGAAATGCCATTAATTCGTTCCAGCCCCAAAAATGCAACCCCCCATTGTTTTTGTTACATTTTTATGAATAAGAAAAATGTATTTATAAATGGCAAATATTGACTGGCTTCGTCCGTGGAAGTGCGTGGGGTCTGATTCAGCAAATCACTTGTGCCTTCTCGCATATGTTGCCCTGTGTTAAGGTATCACCTTTAAGCTGCATCTCCATCACCCAAACCATCAGCAGTTTCTCCATCTTTTCATGGATAGAGCTCCGGAGCTTAGAAACTATTGTAGTGCCCTTAGCTGGCGTTATACCCTTTATCGACTCCTTCTGTTTAAGCACAGTGCATATCGTTGAAGTACTGCCTCGTCATGTCGGCTACTCGCACAGCTTGCTCATTTTTTTCTATGATTTCACGCTTTAATTCAATAGACGTCATCTTCTTTTGAGTACTGACCTTTCCACACACTTTCTTCTGACTAATAGTTTAGAAATGTGATTCATTATGTAAATGCACAAAAAGTGCAAAGCCCTAGAAAAACTTAGCAAAGATGCATCGACAGCGAGGTAAACAAACACACTGGGGAAATAATTGGGATAATGCGCGAGATGCACAAGGCGCAGGCGCAGTAAAAAGGCGGAAGCTGGCTTTTCCTCGTATCTCAAATGTCGCTCGTAATTCAGGGCAAAACTTCGCTCGCTTGAATGATCGTATCTCAAATAACTCGTATGCCAGGGCACTCTTATCTCGAGGTACCACTGTATATATATATGTATATTCTTTTTCGGTATTGTAATGTTTTTATTTTAGTTAGTTTTGTTTTGTTTGTTTTTCTCTCATAGCCCTGAAGATGGCCAGCAACATAGGTTGAAACGTTGGCACTTATAATAAATAATTTTTTCTTATTTAGTGTAATTTTGACTGCACCCCCAGACTATCTATATCCCACATAATAATTTTTAGATAGTATATAATGCTAAGCACACACTTTATTTAGACAACTATATATCCAAAGGACTAATATTTTGATGTTACAACTAAAATAGCTGTTAAGTTATCTTAAACCCCCTAGAAATAAAATAAATTAGTGTATTAGGTTGTAACATATGAAATATCAGTTAAGGTGTTAATTTAAATTATTAAACAATACTTTTATTAATCGAAATAGAATCCTTCAGTTTCAATACACTTCTCCCAACGTGAAACAAGCATTTTTATCCTCGCTCTGTAGAAATTAGGTGTCAAGGAAGAAGCGAAGTCTTGGAATGCCGATTTCAGGGCATTTTCATAGTCATGGTAGGGCATTTCTTAAAAAATTATCCAAACAACGGAAAAAGTAAAAATCAGTTGGAGAAAGGCCCGGAGAATATGGTGGGTGAGGAAGGACTCAATAATTTAAATTTACACCTTCACTGACATTTCATATGTTATGACCCAATAATTTATTACAATATAGTAAAGTATTCCTATACTATACAAATATAGCTAGTACCTCATCAGCACCATCAGCAACCATAGCCCGGATAGCTTTCAATACAAGATTTGAACCTGATGGATGAGAAAAAAATACATTACTTCATTTAATAATGATATAATTTTCAATATATTCCCATTCGCAAATTAATAGACTTTAATATTAATTCCTAATGAGATTAGATATATCTGTCATGTTAACCATATAGATAAATAAAAAATATGGTGCAGAGCATACGTGCATCACACATATTTCCATAACCTTATTTTTTCAAAATAATTTTAAAGGATTCACATTAACAATAACTACTTAAACATTATTAGGAGCATGAACTACCAAAGAAGTACAATAAAGTAGTTTATAATCAGTAGCAAAACGTCAATTCCGTAAACTATATTTTTTGGTTGTTTATTTAAAAGTAACTTTTATCTATAACATTTATTTAGTAATAAACTTTTGTCTATTAAAAAGTAACATTATAGACAACTGCTTTTATTTAAGTAGAAAATATATGATATACAAATTAATAGAAAATTCATAATCTAACACATTATAATTGGACGAAAGATTGTAAGAATTTTAGGTCCTTTTATTTTAATTCAGTAGTATTTACAGGAATTATAAATTAAGCATTATGATAAATTATTAAAATGTAATTATCATATATATTTAAATACCAATTTTTCTTTTCCGATATTTTTCATCGACTGCCAACATTGCTATATATCCTCTTTTAACAACTTTGCGGTGCATATCTAGTTTACATACAATTGCACCAACACATATACTCCCATCCATTGCCTATAAAAAACAAAACCACAATTTAAACTAATTGAAATAATTTAGATAAAGAGTTTAATAATTGCAATAAATTAATTAATACCAAAATTAAGGTTACATAAATTAAACTATCTTAACTGCCACCACAGATTTCCTTAACACTTTAAATAGAGGAGTCTGTAAGTTTGTCTATTCTCTTACAGTAAATTGGGTTTATACTTATATTTATTGTCTTTTTAACTATTCTTCGGATAGATCTCTTATTCTTTTATTTCAAAAACAGTTAGCTTAATTTGGAATGTGCTATTGATTTTGTTTTATATTGCTTAAAGTATATAAATATCAATCTTAATGACCTTTTTAGAATGTTTGGCCACATTATAATAAATTATAAAACAAGTTCAATACCTAGCACATTCAATAAATTTTTATAGACATATCAGATAAGTAAGAATAAATAAACAAATAAAAGACTAAGTAGGAATGTAGAATTTAATACATTAAATTTAGGAAAGTAATCAATATTTTATAGGTAGGAATTGTTAAAATATGCAAATACTAGTTGTCTGATGATCACATGAGTTAATCGTACTTACATTTCCACATACGTAACTCTGTCAGGCTAAGTTTAAAAAATCGAGTAAATGCAACATATCTTAGAGCATCGAATAGCCAAACTTAAATATTAATGAATTAAATTTTTTTAAAAGGAAGCATAATAATGAAGTATGGTAATGATCAGGATGGCTACCTTACAAAAAAAGCAACCCAAATATTTTAATACAAACTCTGTTTTTGGATTAAAAAAAAAATGTTCTACATGGTAGGGAAACAAAAGTGATAAGGCAAAGTTTGGAAGATGCATAAACTTACTGTAATTCATTACATAAGCATATCACTGCCAACAAAAATTAAAAACATAAATAGAAAATAAAGACTCAGAATATATTATTATGCTTTATGAATGGATATAAATTTCAATATTTAAATTATTAAATTAAAAATTGAATCTATATATTTAAGGAAGTTTACACAAGAAAATAAATTTAAAAACTAAAAGTAAACATTCCATGGTAATGAACCAAATTATACTTTGATATTGTCATTTTGGTTAGTTTATCATGAAATGTTTCACTTCCATATAGCAATGAGAAAAAAAAATAAAAAAGGCTAGACCAAACTAATATAATTACAGACAAAATTGCCAGAAAAATAAGTGTCAGCCATTTATCAAAATTTAGTCTTCATAATAGTTGGATGGAGGCTAATTTACAACCTCTTTGACTTTCATCAAAACAAACACCTTGATTTATCTTAGAACAAACATTTTTAAGTTGCTATACAAATGTAAAGAAAATGTTTACTCATTTACATGTTACTATAAATACTAGAAGTAACTATCCCCATTTAAATATATAACATATTATCGATTCAAAGCATAAGTAGCATATCTAATAATGTGAAGTTGTGGTTTCAGAAGTATGGATCCTTTGTAGTGTCACATTATCAGTTTGGTATTTTTGGCATTACAAAGGTAATAAAAAACTATAGATTAAACTGCAATAGAACCATAAATTGTATAATTTGTAGATATGCCGCATATCATAAATGTAATCAACCTACTGTTATAATCAACTACCTGCTTATGTACCATCAAAGATATTTCATGAAAAAATCATACAAAAACTACTTACTAAAAAACATAATTGAGGCCAATTATGAATGAAATAGCGATATGTGTAAATTGAGTAAGGTTCTGACAGATCTTTTTGAATCAACCTCATTATATCAGGCATCTGAAGTTCTGATTCATATGAAACATAAGCAATATCATTCTGTTTACTACTTTCATTATTGCTTTCCGATGAATCATTAATCAGATGTTTTGTTCCTTCTGTGCCTGGAGAAAATGTTCCTTTCAAAGCAGATTCACAAATATCAGCATTCTGTGGTTTAGAATCCTCATTACAATTCACAATATCGATAGTCTCTTGTTTATGGGAATGATCATTTTCAATTTGAGAAACTTCAGATGAAATCGGTTCTACTTCATCAACAGAGTTTTCGCTTGCTTTAACACATGTTTCACAATGACTAGATACATCTTTAGAGTTAGAGTTGTCTAAAGAACAACAGTTATCAGTTAAATGAACATTTTCTATGCCATTTGACAACTTAGTTGGTCCATTTAAACTCAATTCATTCAACTCTTGTTCACATGATTGAATAAGGCCTTCTTCCAAAACCTTCTCAACTTTAGAACTCAATATGGTTAAATTACAATTAGTGTCTTCGACGGGTTTCTTGGAATCCTTCTTCCCAGAAATAATATTTTTGGAAGCTACTTCAACGTTTACACAATTATTACCACTTTTTCTTTCGTGATGTTCCATGTTACGAAATCAAGCTATATAAAATTAAATTGTTCAGTCACGTATATAGATAAGCAGTGTTTACATCTGAACATTATAACTATTCAAACCGTCGAAAAGTAAATAAACTGTCAATAATTCCACACCTTCACTAGGCCATTAAAAGTAGTGTGGTGAACCATTGGTTAGCCATCTATATAATGAAGCAAAAACAGCTGATTTATTAATAATGACTATCGATGGAAACAATATTGAAAACATAATGTCGCCAACATTTATATTGATTTATGTGGTTTGATTTTATTTCCTATATTTTTAACAAAATGTAGGTTTTTTTAAAATCTTCATGTTTCACTGTCAGATCGATAACAACTAAAATATTTAACCTACCTTGAGGGAGGTAACAAGTGTGCTGGAGTATATCTCATTTTGAATTTGTATAATTCCATGTTAGTGTTTTAGAATGTTATCTGTAGTATTTGTCACAGTAGGAACTACAAAATTTGACAAACTTATAAAATCAGTCACTGATCCCAAAGTAATTGATGTGAGTTAATTTTTGTTTCCTTTAATAGTGAAGATATATATTTTTTAAATTGAATTAAATTTTTAAATTACTGTTACAGTTAATGTGGACGTTATAATTAATATATATAGTATTAATAAGTATTTATAAATATATTAGCATAATCCTAGATTTTGTCTATCCATGAACCTGGCTTAACAGTAATTCTAATAAATACAATGTGCTAGGATTTTAAGAGGAATTTAAGGTAAATTGCAGTTGTGGTTGACAATATTGGTAGGGTTTCTAATGATGTACAGATCATATACCAAGTGAGAGTGGTTAAAAAGAAGCTTAGCAACACACTACTTGGTAACCCTTAGGCTAAATGTCACAGTAGCTAATGACATAGTATCTGAAAATTTGAGAGAAATTCACTTTAAGAATAATGTACTTTATTGTATTATGAATTTTTTTATTGTTTCAATTTGATATGTGGTGTTTGTTTTTTGAGAATTGCTGAATTCAATACTATAAAGAATTGAATAACACCCTATATTCAAGATGTTGAATAATTATTGGTTGGTTGTAAAAATTATGTGGTCCTCTTTTTCTCCTGAAAAGGTTCTAGGAAGAGGTCAAAATAAAGTCTCAAATAGTAAGAAACATTTTTTTTTCTTTTTCTAATAAACTTGGGCGAACTGTCATTCTGTTAGTCATTAGTTTGGGTATGTTTTGGTTAGTACTGATCTGCTTAGATCTCTATTATTCTAAGTACTATAAGTATTAAAAGTAAAGAATAAATTTGTTTACGTTGGTTTTCTAAAAATTATTTTATTACGGTAGTCATTGTTATAAAAGGTACTTTTTTCTATTTCCTAAACACTAAATTAATTTATGATTAAAACTAAATATAATTATTATTGTAAACAAATGCTGCAATTGAACTGTTAGGCTTCGAAAATATCTAATTGAATAAAACAAAGCCTATGCTCACAGACAGGTGGGGAAATCACAAATATTGATGATTATTTAGATTTTTTGTATTTTCATTGATGTTCCACCAATTTGGTTCCCAGATTCATTGATGGGATACCAATTTGGTACGTTCTGGCTCTCAAATCTTCTTCTTTATCTTTCTCTTCTGCCATTCAACATAGAGGAGCTTCTGTCCATCAGGGCTATCCTCGGTCTCGACACATTACAAGGCCATTTTGATTTCTTTGAATCAGTTTTATTCTGGTGGGGTGATTGGCTTGACACAATAGGCGCTGTAACTTCAGGACAGCAGGCCCCTTTAGCTTCCTTTTACAACATCCCTACCCACAGGGGAGAAGCGCTCTCTAATCTAATTATTATTAATAATTCATTTTCCATAATCAACTTTTAATGTTTTCCTTTAACATGTTTCCTAAAATATATTACCATCAGCTTTCAACATCTCTCATACATCTTTAGTGCAAGAGACCAAAGATGATTATTCAAATCATCTACCGATCCCAGGGCACAAGATCTCGCCTTTCCCAACTGATTTCTGCCATATTTCTTCATTATCCACATTTAAATTCATGCTTTTCCTTCTTCTCATAAATTCCCAGATTCTATCTAATCAGTTATAATTAATAGCTTATATACATCAGAAGTAATAGATGACTTATTATCAATTTTCTTCACACATAACATCATTAGTTTGTATACATACTGTGTGGTTTTTTTTTTTTTTTCTCTGCTTCTTGTTATTTTAGATTTTTATTTTAAAATAATTTTCTTTTACCGAATCATATCTTTTTATATTTATTTCCAAGTATTTATTCTTATAATGTAGCACCTTGGCCAGATATATATTCAATTAATTTTATACGTCTTCTTAATAAAATTAAGGTCCCAGAATAAAATTATTTTTCTATTCTATTCTATATTTTTGTGGTTACTAAGGCTCTTGTACTACAATTAAAATAAAAGTCTTTTTATGTCTTATAAATTTCAACACCTTGAAGAAATTCTTTATTTATTTCTCGTAGAATTGGAGAAAAACTTTATTAGTTAGTCAACGTTTCAGCCTACTTTGTAGGTCTTCTTTAGTAGGCTGTGGGGGGTTGGGGGTAGGTCCTCACTGGCTTGAAACACAACTGTTTTTTACCTGTTTTTAACCTACCCCCCAGCCCCCTCTCCCATCAGCTCTGAAGAAGACCTACAAAGTAGGTCAAAACTTTGGCTAATCATTAAAGTTTTTCTCCAATCCTACGAGAAATTCATTGTGACCTCTACCCGGACCACTTTCTTCCACATATATTATCAAGGTCAACAATTATCATTCAATATATGTATGAGATGAAAATGGTTGACTGGATGATCTTATGTAAAGGAGATAGTTGGTGGGTGCAGTCAATAAGAACACCGAATAAGTGAAGTACTTATATTATGTGCCGACGTTTCGACCTACAGTGTAGGTCATCTTCAGGGCGAATGTTGGGAAGCGTGGCCGTTACATATAGCGGCTGGAGCGTACTGCTGCGTAAGTACGCTAAGTACGCTCCAGCCGCTATATGTAACGGCCACGCTTCCCAACATTCGCCCTGAAGATGACCTACACTGTAGGTCGAAACGTCGGCACATAATATAAGTACTTCACTTATTCGGTGTTCTTATTGACTGCACCCCCCAACTATCTCCTTTACACATCATTCAATATACTTTATTTATTATATCAAAACTTTTTTTTTCAGGCATTAAAGAAAAGAGGATGTAAGCATATTAAGCTGCAGATTGGAAATGGTTTAATGCCTGAAAATGGTAATTTAAATCATGACATTAAAATAGAATTTTATAGATTCAAGGAATCAATAAGGGAGGATATTGAGAACGCTGACCTAGTAATCAGTCATGGGGGCGCTGGGTGCTGTATTGAAACTCTAGAAGCTGGAAAACCTTTGGTTGCAGTTATCAATGAAGATCTTATGAACAATCACCAAATTGAAGTTGCTTCCAAACTTGGTGAAGGAGGTTATTTATATTCAACAATATGTGACAATCTTCCCCATGTAATTGAAAATGCTGATTTTATCAAACTTAAAAAGTTTCCTAAACATGATCCAAATCTATTTGCCAAATCACTGGATGTGATAATGGGATTTTGTTAGTAAAAACTTTTAATAAACTGAAATATTCTGTGATCTTAGGAAATTATTGTTGAAGTGATAAGAAAATTAATATTATTTTGTTTTGGGCCTTCATTGTATAATTTTTAAGGCATTGTAAAGTTTATATTACAAATTACTCTTTGAATTAGAGTAACTAATTTTTAATATATAATTTAATGATTAAAAAAAAAAGTTTGACCTTAACGTAGTCATTTTTATTTTATTTTTAAGCCACGTTTTGATGCAGTTAGTGTTATCCATCATTTCCGGATTGTTTGATTTATTTTATTGATTTTCAGAGTTTTCATTTGTTCCAGGATTTATATAATGTTAATATGTATAAATTTATGAACATCTTAGGCACCAATTGTATATCAGTAAATTGAATATATCCTTATTTTTAATTTGTTAGTGTGTTTACTTAATTAGTCGGATACGTAATTAGTAAAAGGAATGTTTGACATTTTAAAATTTATTACCACCATAATCGTTGATGATTTGCAGACATGTGCTTAGACATACGACATGCATTTTATAAGACTTGTATACAAATTGTTCATACCTTTTTTTCCTTCTTTTATTATAGACTTTTTAGACTTGAAAAAAAAAGTTGTTTCTTATATGAAGTATGAAAGGCCACATTTTTCTATTTAAATATCTTGAAAATTATAGAAGCCTTTACACAATTTCAGTCTAAATGTCATTATTAGTTTTAAGGCACCTCATAAACTGTTATAACTTTGACTTTTTTTGTTATCAAAATATGTATTGCCAGGTCTGTATGTAAGTGCATTTCAATCATGGTTTCCAATGTTTCACTTTTCCTGAATATTTAACTGTGGGAGCCTCTCTACTCAATATTATTTATTATTAATATTATTATTTAATTAATTTATATTATTTCTCAATACTTTAAACCTGTTCTTCTCTAGTGCTTTGTCTATTGTAAGACAAACAATGGGACTAAGAGTATGATGAAAAGCAATATGAGAATAAAAAAAGGCCTTGACCACTTCTTAACCATCTCTCCAAGGAGGGTTTTGGGAAGAGGATCAACAGAGATGTACAACAGCATCACTCCCATTGTGTCAGAAGGAATGATTAAATTTCTTACATTACAAGTTTTTGATGGGTAGTAAGGAGGGGGGATACTCCTTAGTAGTTGTTTTCCCTCTAGATATCCATGGAGAAGTTTCCACTAGAGTCATTTGGTTCCTGTAATCAAATACAGTGTCACAATATTCATTAATACATTAGGAATTAGTCCTTTTGGAAGTTAATCTTGTTTATTTACAAGTGATTTATATTCAGTTAGTTCCTAATACCTGCATGACAGTGCCATAATTTGAATTTCATGGACTATTAAACAAAAAAAACTAATAGATATTTTAGACTTAACATTCTACTAAAAATTTTAAGCTAGCTTTCATAAATGTGGTGGTGTTCCTGAAAATGTGAAGTATCATGAGGACTTCCTACCTATACTATTGAAGTGTGGCCTGATCCAATCGCTAATTTCAGAGAAACACGATTAAAAATAAAATATCTATAACATTTTTAAAAAAAATCGAAAACCTGGCCATGTTGGAGTTAAAAAGTCCAAGTCTAATATTTTTGCCTCAGTTCGGAATCTGATGGGTCAGACACCGAATTTACTTATATGATATCTTACTTTTTGGCGACTTGCCAAAAAAAGCTGCTAAATCTCAACTTAAAAAGGGGGACTGATAATTTTTCTTCCACATGCATTGCACAGTCAATGCTGAACTCTAAAGTGCCTGAATAATTTGCGAGGCTGCCCTTCGATTAAGTGTGGAAAGCTGAGCGTTGCCAAAATCAAACCTACTATTGTGATCAAAAAGTAAGGTGAATTTGTTTAAAAGTAATGTAAATTCTTTATTTATTCTTTCAAATCAATTTCATCCCCGTCCGATAAAACGCACTTTTTCTAGTCGTCGGAATAGTATTTTTTCGGTATAGCCTTCAAGACCTTCTTCGATTCGGTTCTTATCTCCTCAATCGTGTCAAAACGGCGTCCCCGTTTGAGTTTGCTGAATAGCCAGAAGTCACATGGAGCCAAATAAGGTGGTTACGGAACGATATGAATCGAGTTTTTGGCAAAAAAGTCGCGAAGAACCAATGCAGTTATGAAGCCCATAATTTCGGCCGTTTCAGACGAACAGCTTCAAGCAAACGACGCATAAGGCTCTAACCTAGGGGAAAAAAAAATTACCTGCCTTCCTAATGCTCGGGATTTTTAAATGACAATTTCACCTTACTTTTTGATCACAGTAGCATTCATTCGGTGCTAAAATTCGATTTCGAGTCCTGGCCTCCTGTATCAACTTCCAACAATTTTCTCGATCCAGTGCCGCCGCCATCCAATTCGTCACACCCAACAAGGACCTAGCCACACCATCACTACCTCGAAGCCGAGGATTTCCTCTGCGTCTTGTTCCATATAGTCCGGCTCTAGCTCATATCGTGACCTAGGCGCCCTCTAGTAGGCACGCGATTTAAATTGAACACTTACAGTTATACAAGGCGACCCCTAAGGAGGCGGACATGCCCGTGAAACTAAACCTAATTTTGCTATGAGATCAACATGAAATGAAATTTTTTGAGATCCTCAGACGCCTCGCGGCGCCCCTTGAGATCCGGCACTCGTGTTCCCCGCTCACGAGGTAAAGCCGGCTCGCCTCTGTCATTATTTTCTTTGACAGGTTATTCTCGGCCATCTGAGCAACGTGCCTGGCCCATCTCAACCTACCGATTTTCATAAACTGGACCACATCTGATTCTTTAAATAAATCTTTGAGCTCCTCGTTTGTTCGGCGTCTCCATACCTGATCTACCTTCACGGCTCCAAAGATTTTACGCAGTTGCGCTGTAAGGCTGAAAACCGATTTATAATAATTTGCGAGGCTGCGCTTCGAGTAGGTGTGGAAAGCTGTGTTGTCAAAACCTCTAATTTCGAAAATTTAGTTTCAATACCACTGTCTATCCTTTCACCTCTTTGGAATTAAGACTATTTATAACCTGATTCTTGGGCTAGTTAAGGTAGCTAGGAAACATGTCCACAGCCAAAACTTGGATTAAACTATCTCCTAAGTAAATGCTTTTTAAATGTGTGTTTAATTTCTCACAAAAAATGATATTATTATTTATAAATTATTTTTTTTATTAATTTGTAGTTTGAGGAAAGGCAGTACCATCATAAACAAATTAGACAGTAAAAAATTTCTTTTGCTGCTAAATAAAATTGTACTGGAATTGAAACAGGATCCCAATGTGATTACTGTGTTTTCTGATGAAGAAAAAGAGAAATTGAAAGATAGTTTTACATTAGATGATGATGAATTACATATACTTGTTAACTCTTGTATTATAATTTTATCACAGGTGAATCAATATTTATATTCCCTGTCTGATTTAGAATTAAGTTAGTGTCAGAATTAATTATTTGTTGCTTTTATATTCAGTTTTCCTATTATTAATATTAGTAACTTGAAGTGTCTAAGGCATCACATCATTCTTTTAAATCTGAAGTTATTCAGATTTAAACCTTGCCTGTGGGGTCTAATTTTTAATATGAAGCATTCCCAAAACAATCCTCAACCTTCTTTTCTAGCTAGAATAGATTGACAAACTATTCCATTTTCAACCAAGACAATTTACTAACATTTTGGGTTAACCTTCCTTTGATAAAATAATACTTCAAGGAGTGAAACTCAATAAATTAGCAATCAATTTAATGGTTATAGAACTTTAACATAATCTTATACATTACTATGTCAGTGTTCTCTTACGGTATTATGTATCATTCCTCTCATTAAGTACTCGTATTGCTATAAAACAGTTGTAAATTTGTATGAATAAAAAAAATTAATGAATTTAAGTATTTCACTTAAAAAGTACTATTAAGAATATTACACAAAATTAAATAATAAATGGTCTGATTTGTTTTAATGTTCTCTCATTTCATGACATGTCTTCGGATACTTACTTTTTTTATTCCTATACAATATTTTCAGGCTCTTCACAATTTTATTAATCCTGAAAATTTAAAAACAATTTTAATGGAGGAACTCGAGATTGAGGAAGACAAGGCTCATGCCTTTTTTACTGTCTGGTCTAACAATGCGAAAACATTAATTCTCAAGTACAAACAAAAGTCTGTCAGTTCATGTCAGGTATTTATAAACTATAACCAAGAATTTTAAATTATCACTTCCTATATACAGGATGATTTGAACACAACTTATATAGTATAATATATAAAAAATATTTTATGTTCTGTTCCAAATGTCTTAAGTCTTTAATTACGCCTCTTAAATAATAGTTCAGTGGTACCTCTAATTATGAGTGACTCAGATTTGCGAAGTCATGGTACTAATTTTTACGCATTTGATGGATCTGATCTGTATTTAACAATTGTTGTGACTGTATAGTCATTTTTTAATAATTTATATACTTTGGAAGTTTGCTTCATTCCATGATTAGAATTGTGGAACAGATTATGCTCGTTATGAAAGGTTCCATTCTAGTGAACTGAAATTACAATTATAGTAAAATAATAAGATTAAAATAAAATATAATTCTAAAATATCTTTTTTCTATGCTTTATACTTTGCAGTTAGAAGATGTCAGCTGGTTAGTTAATATTGAAATTGCATCCCAAAATGATCTTCAAACATTTGTTCCTAAAGCATTATTGCAGTTGAAACTTAAAGAAGAAACAGGTTCATCCGATATTAATTTGGAGCTCAATGAAAAGGATTTGTATAGTATGTTTAATACATTAGAGAATATACAAATGGCATTAGACTCATTGAGTTAAGGAGTTTCTCTCTATTGTGTATTTATGAATGTGATTGTTTATTTAAAGTAAGTGTATGTGTTGAATATGTATATATATAAATCTTAATGGAAATTTGTTCTCTTGTAAATGCGTGTATATTTGCTTAGTGAAATATTTTATTATCATAGTTTAATTCAAAATACATAAGACATAGAAGCCTTATACTCACTAATCTCCTCAGAAATTAACTTAAATTTTTATAAGCCATCTGGATCAGTGTGTATCATGTAAATTATTCATCCTTCCAAAAAACAAAAATGTTTTATATTAAAGATTACTTTACTCTTCCAATATTAAGTCTATGTTTCCTTGCCAGGGTAAAACAACCTTGGTGACTATCCATATATCTGAGGCTGTATTGTTTTATGAATTCTACGGTTTTGATGGTGGGTAGGTTGTTAGCCCACCTAACCAACCCTCCTCCTTTATCTGGGCTTGGGACCAGCAACTAACTCTGAAGGAGACATAGCTGATACAGTTTTATGGGGAGCCAGACATGCTGGCATTGAAATCAGATGGATGGAATATTTTGAAAGAATGCCAGAACACAGGATACCAAAGGGAATGCTCAGGAGGAAACCAGATGGAAAACGAAGTAGAGGACATCCTCGGATCAGATGGCTAGATGATGTGAAGGAGGACTGAAAGTTGCTGAGCCTACAAGAATGGAATAGAATAGCATAGGATCAGGGAAATTGGTTGGCTGTTATAATAATTACTCTTCTCTCTGATTTCTAAAATATAGGCAGATTTCAAATAATATTAAAATTGATATTCTACATACTTTAAGGTATATTTTAGTTTAAAAAAAAATTATTTTGTCTACACTCCGAGGTTCCTAAGCATTCTTTCTTCTCATTATCCTAAAAAAACTGATGAAGTTATGATGAAGCAGTAGGGGGTAATATTGAACATGAGCTTGTATTGTTGGAAAAAAACAACCTGGAATGAAGATTAAGTTCATTCAAATTACAATCCATTGCATAACAACAGGTATTTTTCACCTTTCTTTTGCAATTTTTTAAAAAGTTTTGTTATAAAAAATCCCATAGAATTCAGTTATAACAAACATTCAAGTTCAATTTTTGTGAAATATCTTTAAATAGAGTCCATTTATTATCATGCTTATTAAAAGCTCTAACGAGTCTGTGAACTTTAACCCTTTAGCGACCGAATACGGCCGGGTCAGAGCGGGCTGGCTGGACTGAGTGGTAGAAAAGTCAACCATGCCCGCTGAACCGATTACTTTTTGACTCTGAAATCATGTTTTTTTATTTAATTCCTTATAGTTTCCCATCATCCTTTTTGATCCGGACTTGGAATGGTGAATGGACAGGCACTGGTGAATTTAAAAACATATTTTAAAAAAAAAATTTTAATTACTGTAAATTAATTTTAATTATTTAAAAAATTATACAATTATATAATTTATTTTTTTGAAATGCCTATATACAAATTTATACATATACTTTATTTTTTTGAAATGTCTACATACTAATTTATACAATTAAAAATTCTTTTGAGTGTGATAAATGCCGAAACACGACAGACACACTTTATGAAAAATAATATAGCCAAAAGTGAATTTGTACGACATCACTTGTACGACTGTTGTCAAGAAAAAGTATTTCAGCTTGTCATGCGGACACCTAGATGGCTCTAGGAACTGAACTACTATTGTAGCTCACGGTCTAGAAACGCCGGAGAAGCAAAACTATTATAATAGTCAGTTGAAGATTATTATAATAGTCTGTTCATAATTACCTTACTGTACATCTTTATCAATTTTTTTGCCTGTATTCACCTTCTTTTGGTTTATCTATATTTAAAATGTTTTAATATATTTATACCGTTTTCTTATATTGTCTGTATTTTGCATATAGCCCTGAAGAAGACCTACAGCGTAGGTCGAAACGTTGGCTATCAATAAAGACTTTCTCAAATTACTTGAGACTTTCATTCAGTGACCTCTACCCGGACCAATTTCTTCGACATACATTATCGTAGGTCAACAATTATCATCAATATTATAATAGTCCATTGTCCGTGGAGCCCACCTGACACTGGACTATTATAATAGTCCACGGCACGGCGCGCTCGGGCTATTATAGTAGTTCACGGTCGCTAAAGGGTTAATGAGTTGGTCAGGACTCTGACAAATTGCCCCTTATAAAGCTGTTAGTACACGCTAAATGTTAATCATGGTTTATATTGAGATAATTATATATATATAATGTTTTAAATCTTTATACTGACTTTATGTATTAAGAATAAAAAGGTTTTCACTGATAAAATAATTGACTGTTCATCAGTTCAATAGTTTATTTTTTAAATGTTCATTATTTGTGAAAACATATAAATTGTGGATGTATATTGATTATCATGATTTTTGTTTTTTTAATCAGTGGCATCAGGATTAAAATGTTATACCAAGGACTTCTTTTAAATACAAACCTAATAGTTTAGTGTACTGAAATTTACTTTTAAAGAATGTGGGAAACAAACTTAGTTTTTATAAAAAAAAAAATATATTACAACTAATATAATACAATAATAAGTATATTATACAAAGGCATTAGTTAGGTATATGTTATATACAAAAATGCAATCAATTTGCATTATTACACAATTTTTTAAAATAAATTACCACATTAACACATTCATAAATTTTACATATCATACATATAAAGATATAATTAACTAACAGTAGCATTATTTTCAATTAAAATAAGTCAAATACCCTAAACATTATACTTAATTCAACGAAATAAACTATAAGAAAACTACAACATTCATAAACATATAAGCATGAATGATGTATAGATTTAAGTAGCTTATGGAAAAAAAAAACTGAAAAAGGATGCTAAATTTATCATAAGTTACAACTTAAGTAAATTAAGGTTAGTTCACTTCATTAGCCCCATGGGTCCTCTACTCTTCCAAATTTATATACCAATGAGCCGCCAAAAATAAACAAGTTTTGTAAGAATAGTGCAATTCCAACCCAAACATCGGCAGAATCTATAAAAAAAATTAATTTAACCATAAAACACAATAGGTAGTATATTAGATGTATAACATGAACTATAAATCGTATTATCCTAATAAAGGCACAATTGCACATTTCAAAAATTTATAAAATTGGGAAAAGTGATTTTGATTTATAGTTGCTGAAGTATATTAGCTAATTTATTAATTAAATTGGTCTGATTTTTGAGGCTTTATGCTTAAAATCACATTTACTGATGGGTATTTTTTGGCATAATACAGTTATTAAAACTTCATTTCAAAATGAAAAATAATCCTAATCAGCATGGACATTAGCTTTTGCTTCATCAACAAATCCTCTTCAATACTTCCTATCAACAGCTTGTTAATTTTCCTATTACCTATCACTCCTACCAATTGTCTTTTTATTTTTATCACAGATAGGATTATATGAATATATACTAAATATGAGTACGTCTGTTATATAAGAGAAGACCTGGCTGTTTTTTTCAGGACAGTGTTGAATAATATATAAATGGAAGATCTCCTACGAGCAAATTCTCTGACTTAAATTCTATTCCTCCTGAAGTCACAAAAAAGATCATACTGAATAATCAACGTTATAGTCAGTTTTTACTTAACAATAGACAACTAATGACAACTGCTGATTCCCAAAAAGAGGTTGTAAGATTAAAATTGTCACATCTGTCAAGATAAAGGAAAATAAGCCTTTATCCCCAACGTCTATTTCTGAGAATCCAAGCATATTAACAAATCGATATGGACCATTAAATCTTCTTTGTATGCATGCTAATGTCTTTCAAAAATTGACATTGCTTATTATGCCAAGTATTTAGTGAGATCACCTATAGAGACATTACTGACTTTTTCTTTCCTCTTTTAGTGAAGATAGAAATAAAAAAGATAGAAACAACAACAATTACAGAATTTATTAAATAAATGGAAGGTTTACCTGCATCTTTGCCGACAAATACATAAAAAAATATCCAACATGAAGCAATGACAGCAGCAAATCCTAGGATAAGGCCAATAAATAGCCACAGTCTAACACCTCTTGGCCCCATGCATCCTCCAGAATAAGAATCACCTTGCATTTGGGCTGTTGTCACTGAATTGATCCTGATAAAAATGAAAATAGTATAATATAAAATTACAACATTTGCTAAATAATAAGAGGATACTTAAAAGAGATAATTATAGAGAAAATGTTCTAATATAGATTCGTGGACGTATTGATTTTATTTAATATAAAATTATAAAAAAAAATAAGATACTATGAGATACTAAACAATGCAAAGGATAAAATATAAAATGAGAGTGTAGTTGTCTTTGTTAATAAGGAGAACATACATAGCAACAGAAGATGCTAAGATGACAATGTCTTGGTTTCAAATAATATGAGAAAGCAGTTCATATTTATTAGTATTAACACGAATTGCTCTCTTACACAATAATAATTGTGTGATTTTTGTAAAGAGTGATTGCGTGATATTTGTAGGCAAATAGAAATCCAGTGGAACAGGTTACAGGCATTAATCCCATAATAATTGTTCACATGAAACTAGTAATTTCTAAAATGATTGCTTACATGCATATATAATTATTCAGGTATAAAACCAAACATTTGAGACTTGAGAATTACTATAACAAACAGAGATCAAATTGAATTTTAGACAGATACCTACCAGGTTAACATAAAACCAATAAAAGATACAAGTCATGAGATAAGTTAAACAAAGCAAATTCAATTAACACTATTGATTAAAGCAAGTTTTTTTGAACAAAAAATGAACAGTAGTGATCGTTTTGTTTAAAACAAATAAAAAAATAATACAGAAATTACTAAATTCAGTTTAACTGCAATAAAATATTTAATAGCTTCATACCCTTTTCATGTTAACTCCAAATGTACTACATGTAAACCTAATTATTTTAATTTTCAATTAACTTACATGAATAAAGATATTGTCCCA
Source organism: Arma custos (assembly GCA_037127475.1). NCBI lineage: Eukaryota > Metazoa > Arthropoda > Insecta > Hemiptera > Pentatomidae > Arma > Arma custos. The sequence continues at coordinate 89,565,620 of CM073762.1, forward strand.
ATAATTCCACATATATGATATGCTCCATTGAAAGCTGCTGGATGAGTTGAATGAGCGTCGATGCTGAACCACCAGCCAGTAAAAAACTATAATCAGAACAAAACAATATAGAACTGATATAAACAAAAATTGACAATATAGGATCAGTGAACTCTCCATTGCATAATTATATAATGAAGTAACATGAATTAGATTATGTTGGGACTAGATTTAGACTTGTGAACATTTATAGCTTCAATTGCATCTGATACAATACTTTTAACTAGACAAATGATTAGATACTGTGACTAATCACTGACTAATAGTGATCAATAAATTATAGGTGATTATAATAAATTTTACCAACCAGTAATCCTGCGAAAAATGAAGATATCGCATTTCTCTTATCTCCTCCATCAAACCAAATACAAGTTTGTAAATTATCCATGAAGTTTGACATTGTGACTCACAAAATAACACTGTCAGCTTTACCAATACTATTTAAATAATCCTTATCTGCATAATTTATTTAGTTTCAATTAAAATATTGGCATGCTGGAATAATCAATATTTCGGTGTTATAACAGGATGTACTATCAACACTAGTAAATAAACGATAAATTCACAAGAAGGTTAACAACTGATTTGTTAGGCTTAATAAAAAAAAAATCTGTTAATCCCAGTTTATGCAACTTAACAAAACTGAAAGTTAGAATGCTCAATTTTCCATTTCAATGATTTTTAGTTATAATTTCAAATTTAATTAAGACTGCCTTTAATCTTAAGCCAATATTCCTGATTTTAAACCTTTTTCTGTGCACCTTTAGCGATAAATTTGCACAGCTCCATGTAAATGGACTTATTAATGAGATTTAAAATATTTGTAATCATATACTACTTTTATAATAATATAGAATAAATAATATAATATAGAATAATAATAAGATATAAAGAAAAAGTTGAATAAAGCCCTCGCAAGTTCAAACCTCTTTGAACCTATATGTAAGATCAACCACGTAGCTGGCAGATTGCTGCTTTACTAAATATATGTTTTTTTTTTGTTTTGCTTCAGATTAGGACCAAAACGCATAAACCCTTCTTTGCGTGAAAAGAAGAATCAAACGGTTTAGCTTGTGTGTGTGTTTAAGAGTGCATGTGGGCTTATGTTAAGAGCAAGTGAACTCAATCGCATGTTCTTGTTCATAAGTTGTATATGCTATGACATATGGACACATTTTGTAATAGCAAAATAATTACTGCGGTGTAATGAATGCGAAGCATTTCACGGCCTTGTTTATTTCAATGTAACTTCAAAAACATGTACAGTCTTGTCGAGAATCCTAAAATAGCTGGAAATATCCACCGGCGGATTAGCAATATTACCCTTAGTGGCTGATAGCTATCTGCCATCGTGCTGATACATTTCTGTACAGCCAATGGTTACAGCGAGTATTTTGTAATGAGTAATGGTGGTGAACTTTCTGTGTACAATTTTCCTGCTCATCCCAATGGAGAAATTAATTTGATTCCTTCAAATAATCAATAATACCATAAACAAATAATGCCATTAAGGAAGCCTCATTCTAAGATTCCAAATAGAATGGTTTCATTTTGAATAGTAACTTATTCCAGGGTTTTATTCTCAGAAAAACAGTTTTATTCTTGTCCCAACTGTGCACTATACAAGTGTAATAGCACTAGTCGTACTTAAAATTTAAATAAGAAAATCCATGGCATTTATATATGAGAGGAAAATAGTTGACTGGATGATAAAATGGAGGAGGAAGATAGTTGGGGAATACAGTCAAAAAAACACCAAATAAGTACCAGACTTATATTTAATTAGTGCCAACGTTTCGACCTACAATGTAGGCCATCTTCAGGGCTATGAGAAAGAAACAAACAGAACAAAAAATATATAAAAAAACGTTGCAGTAACAAGAATATATACATGTAATGTAGAAAATAAAAATAGTGACAGATATGATAATTAAAGGTAACGAATATTAAAATAGTGACAGAATATAATAAAATTAAAGTAGTGACAGAAATACTTAGTAAAATTAAAGGTAATGAACAGAAATTAAAATAGTCACAGATATAATAATTAAAGATAACATAACATCTTGAGCATTCGGGGCTTTTGTTATGTTAATAACATCATCCTGAGAATTAGCAGCTGGCAAACGGTATGCCATTATACTTCACTTCAGGGAACTATTATTATATTATACAAGGAAGGCTTTTTTTTTTTTAATAAAAAACTACGGAATCAATTTTTATCGAATTTTGACCCCTTTCCCCGATTTTTAATTAAAAATATGTTACATAAAACAATACTTACCAAACTTTCAGATGTGATGCGACCAAACAAAACAAGCGATATAGAAGCATTGCCGAATCAGCTTGTTACTCTTTATTTCATTTTTTTAACTTTTTGATTGATCTAACATCCGCCATTCACCTTTCATTCCTATTACATCTTTACCTGTGTGACTTAATAGCCAGAAATATTTGTAAAATTTTCAGATTTCTGACCCCCTTCAATTCAGATTTCAATCTCCCTTATAAGAAAAACTATTATGACTACCGAGTCAAATCAGTCTACTACTTGATATTCGTTTTAAATTTATCAAAAAAAAAAGTGGGAAACACTGATAAAAAGAACACCTCCGAATTCGGTAGTGAATTTACGACCATTTTTAAGATATTACAATTCTAACTACAAATAGAAAAACTAAAGATCCCTATAAAACCTATAGCTGATCTAAGTTTTATTTCATTTCATTTAATTGGGAGTTATATCAGACGGAAATAGATTGGATTCCCTAGATATCTCCTTTGGTTTTGAATGGAAGAGTCATCTCTCACATATTCAGAATTTTCACTTATCCCGCTTACTTTAATTCGTGTATATTATATCATAATAATATACTACATTATACAAAATGGAGTTAAGAAGTTAAATTATAAGAAGTTAAATATTTTCTCTTGTTTTCTACTTGCTAGACATACCTCTTTGTATTGCTGTAACAATTTTGGCGGTAACTGAAATTTGCTTTTCTTCCCCAAGAGACTTATTAATAATTTCTTATGGATTCTTTGAATCAGATTGGTGATAGGTCTAAAATATGTGAACCAAAACCAACCGAATCCGAAGAATTCTACACCAAAATGTGTTAGTATTGAAATACATTATTTTTATTGAGTCTATGTTTGTTATTCATTCTGAGTGAGATTGCTATTTGATGTAGAAAGATTCATTTATTGTTAATCATAAGTAATGGGATCAGGAAAATGGTTAAGTTGTAAATAGTTTTTCAAAACATTTGTTTCATATTTTTGCCTGCATGTAATGTGTCTGTTTGACAGTTAAGTATTTCTGGTGACAGTTCAGCTAGTTGTTTTTCTATTGATTTACATCGCTTTTCTCTGCAGATGGATGAGGCATTACTTTTTCAAATAATGTATTCAATCCATGCTGTTAAAATGATGTTATGCAATATGATGATTTTTAATTATTATCCATATTGCAGATATATTTTTGTATTTTATTTGCTTATGCCTGTTATTTGTTTACGCATCTCTTTTTGTGGTTTTAGTGAAGAAGAACTGTGACATTTTAAAAGCACTTGATCTCAATAATTGGGAAGAAATTAAAAAAAAGGAAAGGAATGAATGTACACACTATTTAAAGGTTTATTTTACACATGTTGCATATTTGTACTAATGTATATGCAGTAATTTTAAATTAAAATTATATTATTCACATAAATTTCTTTTTAAATATGTTTGTATTCGTCATTCGTTTTTGTATTGATATTTTTAGATTTTTCATATTTTGAACCATTGAATCACTAATACCTTAGCAGAGATCTGACTTATTTGAGATACAAGTATCTGAAATACACATACAAGATACAAAATACGTATTTTCATCTTGTATCTAAAATACTTTTTAAAAATTCATTTTGTATTTTGTATTTAAATACCTTTTGTTTGGTATCTTAGTATTTTGCTAATTCTGTTTGCTAAACTACTTTTAGTAATAGTTATTTATGCATTTATTCACAAAATGTGACAAGATTCTATGGTTATATTAATTTTAATATTATATTATATTAAAATTAATTTAATTTTAAATGTCATCATAGATACAATAGAACGAGCCTCCAAAAGTTATGTGCCGTCGTACAGCTAAAAATAAAATTTGTGATGAGTACAATGAATTTAAGAAAAAAATTAAGATAGAGTTGAAAACTGGCGAATTTCTGTGCAGTACAGCTGATATTTAGTCTTCCTCTAAAAGAAGTTATTAGGGGGTTACAGTCCATTGGATTGAAAGTAAGACTTTTGAGAGGAAAAGTGTTGTCATTGCTTGCTGAAGATTCAAAGAGGCTCATACATATGATAAAGTTGCAGAAATGATAGCTGATATACATTCAGACCATGCCCTGAAAATGTCAAAAGTTGTTGAAACAGTTGCAGATAACGGTTTAAATTTGGTTAAGGCTTTTGAATTATTTGGGAAGTCTGAATCAGAGACAGTTGATAATGAACATGTTTCACATGTGCATGAAAAAGATCTTGGAGAAACATCACTCGATGAAGATCAAGATGATGATTTACTGCTTGTACTACAGAGCTTAAATGCTTATCCTACAATAAAAAAAATATTTTTCAAATATAACACCTGTTTGCCAAGTTCTGCCCCTGTGGAACTGATTATGATTATGAGTATGATTATAAGGCCTCATCGAAGAAAAATGAGAGATAAAATGTTTGAAGATGACTTAAGTCTCAAATTTTTTTTTTTTTTAATTATTTATTGTGTTGTACAACTGTAATATATACATCTAGTACAATTGCTATAAGAGTAAATAATACATGATAGGACATGTAGAGACACTGCCCACTGGCAGCACAAGTCTCAATTATAACCTTAAAAATATTATATATAATTTTTTATAATTATTGGTCAATTTTTTGAGTTTTAAATATTTTCTCTTTAAAAATTAAAAATATTATATTTTGTCTTGTCACATTTGCTCGATCAACGCAATCTATTCATTAATAATTCATGTTTAAAACATAAACTAAATTCAATATAATGTTGTTTTCTTACAAAAGTATTTTATCTTTAAAAAGTATTTAAAAGATACGTATTTTGTATCTAATATTTCAGATACCATTCCTGAAAGTATTTTTTATCTGGTATCTGAAATACTTACTTAATTTAAAAGTATCTTGCATTTTGTATTCTAGATACTTTGTATAGGGTATCTTGTACATCTCTGTACCTTAGTTGTGCAATGTTATCTTTATGTTTAGATAGATAATATTAATTTATTCGGTAATTAAATATTATGAATATTTATTAATATTATCTATTTTTGGATTAAATGTAATTACATATTTAAAATGCATTATTGTTATCACATTTATAGATACCCATAAGTGTGGGTTGTCGCTTCGAGTTAAGTTACAAGTTTTTACTGTTTATTCATTTGATTTTTAATATTTTCCAAAAATACTATTATTGTTGGTTATTGTGTGCTTTAGTGTGGAAATGAGAATGTAATTATGGTTAATGAGTAGATTTCAATATTATTTCATCAAGAAATGAAAGTTTCAACTAACATTTTGAATTATAAATGATATTTGTTTTTTGAAATGTTCATTTCTAGATGAATTGATTGCGGAAGTAAACATATTTACTACAATTACATTCTATTTTCCAAATTAAAGGTCTTGATAACTTGTATTTTTGGTAAATATTAAAAGGAAAACTAATGAAAAGCTAAACTTGTGACTCAACTCGAAGCGACCACCAGTGGAACAGATGCCCATTTATGAGTTATATATTGTAGACCTGTTTTCTAGATACTAAATAATTGTCTTTCATGATATATGTTACTATTACAATTATTGTTGTTACTTAAAACAGTATTACTTGCTGTTAAAACCTCTAATCCGTTTTCATTATGTTGATAAGATTATTACTTCTATTTCTATTTTTATTTTTTTAAATATTACTTTCTAGTGTCTGAGTCTACATTTTTTTAAACTTTCCTTCTTATTATTATTTGTGGATCTCTTCATGGATACATTACCTTTAAAAAATAGGGGCGGGATGAATTCTATTATAAGTGGTTTTGATGGTATTTAGTAAGTGCATTCCTTAGGAACTACAGACTTACTCGCTTATTAAGCCACATTTTCAAGGAAATAGCAGATATAATAATGGCTGCCAATTGAAAGTACTTTCCTCTAGTGAACCTTCTAAAAAGTAAAGGAGTCACTAAACCAAGTTATATAGAATGTTATTTGGCCAGTTGCTACTTATGCGTGTGATACAAGGATCCTTATGAAGGCTCATGTAGAATGAATGGATTGGTTCGAAAGGAAATTTCTAGGATGGGCAGTAGGGACTAAATTGGATAAAGGAATTCCTTTCTCAAGAACAAACAAGGAAGTCTTTCTCTTGTAAGCTCTTTCGTATGTTGGCTTCGCACCTGGAATATATCATGAGATTTTTTATTTTCTAAAAACTATTTTTTTTCAAAACTCATTTTCAAGTTTTGGCTAATGATGAAATTTGTTTATGTTTAATTTGTATACCATAAAATAAATGTTTTAATGTAAATATATCTGGTTTATTCAAACCCTTTTTTTTTTTAGGAATGAACTGTGTTAACAATAGGTGGAAATTCGATCATAGACCTCTCAGTTATTTTGTCCCCATTGTCATTTTATTACTAGACCACAGTTGGGTATCACTTTGAGGTGGCAATAAGTTTATATTTCCTTTTTGTTTTACTATAATACCATCTAACTGTGGTTGAGGCATCACTTTTGGGTTATAACCATTGCTATTGTTCTAGAAATGGAGATGCTATTCTGCAACCTCTGCATTAGAATCCTGTACAACATCATTTATGGATTCAATTAACCTAATTGAAGGAAAAATGGCCATACTATTAGAATTAGAATATTCTAATAAAGTGATTGCTGAAAGTGAAGCTATGCTTAAAATTATGAAAAAGTAAGACATTTTTCATTTATATACAATATATGCATCATTTTTTATCTGTTTTATTTTGTTATTATATGTATCTTCAAGATTAGATTTGTATATTTAATTTTTTTTCATATTTTGTTAATGATAGTTAGTTTACTTTTAAACTTTAAATTATTTTATTGATTTATGTAGTTTATTAAATTTGAGATTTTTTAAAAATGATTGATTGATTTCTCTCTAAGGACGTACTATCTCTTTGGAAATTCTTCTTCTTTCAATTATTATTATTTTAGTAAATGCCTCTATGATCAACAGTGAGTGTTTTAATTTATTTGGATTTTCGTTTTGTTATTTATAATTGGTTAATGACCACATCAGCCATGTATGGTTAAATTTATTTGCTGATTTACTGCTCAGTCATGGTTAGATAGCAGTCTGGGGGAAAACTCATACAGCAATAAGTTAAATCTAATTTTTCTTTTTCTTACACTCGGATTTCGTTTGTAAAATATTTGCTCATATATACATTTATTACAAGATGGTAATGCTACGTTGATATTTGATAATAAATTCTGAGGATAAGATAAAAGAAATTGTGAGTGGATTATGGTTCCACCATTGAAACTCATTTTTAATTCATTATTTGAATAGAAAGAACTCTCTTGAAAGAAAGAACTTAGAGACAAAGTACATTGAAACTTGTTTCTAAATGATACTACAATACTTATATCAGCTTAATAAAAAACCTGATACGATAGAATCCTGGATAATTATAAAAAAAAAATTCAAACGATATGAAACATTTCAAACTATTTATCTAAGAGATCAAGGATTAAACAAAATATTAAATATTTACTAGGAATGAGTAGACAAAAAATGGTCTCATTGCGTGATAAAATATTTAAGGAGAGGCCTTTTAGAAGATTTGGTTTATGTAGATGGATTCCATTATAAACTCATGTTTGTGAATGTGTTCAGGTGCTTTAAGAAACAGGTTTGATACGAGTGTGTCACTTACGTTGATTAATATTATTCACTCACACCATATGATATTTCACGTTCATGTTGTGAACAATGACTTTTCTTAGATAAAAAAAATATTGTTAGAATTTTTTAATTTGAGATTTATTTTCATTGAATGATTTCTCATTAAGGACGTATTATCTCTTTGGAAATTTATCTTTTCAATTATTGTTACTTTAGTTGTTTTTTATTGTTACAGATTATTGTTTCTAATCCTATAATATTAATTATTGTTGTATTATTTCTATCAAGTTTATGCTTATTTAAAAACTTTTAGGGCAATCAGATTTAACAAGGATAATGTTTGTACACTGAGAAATAATTATTTGGTGAATAGAGATGCCTCAAAATATCCCGTATCTGACTTATATATATCTGAGGTAAAGAATTGTTATCCATTAATTCAAATTTTATTCGTTATCAAAATGATTAACTATTTATGTAAAATAAAAAGTTAAACTGCCCATTTTCAGGTAAGGACCATAAAAGAATTTATATAATAAAGTTTATCTTAGTTATTTATGACTTAATCTTGTTTTGTGGTATTTATAATTCCCTGGACTTCCTGGTTTATTCATTCTTTAGATTCATTACTTAATCAATATTACTATTAATAAAAGTAGTTATAGCTTAGTCATTTTTGTGATTACTTTTTTGTCGATATAATATGTATTGTATTGTTATTTAATTCTAACCAACTATTACAATTATTAATTTCAAGAGAGAACAAACAATACGAATATATACTAAATAAGTTTATTTTAGTGGTAAATTTCACATATTATTTTCTTTCTTTAGAATAGAGTTTACAGAATTTTAAACATTTTCTAGAAGCGACAACTGATTTTTGAAAGAATTAATGAGCTTTTAGAAAAATCGAATGGAGGCGAAAAAGAAATAGAAAGACTCATGCAGCTGAAGAAGCAGTTGTGAAAATAATAATTCATTATTTTAAAGTTTTTTACCTTCTTCTAATTGTCTAATTTTTTTTGGAATAAATTTATTTAATTAAAATTTTTTTTTTAAACTTAATAATCTTCCCTACAAATTTCTGATATCACTTTTTGAAGTTATACCTATTGAATAGTGATTCGCAACTATGGTTAATATGTGTGAATGCTTGCTTATATCTCTAGGCATAAAATACCCTATTTCCTTCCTTTAATTTTTTGTTATTGTTTTATTTTTTTTTAATTGGTTTACATAAATTTTTACTTAGATGTATTATTTCTGTACTGGTTGAAATAATACAATTCAAATTCATGCTTTGGATACAAAAGACCTAGCCTTAGTTATTTTTTTTACTTTCACAAGCTTGTTGAGAACTTGAGAAGTTCCTAAAAAAATACTGGAATTGTTGCCATGAGGAAGAAGAAAAAGAGGACCACCGAGAAGAAGCTGGAGAGGCGAGATAGATGAAACCATGAGAGGTTTGGAACAATCATGTGCTTCGGTCGAGAGGATTAGAAACTGGTAATAGATAAGCGGCCAAGTCTGTGTAAAAGAAAACTCCGAATATTTATAGACAAACATTTATCTTTTTACATATCTTTCATCAAAGGAACATAAAAACTACTTATTCCATCAGCACATATTGATGGATTTTTTAAAATGATCTAGTTAATCTAATCCAGTAATATATTTCGTTATGTAATAAAACTAATATCCTGAATAAAGAAAAAACAAAAAATATATTTGTATTGGTTTGCATAAATTAGTAATTGTTTCTTTATTCTTAGAAAGGTAGGTTTTGATCTACCAAAGTTATCTCTCTTCATTTTAGTCCATCAGAAACTTAAGTCTGATTCTTTGGAGTTGCTCGATCATTACAATGAGTACTATTCTGAACTACTGAGATGGGTGGTGAATCGAACCCACTCTGCTTTGAATTAAATGCTAAAGTACTCTTTACATACTATACCACAATTTCAAGTTAATAATATTCCATTGGCACATTTTTGTACCATATTTATTTCCTTCTTATCTGTACAGATGTAGTTTACTTGGTTAAGGGATTTCAGATTGTTTGGAAATCTTCATAAATTTCTTCCTTTTTTCTCAAATCCTCTTTCTTCATTATTGACTGGTATTTTTAGATTTTCTTGGAATTAGCTACCATGAATTGAACTGTTTGATAAATTTAGAAATCCACTTCTGTGTGTAAAGATTCCCTGTGTTCATAAACCGTCAGTGCAATATTTTCACCTGGTTCTACTCTGTTTATTGTTTCGTGTAGAGACACAAATTCCTTAAAAGATTCTTCATACAAATTTATATCTGCGATAATTTCAAGATTATTTCTAGATTTAGGACTGTCCTCTTTGAGATCTTCTTCCACCGAAGTGTCTCCTATTTCACATTGGCCATCTGGCATTTCTAGTTTACTTGTCGAACCCAAACTATTATTTATCAAATCATTATTGTCCTTAGAAGCTATATCTGTGAGTACTTCACGATCATTTGTAGAATTAGGGCTGTTCTCTTTGAGATCTTCTTCAATCGAAGTGCTTCCTATTTCACATTGACCGTTTATTGGCATTTCTTCGTTTCTTGACAATATGTGATTATTTAAGTTTGTTTTCCCCTGATTGGTCTGATAGTTGGAGGTACTTCAGCATCAGCAATGTAACCCTTTTTTAAATTAATCTTACTGTCTCTTAGATGGTCATAATTACTAATAGGTCCCTCTAACGAGCAATTTTCTTTCTTTTCTTGAGCAACCTGGTTAACGTCTTCTTTCAGACTTATATTTTCTACATTGTTTACTACCTCATTTTGGTTTGTACCCTACTTCTTTATTCCTTCTACCCTGTTCGTGTTATTATCCATATCCTCTATACTTTTCTTTATACTTGTATTTATTTCTTCCACCATTGTACTCATATTCTCTCTATATTTCTCTACACTTGCCTTTATTTCTTTCGTATGTTTTTCAGTGGTTTCCATCATTCTCATCATCATATTTATCATTTCCTGTGTTCTATCCGTTTTTCCTGTTTTATCTGCGTCGGTTCTTCCTTTCTTGTTCATTGCCGCTTCACCGTCAATCTCCGACATCAATCCCTGAGCGCTATGCTCCTGTTCTATACTTCCTGTGTTTTGGGGATCCATCTTTGCTTCTTTTAGAGCATTAGTCGCCGAACGAGTTGGTATGACTTTCATTAAGAGCTTGAATATTCGGATTATGCCACGCGGATAACAATACATTAATAGACGAATATAAATAACACAGGCCAACGATGAAAAAACTTTTTTAATGAAAATACCTTATTCTTATGTTGTTTAGGTTGCTGAATCCAAATATGATGCTTAAAAAGTTGTATCACCCACCATTTATTCACATTTTATAGTTAAATTCATGAAATAAAGAAATATTTTTAGAATTTAACAGCTTTTTCATAGTTAAGATAACATGAAAAAATAGGTCTAATGAACAAAGATGATGTTGGCAGCACTGCTGAAACACATGCTAAACAGCTGATGTTTTGTTTATTTTCAACATAACCTCACTTTTACGTTTCCTGTACATGTGCTCAGTGCAATGTCTCATCGCGGCTGTAAAAACTCTGCTGACAGTTTTTGTTATATTTGTGGTGAGTTTGTTATTAAAAAGCACCAAAGAAACATTACAGACTTTGTGAAAAAGGTTTATCTAGCATACTTTGGAACCAAACTTGGAGACCAGGATAAACCTTGGGCACCGCATAAGGTATGTTATGTATGTGTTGAAGACCTCAGGAAATGGTCAAAAAAAGAGAAAAAACACTTTAAATTTGCTGTTCCCATGATATGGAGGGAACCAAAAAATCATTCCGATGACTGTTACTTTTGCAGTGTAGATATTACTGGTCATAACTCTAAGAACAAGAAGGTAATAAGCTACCCTAACCTTCCGTCCGCCATCCGACCAGTAGGGCACGGTGTAGATTTGCCAATCCCGGAACCACCAGAGGACTTAAATTCTATTGAAACAGAAGTATTTTCTGATGTACAGTCGGAGTTAGATGAACACGATGAAGAATTCCAATGTGTTACAGAAAATGTAGAGCCTAAATTGTTCACTCAGGTCGAGCTTAATGACTTAGTTAGGGATCTGGGCTTAACAAAAGAAAAAGCTGAACTGCTTGGCTCTAGGCTAAAAGAAAAGAACTTGCTGGCGGCTGGAACCAGCATTCATGTGTATAGGAAGAGAGAACAACAATTTTCGAAGTATTTTGAACAAGAGGGTGATTTGGTGTACTGCTCAGACATTCATGGTTTAATGAATGAGTTTGGAATTGAATACAAAACAGAAGATTGGAGGTTGTTTATTGATTCATCCAAAAATAGTTTGAAGGCAGTTTTAGCACACAACGGTAACATGTATGCCTCTGTACCTGTCGGTCATTCTGTACATATGAAAGAGATTTACGAAAATCTAGAAATAGTGTTAAATAAAATAGGTTATTCTGCACACGGTTGGATGATATGTGGTGATTTGAAAGTTACGTGCATGCTCCTTGGTCAGCAAGGGGGTTTTACCAAATTTCCATGTTTCTTGTGTGAATGGGACAGTAGAGCTCGGAATCAACATTGGTGCAGAAAGAACTGGCCTGCTAGGGAGTCTTTAAAGCCTGGCGAGAAGAACATTTTACGCAAAAACCTTGTAGATCCAAAAAACGTGCTCCTACCACCACTACATATTAAGTTAGGTCTCATGAAACAGTTTGTAAAGGCTTTGCCTAAAGATGGGCTTTGTTTCAAATATCTCTGTCAGAAGTTTCCACACCTTTCAGAAGCTAAACTGAAAGAAGGCATCTTTACCGGGCCTGATATTAGAAAAATGATGTTTGACGTTAACTTTGAATCCACAATGACCTCAAATGAAAAGGAAGCATGGGTTTCATTCAAGCAAGTTGTCACCAAGTTTTTGGGAAATGAAAAAGACCCAGAATATAAGGCTATTGTTGCTAACATGTTAAAAAAATTTGAACAGTTAGGATGTTTGATGAGCCTGAAAGTTCACTTTTTGAGCAGCCACCTCGATTACTTCCCGGAAAATTTAGGAGATGTTAGTGAGGAGCAAGGTGAGCGTTTTCACCAGGACGTTAAAGTGATGGAAAAACGTTACCAGGGCCGCTGGAATACCAACATGATGGGGGATTACTGTTGGTCACTTCACCGGGAAGTTCAGCAAGCTATTCATCGCAGGAAAAGCTACACAAGAAGCTTCAAGGAAAAAAGGGAAAGAAAATATAAACCAATTCCAGTTGACAAGTGAACCTTGTATCATCACATAAAATTACTATTCCAAGTATTTTACTGTAAATACAAACCATTTTTACGATTCTACAGTGTTTCATTGATTTCCCTATATACTGTAAATGGGTATTAGACTATATAATAAAATACATTTTGCTTGGAAACTAAGGGTGATACATAAAAACTACGAGCAGATTTGGATTCAGCACATAAAAATCTATCAAGATCAGCTATTAAAATTAAAAAAGTTTTCAAAAAGGTTTTTTTTGTTGGCCTGTGTAATAAGAATAATCAACTTTAATTATGTCTCTAGAAAAAGTTAAAGAATAAAAAATTCAATCTATTAATCTGAATCATTAAACCAATTTGATTGTAAAACCATTGAGAAGTTAATAAAGATGAATAATCAAACAAATTCTGATTAGTAAATTGGATAGTAAGTTCCCCACAAGCTGGATGCCATTTAATAATGCTATGCTTCTACTCTTAAATATATCTTGAATATATATATATATATATATATATATATATATATATATATATATATTGATGAGATGGGATGCCAGAGTCTTATTTAGGATGAGTACTCAAATTATTATTTATATGTCTTTATCTTAATTGGGTTCCTTTCCAAAGGTCTGTTCTTGTGTTTACCAATTTACTCATACCTTCAATATATTATTTATAAATAAATAGCGTATCTGGGGTATGTAAGCACCAAAAGAATTACAATAAGGATCGTTTATTTATTCAATTCAATTCAACAAGGTTATGATTCAGATTTTAGTATATAAAAAGGATTGCCATAAAATGCCTTACAGGAAATAAATTAAACTTTTCTGTGAACAGGGGTAGATTGGGTTACAGGTCGGTCTTCTTGTCGCCACCGGGACTCATCTTCTTGGTCCACGTTGTTCGCCGGCTCCTTCTTCCACAAGATCTCTCCAGTCCTTGCTTCTCCAGCCTCGTCTCCAGAGTAGCTCCTTCCTGCTTCGCCTTCGTCTCAAGAGTCACCTTCCTTCTCTGCCTAGTTTTAGTAGTAGCTTGCCCCCCCTTCTCTCTTTCTCCACCATCTTGGACCATGAAACCCTAAGGGGACCAAAAAGGTCTGTTCTTTGTCCAAAACACATTTCCTTTCATGTGTCCCGACATGACACATTTTCCGCATCCCTTTCTTGGTGCCGGCAATACATAGCAGCTTCTTTATTAGATTAGATTAGATTCCCTATTGCCATGATTGCCTCAATCTCATTGGGTCTCTCACTGTTTGGGGTTTCACTAGAACTTAAATTCTTATTTTAAGGACAACTTCTCCAGAGCACGAGAAGTCGATATGACATTTCTGAATCCTCGAATAACATAGTTATTAGTTTTAAATTTTATTTAGGGGAGGAGGGTGCAGAAGTGAATTTCACCTTTTTGGTGATTGTTCATTAGTGATATTTATGTAGGGTTTGTTTATTGGAGAACTCATGTCTACTGTTTGAGAACGTTTATAACTTTTTTAGAGTTAGGATTGACTTTTTTCTAACCTGATAATGAATCTTTATAAACCCAACAAAGTATTAAGTATATAACAAAATAATTTCATACAATTGAAATAGGTAAATAGAAACTTTGAAAAAGTTGAAATATAATGTTCAGAGGGTAGGCTCCAGCCTAGGCTGATAAAGCATCCATTGTTAAGTGCTTATTATTATTATATTGGAGCTAGAAGACACTGCAAGTATTGGCCTCCTCCTACACCATTCCCCTCTGTTCTTAGTGGCTGTTATCCTGCTGTACTCTGTGCACACTAGTAATATCTATGTCGTTCAGTAGGTCATAAATTTCTTCATTTGTTCTCTGTCACCATTCTCCACTACTTTTTACGAGGGCGAATATTCATTTGAGAACTTTTCTTTCAAAAATCTCCACTCTTTTATCTTACGACTTTGTGCTAGTCCAAGTTTCGGACCCGTATAAGAAGAGAGTCGTTTACAGAGCTAACACAGTTCGGTCGAAGTGATATTTCTCATTAAAAAGTTGCATTTGTTTGCAGCCATCGGCCTCTTTTTAATTTCTGCCACTGTTCTTATGTTACCTGTGATCCAAGGTAAGTAAATTTTAAATAC
Source organism: Arma custos (assembly GCA_037127475.1). Taxonomy (NCBI): domain Eukaryota; kingdom Metazoa; phylum Arthropoda; class Insecta; order Hemiptera; family Pentatomidae; genus Arma; species Arma custos. The sequence goes on from CM073762.1 coordinate 89,580,998, forward strand.
ATTCCGAATGAAACTTTTGTCTCTATTTGGCTGGGTGTCACTTCAGAGTGGTTTCGCCCTCATTTATAGCCAAATCTCAAAATTTAGCTGTAGCTTTCAAAGCCATCAACATTCTGCGAACGTGAGGAGTTGTACTGATGGAACAAATATAGCAACGTGTTTTGGATACCAGAATATCTCACCTCCTTTTCCAGGATGTTGCTAAAGAGCAGACTTGGGAGAGCGTCTCTTTGTTTGACACTACATTATGAAAAAGTTGTACTCGATAATCTGAAATGTACTAATACTCGAAATCAAATTAAGAAAAATAATAATAAATAACCTTACCTATAAAAATTCTTAACTGTGATGAGACCATTGTAGATTACGCCATGACCTGGAGCACGCACATTGAAAAAATGACTTTTATAATAAGAAAACAAAGAATACAGTTCCATGGAAATCTACGAATAATGAACCCAAGCAGAATGATCAAAAGAGTATTCACGCATATTATAAAACTGATAAGGACATTGAAGAGCTCGAGGTCTCTCCGGGTGGCATTGAAGGACGTTATTTGGAAGGAAATTCAGAATCCTCAAGGTTATCCTCCACAGGTGCAATGTGGAGACACGGAAGAAAGCAAAACCAGGGCACGGAGGAAAGAAATATAGAAGAGAAGAAAAGAAGAGGTGGAACAAACTAATAAATTTCAGGAGTTGAAATAATTTTAGAAAAATGAAAATTATGTTTATTAGAGGGGATATATTCAGTAGCCTTACCCATTGTGGTATGCAATTATATCAAATTTATTATTCTAGATTGTTGAGTAACGGTTGAAAAATCGTTGTGAATGAGGCGGTTACAAGTGGAGTGGTTCCTTAGGTCAGCTGTCGGCCATGCATCTCTTGGGCCTTTCAGATAAATGGTCGATGCGGCGTCAATAAATCCCCTAGATGAGGGCAAAATCCTCCCACGGCCTTCCTGTCGGGGGCAGGTCTCTAATTGTAATGAGGCCATCAATTTAGATGACTATGATAGATGACCTATGTGACAGTAACTTTTATATATCATTAGGAAAATTTATATCTCGGAGGTGGCGAAGTTATTTTTCTTTCTTCTGATCCTTTCATTATATCAATTATAAGTGAAGTGAAGTTGAATTCTTTCAAGTTGACTGTAAGGGCTTGGAGAGAAACCGTGACATACCATCTTGACAGCCCAAGTAACTGGAAATATTCTATAAATGGTAATTGAACCAGGCTTTCGAGCTAGATTCGCTCCGACGCTACCCTTTTCTGTAGAATTTGTCTATATCTTGATTTGGTCTCTAAAATAATTTTTTTTTTCTTTAATAAGGAGATGATTGGAGAAGAATATATACATACATCAGTATCTACTTTTCTTGACTGTTAATACTTCAATTTTACTTTTAGTTCTAGAGATTCAGTCTTTTCGTTTTACTCCCTTTTATCGACATTCCGCTACTATCTTAGTCCTATAATCACGCCAAATTGATGAAGAAATGTCATTAACACATCAATCAATCAAAAAACTTAATTTATTCAATATTAAATTATATAAATACTGCTCAAGGTAATTGCTGAAATATGGAAATAACGTTTAGTTTACATAGAGTATGTAAATGTCACCAAAAGGAAGTTTAACGAATAGACTGAATCTCTGAAACTGTAATGAGTTTAGTTTTACTTATGCATACAGTAACTCAATTTCTCATAGGTGAATAGGCGGTAGTTCTATTAGTCAGTCTCCCCATTATTGATGGACTCGGTATTAATCATTGAAGGACATTACCAATGATGGAATTCTTATTCTTTAATCGACAATGAATTTATTTCAATAAATTTCTTTCAAGTCTTTTATTTTTTAGGCTAGAAAAAAATAACCTGTATCGCTAAAATCCATGAGAGGTCTTGGAGCAGTGCGTGGTAGAGACTGCATCGTTTCTAGGACAACGGTTGTGCGGGGTGGTGATTTGTACGGAACCGCTCAGGTTTACCCCCATATTAAGGGTACCCATTTATAGAGGCCGGGTGAGCCACAGGAAGTTCTCCAGATCCTACTGCTTCTGACTGGAGAATAAGTCTCCTTCATGTCTTCAGGAAAGGCTTATTATATAACACTTCCTTGAAACATCAGTAATGCAGCAATACAAAGACGCGAATGATCTTCAACATTATGTTCATTGGACTGTCTTCTCCCATACAAAGAGGATATTGTAAAAATTAGAATATAATTTGACTCTTTTGTGAAATATATTGCTACTATGTTTAGTATAGCAAATGTTTATGCTGTAATAAATAATCCTATTCATGGTGTTGTACATTAATTTACCGTACTATTATACTATATTATTACCTACTGTTCTTTCATAAAAACTTATTGCTTTTCTATTTCTCGATTTTGATTGCCGGGTTTAAATGAAATTTTATGCATTCATCTGCGATTTTATATATGTTTACTTTTAGGAGACAGTACTGTCAGAAGGTTTAGTTATGCCGAACATGTTTTCATCTTTACTTCTCTACTTTAATAAAAAAGAACTTGTTAATAATTCACTAGGTTCTGTAAGAAGTGGAAGAGGAGTGTCGAATCCATCATTTTGACATGTTGGTTTCTTTCTGCTTTCACACTCTAGGTTACTTACAATCCTATATTCACCGCCAAACCCTTTTTTTGTATTTTTTTTCAGAATAATTGTTTTTCTAATTACAATTCTTGACAACTTACAATATCCAACACCCATCCATCACTCCTGAATAACAGAAAATTTATTTTTTAAGGAATTGGAGTATCAAAATGGAAAATAAATTATGTTCAATGATTTTTACAATATTTATATTTGTAATAAAAATATTTCAACCCTCCATTATTTAAAGTTTTTTTTTCGTATTGGCCTACAATGGACCACGTCATTTTTATTGCCTTTTTGTATTTCTTCTTGATTTCTGTCCAGTAATCCCTCTTCGTCGCTGGTTTTCTTGAAACATCACGTGAGTATCCAGTTTCATCCTGAGGTTGCTTTCCAGAACATACTCGTAGATATCTCCATCTCCTGGAAATCTGTTTTTATACCTTCGAACCAGGCAAGCTTGGTCTTCTTTTCTTTTTATTTATTTAAAGTCTTAATTATTATTATCTATGATTACATTATATTGGCAATGCTTTTGATCATTATTCCTGACGTTGTACGTCCCCCGGCACCTTTTTGATAACTTATATACTTGTTACTTGGTATTAATAAAAATCAAAACATTGTGAGTGTTTAAAACTCAATTAATAAAACTCTGTAACCATATTAATTAAATCTTAGGTATGGAAGATCATGATTTTGTTTTCTTGATATCTTAATAAAATAAAGGATGTAAGTAGAAGCATATTGAAAGCATCCACATTGTTAGAGAACATGCGTTTCTTCCTGGAATGCTTTTGTCTATTCTCTCGACATTTTTTTGTCCCCGAGCTTCCTAATATTCTGTGAGCATTCCAACGGGTAGAGTAGCGGCTAATAAAGCTGTAGTGCTAATGTGCAATTCATAGGCGGATCCAGGGGAGGGGGAGAGAGGCAAGGAGGCACGTGCCCCCCCCCGACGGTGTTTTGTGTACGGTGGAGAATCCATTACAGTACATACTTATATGCAAACCATGTGATGATAGTTGCTAAAATATATGAATAAAATAACTGAAATAACACGAGTGAAACTATTGTTTAGATATTTTAATGAACCTTTTAAACCTTGCTATAGATACTACAGGTTTATTTCTAAGCTATTGTTGATTTTTTTTGCTCCTCTGACCGTTGTGTTCCCCCCAGAAAAAATCCTGGATCCGCTCTTGGTGCAATTGAATTGTTCTGAATCGATTAATAAATATTTGCACTCATTTTGTAAACGTTAACACTTGAAGTATGTTTGACCATAATATAAACTGCAAACGGTTTTGAATTTTTGAACCTTTTGGGCTTGTTGGTGTAGGTTCATGCTGAGAATGAAAGTTGTAAATAGTGAAATATGTATTCAACTATCTGTTATCAGATTTTTTTCAAAATCTACACATGCTACATAAAAGAGAGAATATTTTTTATAAAATTCTATTACAACCTTTAATGAAGTACCACTTTCGTTGATCCTGTAGTTACTAACGGAGCAACTTTAAACCCAAGTACATTTTAGACTTAAACGAAAGAAGTACGAGGGAATAGATTCCACAAGGTAACTAGCCGAAAAGAGTTGTTCAAAATAGATCCTTTTAAAATGAAAATGAAAATAGCCCATGAAAAATGAAGATCTGGAGATAGAAAAAGAGTATTTTTCCATTTTTCTGCAGGTTTATATGCAAACATATAAATTTATATCTCATATATGTATATGCATTATATTAGAAATGCATAAATACATATCACTCACTCCCTAGCGCCTACAAGACGTTTCATCTTCTGGCGCAGATATCATCAATGTTCCTGGAAGATCTTAAGTATTCGCCGCCTGTTAGTGCCCATTACGACTGCAATCCCATCTCTCCAACTCCTTCATACCGCCTTCTAATCAAAAGATAGCTTCCGCCAGAATCTGCTCCTAGTAAATACTCATCTTTGATACATTAATGTTTTAACAGTATACTTACTGATGGTAAATAAATGAAATGGAATATAAACGGGTTCATTTTAAGGTTTAGTTTATACATATTAAATATGTTTACATTGAAAATAATATTATACTAAACACACCTACCTTACATAACCATAACTATTTATATACATACCTTACTATAACCATAACTATATATCAGCAGCTGAATAAATGGTCAAGTCGATGTTTGTCCACAGAGAGTTGACTATAATGAAGAAAGCCAAATCATTCTTGTAGTTTTCGGCTTGGGAAATGGATCTGTAATATTATGTTAAATATAATAATATTGCAATAACTCCTTTCTTAAGTCTGACTTAAAAACACCTTATTCATTACGATCCTTATTCTACACGATTCCGGTTCCTTAAGTACAAAAAACTTATTTTGGGTAAAATTATACTTAATCACTTACTCGTAGTGGCTGTAAATATATACATAATTTTTTTTAACGATATCGAATCTAAATAAATTCGACACGTGTTATAGCATTCATTTCAATGGCTCCTATGAGTCTAGAATAAACAAACAAAAAAAATAAACTAAATTCAGTGAAAATGCTTTTGTTATATCGACTAAAACATTTGATTCTTGAAATATTCACCTAGTAAATTGAAAAAAATGTTTAAATTTTAATTTGGATAACCCAACCTTAACAAATTTTCGCTTTTCGAAAAAAAAAAGTGGCAGATTTTCATTCAGGGCTTTAAAAAATAGCTAAAATATCATAGAAAACAATTTTTAGTTTAATTCTATTGCTATGGTTGGAATCATTTAATCCACAGATCACGTATCCGTATGAACCCATGTATCTCGTTTCCGATATTTTTAATGTTCTTCTAGGTGGTAAGGTGGAAGTTTCTTCTTTTTATATGTATATGCGTTACCTAGAGTTTATTAAAAAAAAAAAATGATAACAAAAATAAAATTGAGTTCTAGCGGATGGCAGTTGTTACATAACATGTATCATGATTTTAATAGCTCGGCTTACAAACCCTTACCGATACTCCAATTATGGTTTGGATCATTCAAAGGATTATTATTTTATAACTATTATAAAATTATCATTATTATACTATAGTAGAGCTATATGTTTTACAATTTATGTGTATTTTTACTATCTGTTTACGTACGATATTATGATTATTAGGTATCTTTAAATTTTATAAGGGCTATAAACATGGCCATAAAATACCAGATGCTCCTAATGGACATCCGACATGACGGGAGAGGCCTTTAAAAACACGTTTACAACAGCTACCCGTTAGGGGCTCAACAAAAAACAAAACGAAATGAACGATTAAAAACAAAGATAAAAAGTCCCTAAAAAAGGGAGAATCCAATCCTACCTTTTTAGATATTATTAATAGGGACTTTCCCCAGTCAATCAAGGCGAGACAACACAACTTACCGAGTTACGAGCTTAAGCCTAACATCTGGCTGCCCATCATCAGTCTCTGAACTGTGTCTGAGTTTCTAATTAGTATATGTATAGGTCCAATTATCCATTAAGTTCATGTTATATGCACTTGTATAAAGTGCCTAAAATAACATAGGATTTGGTTATATATATGTATTATGTAAGTGAGATTATACAAAAATAAAATAAACATTTGTGTATCCCCTACATTGGCAACAGGTGGCAGTCATGAAAAAAAGTGGTCCTTTCCGAATGTCCCACTCTTTATTTCAGCTGCATCAATGATACCAGAGATTGGTGGTATCGGCATTGAGCCTTAGGGTTCGCTAAGCCTTCTTATTATATCAATCATACCACCCAGGCGTGATGTAGGTGAGTTTTTTCATCAATATAGATCCACAACGTTCCGCCTAATGAGTTGCTCTGATGTTAAATTGGCGTACTTATTCCGTAGCTTGGTGTGGTACTTATTTGCCAGTTTGGTGGTATTGGTAGTCAAATTCTCATCAAGTGACGTTACATTACGTCATTCATACCTCACGATCATATCTTTACCGGTGATATCTCCCCATTTCTACCCAATAAGTAATTAAAAACAATAAGTTAAAAAAAAAACAATAACCTAGAATCATTAACCTAGCTAATATGCACTAATTTTGGTATTAGAATCTGGCATAAATTTATTTATCCCAGATAATAAAGGTTTAGCCTTCTGAAATCTCCCATTACTGTCGATATTAATCATTCTCCAGTAAGCTGTCACTTTGTTTTGTTGAGGTATATTTTCAAGCCATTTTTTTTTTCTAACCTTTCCAAATTTAGCCGATATTCGTTGTTCAGCTCCAAATTAATTTATCTTCACCGACTCACTTCATCGTATACAAATTTAAAGCTTATGTTTGTGTGGTTTTGTTCTATTTGTATAAAATATTGGATTGGCCTAATCGGACAGGTTTTTGGCTTTTGGTTGAATTAAAGTGGAGAAGCCTATTTGTGTTTTGTGTTATACTTCTCTTTTGCTTTATATTTATTGCCGTATCCTGCATTTTCTCTTATAGCACTGTGCTGGATGACAGTTTAACGTTAGTACCAGGCCTCTCAAAGATAGAATGCGGAAACATTTTTAAAATGCATAAAACCATAAATCTGAAACTCTGCAGGATATGTGGGTCAGTGGTTGTTGGTAGTGCAACCTCCTCGTCTGTTAGGCTCTGCGACATCAGATCATCAGATAAGGGAAGATACGGACGTCATATACTGTAGTGGTTCTCTCCCCCCTCCCACCCCTCCCCCTCTCTCTCTCGTGGAGAGACTGCATTCCGACGAATTTATGTGAATCATTTTTCATTGAAGCCGACTTAATATTCATGATTACTACTATTGTGTTCGTCCTATGGCTGCGATTTTTCAGCTGTAGGTCTGGTTCTGTTGGATTATAGTTGACTTTAGAACAGAGCTAAAGATGGTACATTTGATTTTTTAAACTAACTTAATAGCCATTGTACTAGATGTATATATTACAGTTGTACAATTCAATAAAATAATTTTAAAAAATAAATAAACTAACTTTCGTTGTCATTATAAATAATACTGTTGATAGTTATGTACGTGGATGGCCATTTTATAGTAATGATAAAGCATCGATCTCCAAAAAGAGATAATAAACTCTTCTAAAAAAATTTTATAATTCGTGAATGATATACAGTAAACGCTTATAACTTTAGGGACATATTCAACATACCGAAAATAAATAATCATGGAATAGAAACCAATTTAATTTATTTTGCTCTGTTTGTTTTGAGTTGACAAATATGCGTAAATATCAATTAAGTTATGTAAGTAAAATAATAATCATAACTGATTACTTTGACGGTTACTCCTTCAAATTCCATTTTATATTTTGTCATTTTTCTCTCTCATTATATAGCGGGTCTGACTCGTAGCAATTCTGATTGAGTCTAATGAAAATACGCATTAACATTAAGTCTTGTTATGGACTGGTTGTAAGTGATAGCATACCTCAAGTTTCTTCTGTGTTTATGAATTATTAATTCACCTTATATACGTTACCATAACATATTTATATATCTTTATCTACTATAAGATCCCTTTTTTATTTTATTTTCAGGTTCACAAAACGAAACCAGACATAATGAAAAACAAGAGAAGAAAGAAATATTGTACAATGAAGATTGTGCAATAGGGGCGGGGATGGTCTCGGGTGAAGTCATTAGTAAGAGAAGTATGTAATTAAGAATTATATCATTTTCCTTATAAAATACGTGTTTAATGAGGATTAGAAATATACAAATATTTTTGATACTTTAGTAATTCAGTAGTTCAGTAAAAAAATATTTTTCTTTGTTTTATTTTTGTCTATAGCGGAAAGGAACCAAAGTCCCTTATTATAAAGCATTGCTGAATCCATTTGGGTTATTTATTAGAGACTGTACTGTTTCTAAGACGACGGTTGTGCAAGGAGGTTATTGTCCGAGATCATGCTCTACCGCTAAGGTTTTCTCTTAACTTAAAGTGCCTACTTTATAGAGACTGGGAGAGCCCCAGGAGGTTCTTCTGTAGATTCCACATGGTACAACGTCAGCTGTTAACAGATTAATTACTTATAATTGATCTACCAAAGCCAGATTTGAACCGAACTTTCAAATTAGCAACCTTAGTACTTTCAGCTCAGCAACTTAGTGCTCTACACACTGAGCTCTCCCTTATTAGCATAAGAATTTTTTATCGAATTCACATGTATTTGACCCTTTATATTGATTGCTCTAAAATATTTTATAGTTTAAACTAGTTAAATTTACAGCACTATTACTTATTGATTTATTTGTTTTTTTAGTTGGAATATAGACTAAAATACGATCTACTTGTACTCGTACGGCGCGTAGCAGTTAATTTGCGCTCAACTATTACTCAATAACATTTAAAAAAATAATGTTATTACGTAGCAAAAAATATACAATTCAAATATAGTACTAATTGGATACAGAACCATTACTCAAAGCTAGGACACGACATCGGGCTAAGAGCATACTTCTCGTTGCTTTAATATTTAGCCTTTACTAATAGGCAGAAATCACCTTCACATTTAATAATAAAATTAATGTTTTATCCTGTATTAAAGATTGATGCACCATTTAAGAAGTACGAGAGAGTTGTAAAGACTTAAAACTGGCTTAGTAAATAAGTGCTTCGAACCGATCACGTTTCCAACTAGGGTTAGGCTAAAATCTAGTCTGGTGCTTTCTTATATTTATTATATTATTATTTATAGGCAGGGCTTCCTGTGGGTTCTTAATATATTTCCAAGACTCGAGGAGGCCTGTTTTGCATTTCTTTATTGCAAAGGAAGTGAGTTATTTCTGCTTGTATGATGATTGGTCTAGAATTTAGACGTGAACACGTTAACGAGAAAAAATATAAATCAAATTATCTAGTAGTTTGGAATAAGTAGAAACCATGCCCGTTTGGTTTGTTGAGTTCACCACATACAACAGGAATGAATTCTGATCTTTAACTTTTTGCGCAATCTATTAAACTCCAGGCATTTATTCCTGTTCATTCATTCAGCACACGTCTTGAAAATTACGAACGGCGCGAAAAATATCACAAATACCTTTCTTTTGCACATTTTTTTTTTTAAAGTTGAACTATAACTGTGTCATAACAGATCGACAGAATATTTCTCCAATGAATAACCCTGTGAGAAATCATGCTGTCTGAACCAATTTAAAAAAATTTTTCATATATATTCACGAATGTATTGTTTAAATTATTATATATTTTTTCTCAGTAGTAACATTGCATGGAAACTTTGCCCTTTTTATTGATGGTGTATTCTAGAGTTGGGGTTACTATGAAGATTATTTCTCTTAATCACCATTAGCCAGGTACCATTAAGGTTGACTGATGATGCTTTCTTGTGACAAATTTTGAAATGAAGAATTTCAATTTTAGGTTTTTTTTCCTTGGGCAATAATTTCTCTACGCTTTTAATTACAGTTGTGATTCAATAATAAATTAATTGTTACTAAACCTCTTAGGCAGATTTTGTGGGGATTCATTCAAACTTTTAAATAACATTGAATTTTTTTATGAAACGTTATTCGATACGTATATTATTGTTTGACTTGAATTCACTGGCAGTTAATAAAAATGCAATCTCTTTTTACTTTTTTTTATCATTACTGGATGATAGTATTGTAATTGGAACAAATTTTAATTATTTAATCGAGAAATCGCTGAAGAAATAGTAAAAATAAAAATATCTTTTCACTACTTTAAAAGGGTACAATACTTCATTTCCACACAAACCCTCTAGTTTCTAACCTAGCTTCCTCTTCTAATCCCGATAATCCTCCGAGGCGTCTGAAAAGAAGATAGCCACGTGACCTTCTTAGTTGAACTTGTGATTTGAGTACTATCAGTGGGTAGTTTCTCTACTTGTCATTATGTATCACTTAGCCTATTTTCTTGTTGTATCATTGTAATAAAGTTGTAAATATCAATAAATAAATAATAAAAAAAAGGGTACAATAAAACAATAACCTTAATAAGTTAATTTTTTAAAATATATATAATAGATGATAAGGAGGCAGGGGTTGCTGAATGGGTTAGGCACTGTCTTATACCTGCTTCGGCAGTTAATGTTTTTGTTTTTTTTAATCAGCCTCTATAAAGATATATTAGATATATATATTTTTAATATAATATTCTATTTATGATATTTTGACTAAATGATATAAAGTATTTTTTTTTTTATCAATCTTCTCAGAACCTGCAATAATGTGGTTGGTAATTAACAATAATAAATACAACAAAAAAATTCATTTTTCGAATTGGGTGAACCTGGTTAGGCGTGATTCTATTATGTTTATTAAATTTGGTTTGTTGTAAATCTTGATAAATAAATTAATAAGAAAAAAGTTTTTTCTAGGACTAAAACATTGGATAATATGTGATGAAATTAAAAATTCAATTAATTCTAAAGCGCCTCTGGTAATGAAATGTTTTATAATGGATTGAATTGGTCAAGGGATGCGGTTAAAGACAACAAACAATAAGTTTTTGCTTATTTTGTGTTATCTTTGACCACTCCCCCTGAACAGTTCAATCCATCATTAGAATTATCCAGTCAACTATTTTACACCCAAACTCATAAATGTTTTATAGTGTAATAAGAGCAGTTATTATTCAATACTCTCCGTTTGAACGTATACAAATGGTCCTCTTGGATTGACCAGTTCGCGACGCAAAGAGGACATCCTCCTCCAGAACAAGGGTTGGCCGAGGGTGCGGTGCTGGAAGGGGCGGGAATCGGAGAAGGTGGGGGTTCCAGAGAATCCAGCAGTTGCCTCCAAGCTCTCCAAGTGGGTTTGTACTTCTCTTGCTGCCGCTCTCCTTGCGTGAGTATTTACCGGCATCTTCATTTATGTCTCTCCTTAGCAACTCTTACAAAGTGCCATCGGCCACAAGGCCATCTATAATTAAATAATTAATATTAATAAACGAAGTATTTTTCTTACCTTTATTCTTATTTCCACCATAACGAAAAAAAAAGTTTTAAACAATTTCTTTTATCTTGAGGGGAGACTTTCGGAGTGAATTAGGAATGTGTGTGAAGTGAAATTTATATAATTTTCGCTGGAGAATTAACTTATGAAATACTTAGATAAGCAGTCAATAGTTGATTTCATAGAAGTATATTAATAATTTAGTGTTACAAACATATATCGAATGGATTAAACCAAAATTTTACTGTAAGTAGCATATATGATAAATTGAAGTTTGAAAAAAAATATTAAGGAAATCCTTAATAAGTACGCTGAAATAAAAACATCCGATGAACAATATCTTATTACCAAAATAAAAAATAAAAATCCATATTTTTCACAACATGGAAGAATGAATATTTAAAGCTGAAAATAATGGTTTTGGTTCATTTCTGATGGTGTATAGTGCATTATAACAGACGTTACATTGTATATAAAATGAACTTTTATATTACAATAAATTACAAAACTTTGGTTCTATTTCCATTTTATTTTACGTTGTATAAAAAAAAAAAAGAGAGATTGTAATATTGTAGTGATATTATAGCTATTTACAGGTTTATCTATAAGCTATGCGTTCATAAATTTTACAAATTTATATGGGGTTGATTTATTTATTTGTTTCTATTCGGAGTGACTAAAATAAAATCATCATTAATGATAAAATAATTAAAATTGTTAGGATTATTTCTTCACAAGTTTACATAATTAAGGAAGAGTCTTTGATAATTATTTGAAAAATAGTTTTGGTTAGGCTAGGGAATAAAAAAGGTTTATAGGGAATATATATTTTCATTTTACACCATAATTGAATAGTTCAATGCATGGAAAATATTTATTAGTATACAAATATTAGCCTCTGAGCATATGTAAATATGGTACATTTTTATCTTGTAAAAATACTAGTCAAGTCCAAAAAAAAAATTAATGTTTTAAGAATTAATAGAATATACCTTAACTATTACAAAAAAAAGTACATGTAAAAGTTCACGTATTGTACAAACTACTGTACATATTTTTTTACTGTTAGCTTACATCATCTTTCAGTTTTTCGTTCCGACATTTTTAGACGAGCAAAACACTCAAATAAAATTATTATTATTATTTAATTTTCATTTGCACCTGCGCAATTGCGCAACCAGCGAATTTGATTGAAGTGTCTTTCTCTTCGCTTTTCTATCTGTTCATCCAGTTATATTGGAAGAATATATATATATATATATATATATATATATATATATATATATATATATATATATATATATATCAATTGTTGAGTAGGTCTCTTGGCCAATATCTTTTTAACCTTTTTTTATCAAGTCCAGGTCACAGGGAGTAGGAAAGCGGAAGAACGAGTGGGTTTGGGTCATATTGTGACGATGAGTGGAATATTATGTATTTGTTATGAATATATGATTTTATAGTGGGAATGTTCATGTCGTTGTGTGATACGAAAAATACCATGATGCATTAATAATTTTTCTGTGCATTAATTAATTTTTCTAATAAAATAAGCTACCATTTTAAAAACAATTTTTTTTTAACAATATATGAAAAGGAAGTTTGATCAGTTAATTAAAAAACAATTTAAATCTAAATTTTTCTATATATTAATAAGTATCGTAACCTTGCCGCTTCCAACGAATTAAATTTAAAAAGGGTAATATTTGACCCTCTACGCTGAATGGCACAAAAGAGGTAGCGAAAGAAGAAGAAGAAGAAGTAATATTTAGGTTTTATCTCTGACTCATTATTTAATAAAAAAAAAATATATATATTTATATAGTAAACTGTTCGTACTAATTTTTGCTGTTATTGCTAGAAGTATAGTTTTCTTTCCATTTCTTTAGTTTTGACTTGATCGTCAAACACGTTTTTGAATTACTAATTATTAATTAAACATAATTAGACAATAGAGAACATAATAAGTGATCTTAATAATTTGTTATCAACTACTGGGACTACGTTTGTTTCATTTGAACATTTTTTTTCTCAGCTATTTTGAAATATATCAATAATCCCTCATTCAGTAGTGTATTAAACTGGCGAATATTTTAAAAATTTATTTTCTCTCCTGCGTTGTAGTTAAGTTCACAGTCACACTTACACACACACGCAAGATGAGTCTTTTAGGAAATTTAATTAAATTGCCTTACTTCGAAAATATATTTAAAAATCAAAATAAACAAATACACTACTATTGTATTTTAATTCAGTAGAGTTCGTAAATATACGACGCTTTGTATTATATAATAATATGTATTATATGGACAAATATAATATTATTCAGAATATTTTTTCAAATCTTTTTTATTGTTGTTACCTCTATTTGCGAATCGTGAAGAAAAAAAATGATAACTCCATCGATCCATTAAGTCTTCTTATAATTTATAAAGATTTTGATATTTATAAAAAGTTTTAGTTTTGGACTAATTATAAGTGGTCGAAACATGATTTTCATGGGCTATGTAATCCTATTATAAAGCTGTAGAATCGGAAACGGAAATTATGCCTATTGCATTTATGAATATTTACCATTTAAAAGTGATCGGGGCAGCTCAATGGTTGTGCGGATCCTTTGATATCTGCTATATTTATAGAGGCTTGGTGAGACCTTCCTGAGGACCATCTAACCTCTATAATGTGGGTACTCTCAATTGGTCTCTGCACAACCGTTGTCCTAAAAACAGTACAGTCTCTACCATGAACTGAATCTCTTCATGGGTAGTGGTACAGATTTTTTTTTTAACATTTAAAAGGTGAATCATCTTACTTGATCTGGTTAAAAAGCTTGTTTTCTTGCAGTTTTCAAGGTCGGACATGCGACACCCGTTGACTTGCTCATATATAGAGATATTGAACTTGCCTCAGAGAATCATAACATCTCGTTGGGAGTACTCCGTTATTATCGTGGTTATTAATGTAAGAAATGACCCGAGCGAGAAAGACTGAGACAAGACGGCGGATCGCCCGGGGCCGTACTGGTCTTTAATTATTTCTGTCACGAAGCGACCGCAAGGTCAGAGCTCCACTCCGCTAGTTAACCGATTTATAAATCCAATAGACAATAAATTACACAACTCACCTCTCACTTATTTACTACAACTCGCCCCTATACTGTAATGCATAATATAATGTTATAGATCCCACTGAGCGGGTGAGAATTGATTCTCGTTTGTAAAAACAAAGTGTTAATAATGTTTGATAGACGATTCTATCAGAAAGAGTACGGGTCCTAATGTGCATCTATCTTAAAATAGTTTTAAAAACATCAGATTGAACTTTTATAAAAAAAGTCAACCAGTTTTTCGTCAAAACTACCTGTTCTTACAATCATCATTTAGTTTAGAAGAGTGTGAATGGTCACAGTTGGACTCTTCATCCCTTTTCCCTGACGATGGCCTAAAAATTAGGTTGGCACAGATAAAATAAGTTATTTTGTGAATAATTTGACCATTTCACATTTTTATAAGATTGTTCCAGTCTACCATTTCCACATCAATCATTTATTTAATTTAGTATTGTTTTAAGCTACTTTTACTATATTTCTATCCTAAAGTTTTTTTGGTAATATTATGCTTATTCATTTACACATCCCTCATCTACGAATTCGTTTTGACAAAAGTTGAATATAAATTCACTTCTAGCGAATAAATAGTGGGTAGTGACTTGCTTTTATATCATTAATCATATTTTATGATAATCATTAATCATATTTTACAATAATTAATTTATCATATTTTAATTCGTAACATTTACGCTTTTTATTTTTACAAAATGTTTATTCTTTCATGGCTCTACGGCTCACAGACTCTTGGCCTCTCCCATCTTTATTATCACATTACAGTTGTGAATTTCAATAAATAAATTTTTTTTAAATGTTCTCATATCAGACTGAACTCCACATTGTCTTGAATTCTATACTAATCTACTGGACAAGATCTTAGATTCTATTCACTTATAAGTGGTCATTTACATAGCAGAAATGAAACTATTATTACAGGCAGGGTTAAGATGAGTGTTCCGATCGAAACTTCCCTTGTTTCTAATTTTCTCAAAGAGTTGCCGATAAATTGTGGCTTACGAAAGGAAGATGTCTCGGTACTGTCCTACTGATAATATATATGCGAAAGTTTGTGAGGATGGATGCATGTAATTAATGTTTGTTAATCTTTCACGCAAAAACTACTGAACGGATTTGGATTAAACAGTAATATAGATTATTATACAGCAGACTAACACATGGGCTACAATTTATAATGGTTTTGTCTAATTTGGTCATAAGACAACGATAAATATCAAGTAAGTCGGATAAAATTCTGCCCTCTGAGTAACTTGCTCACGTGTTTCTTACTCTCAGAATCTACATATTTTCGCTGAACGAAACAATTCAAGTAACATACTTTACAGGAGTATATTGCAATAGGTAAGTAGGACCTGTTCACTACATTTTTATAGCCCTTATCTATAAAAGCTTGAACAATGGTGTCAAAATATTTTGGACTTAAAAAACATATTGTTTTCTTTTTAAATGATGAACAACATTTAATTTTTTTTTAATTGTGATATACTATAAGAGTATTATAAGAGTAAGTGATGTTATATATGAAAGATGGACTTTTTTTTTTCATAACAAGCTTTTTGACTTTGCAGAATTTTGAATTATATTCTTTTCTTTACGATGGAAGATCGGATCCGGAAATCTTGACCATTGTTTTGCGAAAATGATTAAAACTAATATTAGCGATGCATATGCTTCGAACAAAGTTTTCTCTTATCCCAATGCTTTGATTTCTGTGAATAATTCGCTTTGCACACGATTTAAGCCACAGAGGATTAAGCTTTGCATAGGTATATATTCTTCAGGTTGGCTCACATAAACTTCAAGAGTTTCATTAAACACTATTTGCCTCTCCCTCCCCCCCTTCTTTATGACCTCCCGCGGAACTAATCTTCGTAAACGTTGAATCTCGGAATATATTACGTCTTCACTTCCAGTATCTTATTTTATGACTATGAGCTTAAGACATTTGCATGAGAGTATGAAAGCCTTTCATTCATCGAGGGAGCATTACTTGTCTGATAAGAGATTAGTTTAAGAATCGCCGATGCCCGGGGAATTTGATTCGCTAGCGATACATAGCGAGTAGGTTTCAATTAAGAATTTAGGGTTTCAGTAAAGTCTAGTGTATACTAAAAATTAATATACACGTGTTACAACAATGTGGCAAGAGTAAACCGTTATATTACATCATTTGAACCTGAAAAGTTGGCGGACTTGGTTGGGCACAAGATTAATGGATACTTGCTTGGGACAGCTATTTCCAGGGTGCAGTAAAATTTAAAGACAATATTTCAATTAGGCCCACATAGACTTAAAAGCGATCTAATCAATGTGCATCTAATTAAGTAGCGAACGGATAAATAAT
Organism: Arma custos; assembly: GCA_037127475.1. Lineage (NCBI taxonomy): Eukaryota > Metazoa > Arthropoda > Insecta > Hemiptera > Pentatomidae > Arma > Arma custos. The sequence continues at coordinate 89,598,039 of CM073762.1, forward strand.
CCTAATTAATGTGTAGGTAAATAAAAGATAGGAAATAAGAGTGATCGAAGTTGCCATTAACTGCCTTACCTGTTGGCTTACAATAAATTTGCTCCCAACCCTGAATTTCATAGAATATATAAATTTCCTGAGGTCACATGTGGTGTATCAATTAGATTAACAACCTGCTTTATACAAGTTTGCTGGAGAGATAAAATTTAGGACTCCCACTTTGTCATCTTCCGATTAGCCATAGCAGGATAAAGTGGCGTTAAATGATTAAAACAACATATGTATATCGATTTCCAAATCTAATGTGAAAGGCTCTTGATCTAGATTTTTATTATTTATTTTAATGGCCTTGATTAAAAATCGATTCTGTTAGTACTGTTAGTATCGGTTCTGTTGAATTGTTCAGATAATTATGTTAAAATGTATTATAATCAAATTTCATTAAACTTAATCATACATCCCATGTAATATAACATGCATCATGACCAGACATAAGCTTATTCATGGAATGGCCCCGTGACGCTCCCCAACTGCTGTTTGATATAATGAGAAGCAGGTCTGTGTTAATACAGGACCTGTCGTACGCCATTTATAATGATCGTGTGGTCCTCCTGAAATATTACTGCCTTTGTCATTTCTCTATGTCTGGGATCCGAAATTCGTTCGCCCTTCCCGATTTATCAGATGCTCGAACATGACTAACTAATGCCGGTTGTACCAATCACGCGTTATCTTTTTGACGTGCGTTTGATCATCGATAATGCTCAGGAAACCATTCATTTAGGATTCCAAATTGACGTTTGCGAATGGTTAATACGTGAATAATTGTAAACTCGCAACCTGGTAATGCTTGAAGGATTCTAATATGCTTGTTTTAAATATTATATCAATAATTTCTTCGAAGTTTATAATCGGTGTTTTCATATTATGATTTGTTTATTGTTTTTCACTTAACGTCACATCATGCTGATATCACTAATGTAATAAAAAAATTAAAATTAAACTAATTTCTTTTTAGTACAAACATAATTTGGAGAATAAAGCCGTAGTAATAGAATAGTTAAATTTTATATGAATTCTGGATTTACTCATTACTTTTAGATCTACTCTAGAGCGTATTCATAGCTCGGAGTCGAGAATGCAAACTAATATTTTAATATTCATAAACTAATATTTCATAAACTCACATGATCAAGGAAAATAATTATACAGATAATAATCATAGTAAACTCTTGGGTTAGCTAGTGTTGATCATGATAAAGATTGTTATGGTTACTTGTTGTGTTTATAATAAATCCTAATAATCTTACAATCTTACGTGGCTAGCTCGATCGCCCAGTTTCGACGGAGAACAACCAGTTTCAGCAAGTTTTTGATCTCCGTTATGTGATTAAACCTCTTTGGCTAGTTTTTTCCTTAATTTTTTTTTAAACTTAATTACTTATTCCCTATTGTCGAAGTGGTTCTATCATATTCGGACTGTTGCCTTTCCTGAAGGCGCGATGGAGACCTAAACGGTAGGGTCTTTAAGGCGTATACTTTCTGCATCTGAGATTGTATTAAATTTGCATTTTAGGGACATACCATTTCATTTATTTATTGTACTTCTTTTAAACAATTTAATAAATAATGTATACACCCTTATTGCAATTATTGTTTACTAGTTTTTAGAGAGCGGCGTGGCTCAGTGGTCGAGCTCTATGTTGCCGTGCCGAAGACCGTGGGCTCAAATCGGGCTATGGCAGATTATTTGTTTAATCTGTAAACAGCAAGGGTTGGATCCTTTGGGGTCTGGGCACCCTCCTTGGCTCATCCAGCCCCTAGGATGAGCCAAGGAGGGTACCCAGAATAGAGGGAAAACTTTGAGTAGAGGACCGTTGATCTAGGACTAATCACCTCCCTCCACCACCATTATCCTAGAAACAGTAGTCTACCACGTACTGAACCCAAATCATACTCATCATGGGTCGTCTTGTTATAGTTTTTTTCCATTTAACTTGTTTTCTTTCTTTTTTTTATTCGGAGTTCAATTAACTCACTATTTATTTTCATTTCAATTAATCAAACTATATATTTCATTTAATCATATAATTATTCTAATATTAATGATTAAATTAAACATAAAAATGCTCATAATACTCTATTGTTCAGTATTTTACTCCAGGGCACTCATTTTCTGTAATATCATTCTGAAGGATATTGTTCCTTGTTTTGGAAGCCGTGCTTGTCTGATAAAAGTAAGTAAATTATTTGCTCAAATTTGACATATTTAATGTTTTAATAAAATTAATGTTCCTGGCAAGACAAGAACTCACAAAACGCTAGAAACAACTATCATATTTTCTCGACAACAGATACTCACTGGAATTACGAAACAAACGACTTGTATTTAACACTATTCCAAGACCTATTTGGACATATGGAGCAAAACTTTGGGGTTCAGCAAAACACGTCTATAAACATCAGAAAGATCATATAATCACAATAAATACACAACATTTCACTGATCAATACAAAATCATCAAAATCCATTTGTTCTTTCTATTTCCTACTCCCTGTTATCCGGATTTGCTAGGAGGAGATTAGTAAGACAATGGTCCAGAGATTTACTCAAGTACAATTGAAAAATTAAAATTTTCTTGCAAATCGAGGAGAAAAAAATCCACTGAGGTCAAATGCGAATCTGCGCAGGTTCAAATGTGAACAAATAAATAAAATAAAAGAATGTTCATGGCATTTTACATTTATAATTGGTTATGTAATGGAAGTGTTGAAGGAAGTCTATTTTTATTTTTATACCTCACTTAACATACACCTTTCTGGACTTTTGTGTAAAAAAAAACCCTAAAAAAAATCTGTTGTTATCTCTGTCTCTTTTCCTAATGATCGTTTTAGTGTCGTTCTTCCGACTGGTTCAGGAGATAAATTACACCACTACAGTAGATGAACTATAATAGATTAGTTAATTAGTTAGTGTATAGATAATTAGTTGCATAATCAATTGGATTACTTAACTAAACTAACAGGCCTGGAATCACAAATTCGATTCCTAGAATATCTTATTATTTTTTTTCTTGCAAATCTGTGTCTAGGTCTAGATTACGAGCTACCAAGGCTTAATCTGTTACTAAAGAAGTTTAGAATATAAAAAGTATCGTATGACCGGCCTTTTCGAAAAAAATAAACCTTGTTTTAAGTTTTGCATGGCTCATAAAATAAATTATAATTCTACTAGTTAGATTCCAAAATATGTAACAGCAATCGATCTTATCTGTGAAGATGTTGGATCTAGCAAGTGTCATGATTGTATTTTGTGTCAAATGAAATAAATAAAAATGCATGTCTGTAATTAGTGATGTAATTTAATGTTATTTAACTTTAAATATTAATCATATTCTGATTCCTGTTATCGATCAGCTCTTCTTATCAGACTTTTATCTCCCTCTTCATTAAAACGATAAAAACTCTTCTTATCATTGCAATCTCCTTCGCAGAACTCTAAATCAAAACTGCAGGAAAGCCAATTATGACTATAAATGCTCAAATATTTTATTTTATAATGTGATACGATGTAATAAATTTTATTTCATTTTATGTGTAACGGAGTTGCAAATTCGTCAGCAGAAATCAATTCTCAATTACTTTCTATATAAAATATTACATACTAGATTTATTGACTTGAGTTTATATGATATAAATTATCTCTTTTATTGTTGTAATATTTTAAGTACAAATACTAACGTATATAATTTTAATTATAGGATAGATTGTATCGCGATTCGAACATCATCTGCCAATAAATCCTTTTAGAAATCATTATGATTGTTTGTTTAATAATTAAATATATTATTTTTTATTAAGGATTCTAAACAATCTATGGAACTTTAAAAAAAAAATACTTAGTACGTTTTCGTTTTTTCTCTTACTCGATTGATCTGAAAAAATAATATTAATAATATAATTATCACAATTATTTTATTTGTAGACTTTATTTTATTATCATTTTGCATTAATTTTTTTTTATTACCGCATGTATATATTTTTATCACATTTATTTATTTTATTTTTGTTTATATCAGTTTTGTTTTGCTTTTATGGAATGATTGTTTAGCTTACTTAGCACCATTACTCATTGCCCAATAGTGGCAGATTGTAATATTTCAATAAATTGTTTAAAAAAAATATATATGTATGTATATATAATTATTATATTCAAAGTGAATGAAATATTTTGTTTGATTCTCCCTCAACATGGTATAAAAAAAATTGCTGGTTTTGTAAAATTAAGTATTATAATATAGAATAGAATAAAATAGAAATAGAATAGAAAAATAATTTTTTTCTTGGACCACGTCCCTTAAGAATAACAGAAGTGAACAAAATTAAGTAAATACATATCTGATAATAATATGTACATATATGATACATGTAAGAGAGGCAATTAGTTGACTTGAAGATCTAATGTAAGGATGGAAATAGTTGGGGGTGCGGTCAAAGTAAACACCAAATAAGTAAATACTTATAAAAAGAATGTAATAATTAATGTGACTGCACCCCCCCCCCCGACTATTCCCATCCTTACATGATAATACGAATAGAGTAGGAATCGCATGACCTTCCGCAATATAAACAAGTGGCCTGCTGCTGCCGTTAATACAATTGAAGTACCAGCATTACGAGGATTGAAGAAATGCAATAAGAGTGGATAAGAAAGGAATCATTATAGGATAATCTCTACTAAATCTACTTTTAAAAGTACTTGATGCTAATGGAATGATTTCGGTTTTTTTTTCTTGTTTCTTTTTTTTCTTTTCTTATTATGAAAGGATCTACAGCTTAAGGTTTGGGTTCCTGTATCTTTGCTTGTTTGGGTATGGCTTTTGATTCAACCCTTTCAGAATAATAAAAAATTAACAAAAAACTGACTTACAGTAAAATATGCATTTTTTAAATTAGCTTATGATTTTGGTAACAATAAAAATTAAAAAATCCTGTACCATGAGAATCTATTAAGTGCAGTACAGCCCTCTACCCTCTGATCTGTCCCGCTACCACAATTATATTAACAATATATATTGTAAATAGATACTATTCATAAAAGCTTGGGAAAAAAAATACTATAATGTTACCTTTTCTTTTTATTAATGACTTCGTATTGCAGCAGAATCTTGAAGATAACTGGCATCTATGATCTTTAATTTTATTTTATTCATGAGTATCCAACAAGGTCTATTCATTCCGCCTTATCTGTTGTTGAGCTACAATACATTTTTCTGTTTTTCTTTTTGTCTTGTCGTGGTTATGAGAGGACTCCCGTTGTGGAGGAATGTCCGTTGTTGATAGATATATCATTGGAATTACGAATGTTCCTGAGAGACATCGTACAGTGACCTGAGGTAGCCGGGATGACGGGTGCGTGCAGCATTCCATACCCGAGATATCAGATGACTACAGAGCCAGGATTAACAAGGAACACAATAGGCCAGAACGGGAGAGGCATACTACGGCTACACTAAGGCGGTTATTAACATAGGCCGGGTAGGAGGAACACTCCTTCCTTAATTACAGCCCAAGATGGGTATATATTAGCCGCGACAACGGGTTTCCCCGCCCAACCCATACCATTTTTTTGTTTTTGTTTTTATCTCGTGTTTAATTCGACGAATATCTTTTCCGCTGATCAGGTCATTAAGGTATTAATGAATGAATGCAAATTTGTATTCGTTGAATCTCGAAAAGAGTGAATATTTGTTTGTTTTTTAATTTAATTAATTCGAAATCCAGCGAAGCCCCATCCTCAGCACTCTCTTAAAATGCACCTTCTGGTTTAAAAGAGATCCCATAAATCCTATTTAGTCCTGATGAATATCAATTTAAAATAAATAAATAAATAAGTCAAGGGGTTAGAGGAAAAAATGTAACGCCACATAAAGCTGCTATGGCTAATCGGACGATCCTGCAGTGAGAGTGCTAAATTTTACCTATTCATGTATAATTAGGATAGGGATTTTTAACGAATACCCGACATCGTACATGCCCGGTAACCTCTTTTTACGTCCATTCCGGAGGACTGCATAACCTAGAATTGCTTACTCCCCATTAAAAAATCCAAGAGCAACCTGCCGGGCTAGGAATCAAAGATGTTGGGCATACGGTTCTTCTCGCAATGCTTGTTTTTGAACGTTTTTATTATATCGTATTTCGTGAATAATTCAGGGAAACAATTTCCCTCCTTTATTTCCACTAAATAGTATTTATACATTTTCACAGTATCTTAGTACCCATTGCTCATCTCTAAGGTACTTACAGATGAGTAATGGAGCAAAGTATTTACTGTAGCTTTTCGGATATTTAATCAAAGCAAATGAGCAATTAACTTGAGGACACTCTTGAAAGAAGTATTGAGTAAGAATTAAGAAAGTAAGAAGAGGGAGTATTGAAAGAGAAAGAAGAGATTTTCAGAATTATTCGAACAAAATAAAAGTATTATATAGAGAAAATAGCTAATTAGTCTAATATTCGCAAATTTAATTGCTATTTCAACTTTGTAGAAAATCAGTTTTCCTTTTAAGTATATATATATATATACACATACATATATGTAAATGTTCATTTCGAAATAAACTGAAAAAATATATACATTCACTACTGAAAACATATAATACAGTCATTAATATTCATTTATAATGTCAGTAGATATGTATTAATGAACTACTATGAAATACTGTTAATGAATCAATATGCTATTACTAAGGTATCGGTAATAATATGATCTTACTAGGTCATCGGCTTGATTGTTTGATGCCTTCGCATTTTAAATCAATGAACGGTTTTCTCGTTGAGGGGCTGTGTGAGGAGAGAAGAAAAACTGAAAAATGTTTCATTTAATTAAATAAGAATTGCATTTTGAAAATAATAATAGCCTTAGAGGAATTAGGGTGGTAATTATTCGGAAGATTAAAAACAACTAGAGCGGTTTAATTTCATAAACTTAAAAAAAGTGTTATTATTTTAATTAAGTTTGTTGAGATTAACAGATTTGTTCAACTTTAATTCTGTTAACGTTCCTGCATAAAACAAGTTTTTTTAAAAAATATTTTTTAAAATGATAACCTATAGTTAAAAATAATAATACAAATTCGTTCAATTAATATAAACAAATAATGACTCTATCGCTTTTTAATGGATGTATTTATTTATTCAGAATTTATTCCTCCCTTTCTCTTTCTTCAAGATTTGCAGCTTTGGTTCTATGCTTTCACTTAAGTATGCTTAATTTACTCCACTTGGGATGCAGAATACGTTACCGTGAACGAGTCAATTAAATTTATTTAGATATTCAGCTAGCATGCGGAACATTGAAGTATATCCTGTAGCTTTCAAATGGTTGATATTTCTAAAATAAGCGCTATTTCAACTTAGCCTTTATAAACTCTCTATCCGTGTATTATAAAGTTAGATTTCTGTAGTTTGGTTATAATGCCCACGAATGGGACAGAACTATATATCCAGTTGCACGGTCATTTTTTTTTTTAGATTAATTTATTGATATTTACAACTGTAATAATATTACAAGTAAATTTGCTAATATGAACAAATGACATGAAAACTAACCATCGGTAACACTCCAATAAAGTTCTATTGAAGAAGGTCTCGAGGCCATTTTCTTTTCAGTCGCCTCGGAGGGTTATCAGGAATAGTTTGGGAAGCAAGTTGAGAGACTAGCAGATTTAAGTGTGTATGAAGTTTATCACGGAAGGCTAGGTATCTAGTTTGGGCCAAATCAGCAACATATGAGATATTAAGATCATGATGGATGAGTTTGTTTGTGACATAATAAGGAGCATTGAGGATTTTACGAAGAATTTTGGATTGTAAGGATTGTATGCGAGATGAATTGGATGGTTTTGTAGAGCCCCAAAGATCAACTCCGTATGTCCAAATAGGTCTGATAACTGTCATGCGAATGGGTCTTTTGTAATTAATTGGGAGCTTAGAACGTTTGTCCAGTAAATGTTGAAGTAGGCGAAAACGACGAGTTTGTCTTTTCAGTCTTGTATGGCACGGTCATTTAAACTTGTGTTGTTGAAATAATATAGTTCATTTTGATAAAGATAAATATGTTGTTGTTTATTCATTGACGTCACTTGATGTTGCTATGGTTTATCAGCATAACATCACCGTAAAGGCTCGGGACCTCAATTGTACGTTCCTTCCGAAGGGTGGAAAATCCAAGGATTATTTACTCCTGTTTGAGTGGAAAACAGTTAACTGCATAATTCTAATAATGGATTGAAATTGTTAGGGAGCGCTGTCAATGATAACACAAAATAAGCAAAACTTATTTTAAGCGGGTGCTCAGACACTGTGACGCTTCGAACTATCAAACTGATTATTTACTCCCTTTAAAAAATACTAAGGTCAACTGCCGGGCTATGAACCCGCGATCTCGGGCATAGTAGTTTGTTATGCCAACCCTCGACGACAGGTTATCATAGAGAAATAATTATGCAGTTTAAAATTATTCAAATTGTCAGATAATGTATTTTTCGTAAGAACTTTACAATTTCAATGATTTGCAATAAAATAATTTCTTACAAATTAATATTATGTTTACTACTAAACCGGCTATGAATTAAGTTGGCTAATGATATAATTCAGTTCATTATGGTCTGGTAGAACAGGTGGACACAGGCTCTTACAATGCCAGTGCTAAACTTGTTTATTTTTATTATTATCTTATTTATTTTTAATGTTGTACATATATTTTATGAATGTAAAATGCTCTGAGCAAACAATTCAATATAAAGTAATTGCGTATTTAATCCTCTCCTATTAGGGTTGTGATTAATCGTTTTTCTTCCGATTCCATTTCCTATTTCATACATCGGAAGATAATTCCTAGATAATATTCTAAAATGTAAATAATTTGTGATATTAAGTATAGCCTAGCAACTTAACAATGCAGTCATTAATTAGATTGTTATATATGTTTGTTATTTAGAAGTTTATTTCTAATGAACAACCTGAATCAAGATTGTGGAACTGTATGTTTAAGTATTAGTGAATGGGATGGTGAGAAATATCAGTGTGAAAGAACTTCATGTTACATTTTAGACTATAAGAAAACAAAAAAACTATCGCTACAACCCATTAAGCGTCTTGTGATCAGTAAATTGTAGAGACTGTACTGTTTCTAGGGCGACGGGTGTGCAGGGAAGTGGTTTGTCCGAGATCACGCTAAACTCCCACATTTCCCTTCTATTTTGGGTAGGTACCCACTTTATAGAGGATGGGTGTGTCGCAGAAGGGTCTCCCGCAGCCGGATTTGAACCCAAAACCTTCAGCATACCAACTCAGCACTCTACTCATTGAGCCACCTCGCTGCTTCCTTCTCACAAATCTCATTCTGTAACTTCCCTAATTTCTGTTTAATTATTTAATTTACTTAAAGGGAAACCGAGTTCTCAAAGGGAAAATTATCTGCCAGTGTATATTTTTGTGAGAAATATACACATTATAAATATCCATATAATGCAAAAAAGACATATGAATGTTATAGAAAATACATGAATGAGCCTTGGATATAAGAGAAGTGCATAATACAATTACTTATAATATAAAGACCATCTAAACTCACGCAAAAAATAAATGCAACAATAAAAACAAAGGTTGGTTTTTATAGACCCTTTCCGTCTTTGTCATCTTTAATGCTTGAGCGAACTAACCGTTAGATTTTTTCGCCTTTGGGCAGATTGCCAGCAAACCGTGTTAGTCGAAATAAATATAAATAAACTCAGGTGTCACAGGCCTATCCTTTCGCCAAAATCTGCGGCATTCTTTGTCGAGTCGTAAAAGTTTTGAGAAAAAGATCTGTATTCAGATTGAGTAGATCACCATTCCTTTTCTGACTTGTTTTATGTTAATTTTTCGCCACAGAAAGAATTTTGAATATATATATATATATATATATATTTTTTTTTTTTTAGATAAAACAAAACACACTTTTATGATTTGGCAGATTGTTGCCAATAAAATTAAGTCTATATATGGTTATTGAATTTAGCACACATTATAGAGGACGTAAAAATAAATTTGTTAACGATATTGATATTATTTAGTGGTATTTTTAACAAAATAAACTTTTATCTGAACTACTTTTTTATTTCTTAATTCGTAGACTAACGTTTCTTTATTACATCTCATCTGCAGACAATGTTTCTAATATCATCGAATAGTTCGTTTATTGGATGACTTATAAAATAACTGATTATTTATCGATTATCCTAAGTTTTGTACGTATATGTTTTTGCGTTAACTGTTTACTTTACTGTATGACTCTACTGTATGACAAGAGGACGCCTTTTTCGAGAAGAGATATTATTAAACGATCAGGCCGTCTTTTTTTTTTTTTCAAATGTCGAGGTTTTGATAGCTTACTACAATGTGTGTTGTATATTTATTCTACGATTAAATTATTGACCACTATTTTACTACAATTCTCATATTATTCGTTTTTTATAAGTATTTAATAAATGTCTTACACTATTGTGTTTTTCTGATTAATTATCATTTGTATGATTTTATCTTTGAAACTAATAGTAAACTTTTATTTTAAGGGATCAAAATGTACTGATTATTTTTTTTTTTTTAATATCTGCTCTATTTTCGCTTATTAAAAAATTGTCAGGCAAAATCTAAAAAGAAATTTTCACCTGATTAATTTTTTGTTTCTGATTAACATAGAAAAAGAAAATGTTTCAAGTCTTACTATTGATTTTATGAAAAAAAGCTTCTTTTTAAAAATTAAATTTTTTATAAATCTTTATGGCTATTAGCTGTCACATCTGGATTGTATAGTATTTCCTTGGGCTCACCCGAAATCTATGATCTCCGTGAAGGATCTTAATTAGGAAAAACATTGCTGTTGAGTGTCAAAATCAGCACTGCGCACAACAGAAGTCTTATAAATAGGCCTCACCATGTACTGAAACCTCATGGGTTGTAGTGGTAGATTTTATCCTTCTACGTCTTTTTAATCATTTACTTAGTTTATTTTGTTTCATTATGATTAATTTATGTAAACCTAAAAATAATGCCTACCTACTTGCATCACAGCGAAAGTACGCACTACATCTTATGAGATAACCGAGATTACTAGGCACAAGAACTTTCAATACATCCTCCGCCCTCTGTGATCCGGATGCTTTTAAGCTTAAGGGGAGGTTGGGTCGTAAAGATATCCGAAGACGAAGGAGGAAACGGTCCTTTATAATACAGTCCCAATATAATGGTCCCAAGGTTCCCTTATTGTTTTTTTATCCGACCACAAGAGGAAGATGCTAGTTTATATTCAGGGCTTGCATTTAGGCTAACGGTCGCTTTGCTTCTCTTGTAGCTTCGGTCACCAACCCTCGTCGTCGGCTCTCTTGCCATTTCCTTTGTCTCCGAGCTAAGCCTTGCAAGGTACTGGCGTTTTTAACGAGTCCGGTGTCGTAGGTTTGAATACTAAGAAACTATCATACTTCATAATGAAATCCATGATGGTCAGATTTAATTGAGTAGCCATTCTTACATGCTTAAACGAAATTTAAATTCAGAAAAAATATCCACAAGATTACATGAAAATCTATACAAATATCATTACATTTTGAGTGAAGAATCATATCATTTAAAACAAATGTATTTAATGAAATTTACAAGCGTATTATAACGCAAAACAAGTAAATGATAAATCGATAAAGGCAAGTAGTGAAACTACCCACTGGTAGTACTAAAACCACAAATTTAACTTAGAAGGTCACGAGGCATCTTCTATTCAGACGCCTCGGAGGATTATCGGGAGTTTTAGAGGTGGCTAGGTTTAAAACCAGTGGGTTTGAGTGGGAATAAAGTTAGTCATGAAAAGACTTATATCAGGTTCGGGCCAAATAAGCTATATAAGGGATAAGGGACATTGAAACCATTGTGGATGACTTTATTCGTAAGGATTTCATGAAGTATTTTGGATTGGATTCGAGAGGAATTCGATGGCCTAGTGGAGCCCCTAAACTCTACTCTGTAAGCCCAAATAGTTCTTATAATAGTTATGTTTATGAGTATTTTGTAAGTGATTGAGAGCTTAGAGGATTTGTCTAGTCAGTGTTGAAGTTGCCTGAAGCAGGGTTATCATAACTGAATTCGAAATGTATTATTGATCTATTTTTATATGCTTAATTGTGTGCCAAATATGACGTCTAGTAGATGATATGAAAATTTATTGTCCATGCTGATTTCCTAAAACTTAGTTAAGTCATTTATGTTTTACGTAATCCTGCACAACTTGCTATGTTCTACATTTCGAAGCTCGGTATGTGGACTTTTAAAAGGTGTAAAAAATCATTATTAAGTTAACCTTCGTAATGGACATAAAATGGGGGTCTGGAGCCTGTGCAATATGAAGTTCCTAGTTAAAGATCCTTTTCCTAATTATATCTGGACATGCAAATCTTAGTACTTCTATTGTAGCATCGTCCGATTAGCCATGGCAGAATAAAGTTCCGTCATCCGTTGGTCCAGCTATACCTGTTCTTTTAGTAAGCCCTATATTGAGAAAGTCTTCAATCCTTACCATTCCTTAGATCTCTCTTGATGGGTTACGCCACTCATTAATGTCGGTTGGGCGAAACGCTTGAGGTAGGTCGATCAGCTGAAGGAGAACATAGATAATAGGAATCACGCCTGCGTCCTTGGGACCAACGCAGATATGTGATCTATGGCTTTCATATCTCTCTGAGGTCTATTTGAAAAGGAGACCACTTTGCAATAATAATCTAATGATCCAGCAATGCAAGGTTACTGGCCTGATTGTTTGTATGCTCTGCCATTCCGTCAGTTATCGCTTTCAGGTATTTATGTAATGAAATATCGATTTGGTTAGGATAAATAGTTTCACGATTATTTTATAAGTGTATTTCTCTATGTTTGAAATATATTCGTGTCTTAATAGGATGGGAGTATCTTTAGTTGGAAATATACTTTAGTAGGATGGTTCCTCAGATTAGCCATATAACAGTATTAGTGCTGATATTTCTATTTTTTAGTAAATATAGATTTTGCAATTTATATATTTTTGAAGTATTAAAGTGTAAATTAATTTATGCGAAATATTATTAACACTATGTGCATGAGAGAGCGGAGTGGCTCAGTGGTAGAGCGCTGAGTCCTGGCTTCAAATCCCGCTGCTGGCAAAATTTTTATTCAATCTGTTAGCGTCCGCAGATGAATATTATGGGGTCTAGGACCTAAGGGGCTCACTCAGCCTCTATGAAGCGGGTACCCAAAATAAGGGAGAAAATCTGGCGATTGAGTGTGATGTAGGACAAATCACTACCCAGCACAACCGTTGTCCAAGAAGGAGTACCGTCTCTACCATGTAATGAACCCCAGACTCGTTCAGACCTGGGTTGTATATAGTAGAACAGGTATTTGTTTTTACATGGGCTTCAACTCAGAGGTAGCTTGGTGATGTAGATCATTTCTTTGGACGTCACTATAAGCTTATTCGCTTCATTATTCATATTTTTTTCTTTTTTACATAAAAAAATATATCTATGCATTTTTTCGTGATTACAATTCACTATAATTACAATTCTACGATTAAGATATATATATATATATATATATATATATATATATATATATATATATATATTAATCAATATATATATATATATGTATGTAGGAATCCTATAAAATAATCTGCTAGTCTAAATTCTAGCTTGATCATGATCAGTATTACTTCGAACATTCAATAAATATAGTTGCTATACCGACCTCAACTAAAATAGGACTTGGGGCACCTCTGGTGTAATGGTTAGGATAACAACTTACTATGCCCAAGATCGTGGGTTCGCTATCGAGCAGGTGGCCTTAGATTTTTTAAAGGGAGTAAAAATTCTTAATTATGCGTCCTTCGGATGGAAAATGGAGGTCCCGAGCCTTAGCGATGGCGTGTATTCGTTAAAGAACCCTTTCCTAATTATTACTGGATAGCCAAAATTTAGGACTCCCTCTACACCACCGTCCGATTAGCCATAGGAGCAAAAAAAACTGAAGAAATAAACGAACAAAACAGAACTAGCTAGCATCATATTTTGCAGTACATGTCGCCAATTTTCTTCAAAACCGTTCGAGTGTTCTATTCAAAGAGCTTTAGATGCTGAGAAATGTCTCTTTCGATTTAAAAATATACAATGATATGGTTTCCCATTTAATAATGCGAAGCAGGGAAGTAAGTTTGTATGATGTATGTACCCACTGCATTGTTAGTGTTTGTATTTTGTTTATAAATTAAATTGCAGAGATTAAAGAGAAAAAAGTAGTTGATACTCACTGAAATTTGTTTCAAAATATTCTATAAATAACCACCGTAATTATTTATAATTGTTATTAGTTCTGTGTTTAATTTGTTTCCTTTAATTTTTTAAATCTTATTTGTAAATGAAATAAAATGCAATTCATAATACGTTGACTGGATCCTGATTTAATATAGATTATATATATGTATCCAAGGTGAATAAGTGGTTAAACTCCTTCTCAAGCCAATGTCTAACTTAGTTACTTATTCACTCCGAAGGTAACAAAATTCAGCTTCACTAAACAGTCACTAATCACCAGGGCTGTTATGCGGTCCTTTGGAAGGGACGTTAAACGGTGATCCCAAGCCTGTACGCCAGGTCGCATAAAAAGGACGATAAATATAGAAACAGCACCGGGGCTGTAGATACGTGAGACGTTCAAAATCTTTAGCGGATAAATTCTAAATTTTAATAGTTGACATTTTCACATTTTTCGCTAGTTTAGTCAAGAAATTTTGTCTTACACACTTTGCCACTGTATTTCTCATGGTTATAGGCAGGTTCTGGACATCAAGTTTCGGGAGTATAAAAAACTTATTTTTAAGTTTTTGAGTTATCGGCTTTTGGTCCTGAATGCCTCATATATTTTATTAAACACTTCCGGATTAAAATATAAAGTGAAAAAATAATAATTCCTTACACGTCCGTTCACATTATGAACATTCAGCTGAGGCATCCAATAATTATAATTAATAATAATAATAATAATAATGAACTTGTAATGTATTTGATGACTGTCCAGTTTCACCTGGTTCCTTTAGAAGAAAGAGTGTTGCTAGGGAATAAACCCGGAGGATATATAGCGATACATCACTTTCATAAGTTAGAAGCACATGTTGGCCACATGATCTATGAAGCAATTCGCAGCCCAGCGTGAGACAATGCGCGGTAATGTATTGCACGTGGTCAAGTTATGACTGGCTCAAGTTTTCCGCCCTTCACAGAGTTCACTTCATCATCTACCCGCAAGACACGTTAACCGCAAGACATCGTTCACCGCAAGACATCGTCTTTTCTCCAAGTAGTCCAGTCTTGGGATTGTTAATATCGTTGTCCCGGGTATTCTACTTTGTCGGTAATAATATTTGAAAGCCGAATTTTATTGCTTTAAAGTTTAAAAAAAAGGAGTAATCAGGGTTTTTTCACACATAATTCGTCAACATTCTATGTCTTTTTGTTTAAAATTTAGAATATTATAATATATAATTGACAGAACTATAATTACTCAAATATTCATCCATTATATTTTTAAAATATCATGTCTTTTTCAATATATTTTCCATTACTTCATTCCTTTATTTTCCATTCCTGTATCAACCAACTATACAGGGAAATTATGAAACCATACGATTTTTGTTTAACTATCTCACACTTTTTTCTATCAAAAACTCTGAAAATTTAATCTTTTGAGGCATCATCTTTTTACCTTTGTACTTTTTTCCCCCATTATGTTGCAGTGGTTAGTTCAAAAATATTTATAACGGTTTTACTGCTTTTGGAGCTTAATTTTTGTAAGGTTTTGTTCTCCTGTAACCAATCGGCCTTTTTAAAACTATAATGAATTATAAATTAAAGAAAGGCGGAAGTTAGAATATTTTTTCTACCATCCTTAGTCGAATCAAAAACTTATGATTTAAAGGCTACTATACCCAAGTTCGCAGCGCGTTAGGTGGCCCTAGGACATTTTAAAGGAAGTGAAAATCTTTAGGTATGCCATCCTTCGCAAGGTATGTGGGACGTAGGAAGTAAAATGGGAGTCTCAAGACTGTAAAGGTGTCAGGTTAAGGGTGTAATTAGTACACAGGTAGTTAGCGATCTCTATACTAATTATACCAAGATAGACAAAATTAAGGATTCCCACTATTGCATCGTCTGATTAGCCACAGCAGCATAAAGTAACAAAATAAATTATCAAACTATAACAAAATAATGACTTATAATCTCTTACTGGTTACTTTTATATTTAAGATCTTAATATATGCTGACAATACTGCTTAGAAAACATTATATTTTTTAGTGAGTTTCAATACTCGCTTGTGTTGTTATGCATTCATTGAAGATATTGTTTTCGGCGGACATTTAAACCTTTTGTAATCTTAACCATTTGCATTTTGATTTCCACATGAATTAAGAAATGGGTGTTTGATTTTAAAACGTTTTTATATAAAAGAGCGGGGTAGCTCAGTGATAGAGCACTGAGTTGCCGTGCCGAAGTTTCCGGGTTCAAATTCAGCCTTGGCAGATAATTTCCTCACCCAGCCTCTATAAAGTACTAAGCCTAAAATTGGAGAAAACCTGGCGATTGAGCGTGATCTACCTCTTTGCACAATCGTTGTCCTTAAAAGAGTACAATCTCTTCTACGTACTGAACCTAAGACCTTTCATGGATGGAAATAATACAGGTTTTGTTTTTGATTTAATTCAGAAGTGTTGTTGTTTATTGAGGAATACTTTTTCCTTTTTTATTTCTCCTTCTTATTCCCATAGTTCCATCTAGAAGCAGGCAAGAAATTTGCATTATAACTGTACTTGAGCTGTTGGAGCATTATATGCAGTAGGCGCTAGAGCCGGTACAATAAGAGGTGCCCCTCAAGAGCCTAATACTTCCATGTCTGGTCGGTTTTCCATCTGCGTCTGGTTCGGTTCATCCGGAGCTCTTCCTTTAAACGCCTTCGAGCCACTCGGCTGTTGAATAAAGGATCGGTTCCTTTCCCTCCTTCGGTGGAAGTGCTTTATCGACTAGATAATAAAGACGTTGAGGAAGACCGGGACAGCAGAAGGTTACCCGAAGGAGAGAGATATAAATGCAAAGCCCCCGAGTTGGGCTAACTGTTTATGAAGACGTGCTAGGAGGAAGTGAGTGGGCTTTTATATCTGCCATGCCTTGGCTTCAGGTCTCCCTTCTCACGGGTTCGAATCCTGCCAGTCAGTGCAGTCTTTTGTCCCATCCAGGGCATGATTTTCTATTGTTTGTGTTTACAGCGGCCATATTGTAAATGTATACAAAGTACAATATATCGCTCCTTCGAAAGAACAATGTCATAACTCAATACATATAAATTTTCAATAGAGCTATTTGAAAGTTCCATGTGAGTAAAAAAAATAAATAAAAAAATTGGCATTGGTAAAACAAAGCATTCCTATTGTTATTAATTATTTTATATTTTATATTTTATTATTTTATTTAGAAATAATAACTTTTAAAATGGCGACCTCTGATATATTGGCTACCATTGCAACCTATAATGCCCAATGGTTGGTAGTCCGATAGGTGGCCCTAGGATTTTTAAAAGGAAGTAAAATCCTTTGTTTTGCCGCCTTCGGGAGGTACGTAAAAGGGGGGCCCCGAACTTGTACGAAGTCATCTGCTCGTTAAAAATCCCTATCCTAATTAAACCTGGATAGGCAAAATTTTGGGCTCCCGCTGTAGCATCGTCCGATTAGCAATAGTAGCATAAGGCGACGTTAACAAACAAATAATAGTAACATCTTCAAACTTTGATTGAATTTTAACTTATGTCGTCTATCCTATAAAACTTCAGTTAACCAGTCTATCCTTCTAAACTTAGTTAGAAATATCAGATATGTCGTTCCTGATTTAAAAAGATTTAATCAATACAATTGTTACTGCAAGCTTAACTGATTCTTTTTTTAATCGCCCAGAAGTGGTTGGAAAGTTGTATGAGTGCAAACGATCGAATTATTCGTTAAAAGAAATATAATGACGCCTTCATTTTGTACTTGATTCTTTTACATATATGTAATATCATATTTTTAGAAATTATTGATTTATAAATTGGAATATGTTGAATACTCGTATTAAATTCAACCCACCCCAGCTTTGCTCGGGTAATAAGGGATACTATGCCTACACAATTTGTCTGTGTATTTTTTTTTAATAGGTACCGGCCAGTAAGGACCACGTGGATTTCATTTGTTAGGCTTCTTTGGGAGTCTTGATTTTCTTTCTTCCCATCTCAGCTAATGTACTTTATTATATAGAAATAAAAACAATAACAAATATTTCTTTATGTAGGAATTTATTATCTTGCACGTTAGATAATAGCACTGGAATTAGGCAGCGTTTCGGTGAAACCTATCGATATTCCAACCCATTTACACAAAACCTCGACAAATTATATACCTAAACCTTCCTGGTGAATCACTCTATTTATTGGTGAAAACCACGCATGAAAATCCGTGCAGTAGTTATTGAGCTTACCGCGAACAAACGCGGCCGAGGACTTGTTTTATATATTTAATAAGCTATACATACATAATGAGAATAATGCCTTCGAGCACAGCAGGATATCCAGTCATCTTATCCTTATTCCATTTGATTCCATTGTTATTTATTTCCTCACATTACCCTGGGATTACCTTCCGAATGGCTGAACCCTTTATAATTTAAGTCCTTATGTTAATTGAGTGTTGAACCTCCCCACTCCTCTATCTGACCCCGACCCGCTATGGAAGCCATTTAGTAGAGTTATAGGCCCTTAATGTATTCTATGATGGCCCTGAATATGCTAATATCCTTCTTAAATCTTTGGGCATCAACGAAATTTATTCGCTTTAATTAAGAGGTACCGCTCTTAAAGGTGACAGGTAATGTACCTATTCCATTAAATTGATGTCCCCTGCTCCCAGAACTGGATGAGGACCAGGAGGATACTCGCCGCCTTCTTTGAAAGAGCTTTCTTGAGAAGAATTTCGTATCTGATGGATGGACTTTCTAATCATCCTTGGGTATTGGATCGTATATCATCGAGTTGGTTTAGGCTCTTGGCATGTAGGCCGCTATCGAATTTCGGGACAACTCAATCTTGTCAAGGTGTGCATTATAACTACATGAATAATTTTAATCAATTCTACCTCTTCTTCTTTGATTTGAACGGGGCAGATGTCTTACCAGGCACTGTGAAAAGTGGATTGAATAAAAACAACTTTCATATTTACTGAAAACATACGATTAAATCTCATGCTATGTTGCATCACTTATCCAAACAATGATCTCATGGAAAGATAAATTTTGAAATAGTAATATAGGATGCTAACCAGAGATCATTACAACTGGGGTACAGTTATACTGTGTAGTTACTAATTACGATACATATTTCTCTCTTTTCCAAATGTGAACGTTGTTGATTGAGTTGTTTTAATAAATAAAGACCCTTTTATATCTACAACTTTAGTTTTATTACATGGTGATCATGGTTACATCATGAGTTCTTATATGGTTGCAAACATCAAGGAGGGGGTTCCATTTTCATATGTCGAATACTTAACATTGGTCAGGCAGCGTTCACAATGAGGCCATATAAGATGAGAGGTATATAGTACGGAATATATTGCAGCAATTTATTGCTACTAAGGTTCAATAACAGCCCATAAAAATATATTGGGTAAATAATTTTCACCGCTTCAGTTACAAAAATGAGCTCCAGCGAGGAAGACTTCGTAGTGGTTTATTGATTTTTCTATTGATATAGAAAAAGAAATAGCTTACTTTCTGTAAGTGGCAATGTAATAGTTCGAAATGCCATTACCGAATCTCTTCTTACGGTCATATATCTAGCTCGAAACATCGGAAGATACAAATCACTGAGGATACCGACAAATCGTACTTCAAAGGATATGTCGTAAGCGATAAGTTGCCTACTCGCGCGAGTATGAACCTTTTCTTCCTCTTCTTTTAGATTTTATGGTACTGTCTGTGTATGTAGCATATCTTATATGCGATATATCTGTAATACGCCTCAGTGTGAACACAGCCTTAGAGTATATAACGAGCCAGTGTGCTTTAAAAATGTAATAATAAAAATAAAAACAAGGAAATAATTCACCTGTAATCATCTGTCTCAGATTAATTCTCCTGCAAGTGCTAAGATTGCATTGGTGATAATGACACTAATGTGTATTTAATTGCTCGCAATACATCGGATCTATTCAAGGCCCGCTAAGCTCTAAGCTGCTTAGAAGACCGATTACAAGGAGATAACGATAGAATTGAAGATCGCAATAACTCATGAAGTATGCAGGCCTTCGGTTGATTTTTGTAATCCTTTTTATCGCGGATTTGGTAGCTTCATTGACTCTAAGTAATATTAATTTTATGTTTTGATGTAATATTGTTCTAGTGTGGTCGTTTAAAAAGTACCTAGATATTAACTTCAAAGTGTTCTGAATTGCTGTTTATGTGTTAGGTGGTATAAAATCTTTGGTTAAAGGCTGAATAGTTTAATTATTTGTATATTAATCGTTTTTAAAACTGAACCCATGGAGGGCTTGGTACTCTTTGCTGTAAAACGGTTATGCAAGAAGCTGATTTGTCCTAGATCACGCTCAAGCTTCCGATTTCCCCCCTTATTTTGGGTACCCACTATATAGAAGGTTGAGCCCCAGAAGGCTCCCAGATTCAAAAGGATCTATCCCCGGCTGTTAACAGATTGAATAAAATCTGCCACATTCTGATGTGAACCCGGAAAATTGTACACGGGACTCAGCGCTCTACCTCTGAGCCACTCAGTTCTGTCGTTTTAAGAAATATGCAGAATAAACATATCTTTAAAATTTGGCATTTTTTAAAATTGTTTATCAATAAATCCGATAATTTTCTACTTAGGGATTGATATAAATTTGCATTTGAAAGTCTTTTGTAAAGATTTAGTAAAGTCTGTAGTAAAAATGCCTTATGATCCAGTTAAAAATACTACTTGAATAATTGCAATATTAAAATTTCTATTGACAGACATTTTAATATTCTCGAAAATAATAATAATCGTTAGTTTTACTTTGAAAAAATAGTGTACTTACGTACATGTGTAAATAATAAAAAAAAAAATATAAAAAAATAATAAAAACAGTTATTATGTAAAAAAGTGTGTATGTCAGTAATCATTTCATCGATACATGAACGTCTCTACAAACATTTCGAAGTATTGGTTTTGTAACTTTAATAGTATGAATAAGTCGGTTCTTTAAAATCCTTATATAGTCAGTAATAGTTACTATAGTCAGTATCAAAAATATTTGGATTTTCAAGAATATTAAAAAGGAAACGAAAGAGAAGTTAAAACTTGCTGAGACTCAGCTCGAAACGACAATCTGCAGAACTGATATCAAAACGTTTGAACACTCTCCCATATCTTTTTCAACGATGAAAAAAAAATGAAGAGTTTGATTTGAAAATAAATAGGTAGATAAATCATATGAAAATTAATATCAACTACAGTTATGTGATTAAATATTGCAAATATTATTTATTAATATTCGTGGTTTAAACTTTAAATAAAAAAATCATATTTTGCTGAAATGGGTTGTAGAGCGAGATAGCTAGACGAGGTTAATGCATCCACCCCATTTGAAGAAACCGGATTCTGAATTATTGAAATTTTTCTTTTTTACTTTTTTTAAGTTATTCTAATTAAGTGGTTAAGATGTTACCGGGATAAAATAAGATACGCCGAAGTTATTCAAATATCGTGAGAAATAAACATAAACATTTGAGTAACTCTTTCTCAGGATTGTGTTTTTGTTTTAATATATTTCAACTAAACGTCTAGTTTATAATTTTTTGTAGGGCATATGAGATTTATGATGACAAAGGTTTCGCTCTCATTAGTATATAATGATTATATATGCGCATATTAATGTTTGTATATTCAACTAAATTATATAAATTTATGAATCTCGTATATTCATAAATTTAAACATATTTAGTTATATACAGTCTGGCCAGAGACACCGTCCTGTACACATCGTATTATCTCCTAATTTCTTCTGCTCTTTGTTCCGTGTTTTTGTAGTGTTGTGTTTAGTTTTGTCTCTTTTCTTCTCACTATATATTTATCGGTTATTATTTATTATTTATTATACTATAAACTTATTCAAAAAAAGCAGAGAGAAGATTTTCATTCGATAAATTAAGCTAAGTTCGACGACCTTGAAGACGGTGAAGCTTTCGGTCCTAATACCAACAGCATTAGGCATTATCCCGTACATACAAACAATTGTGAGTTATTTATTTACTTACGTAATTATTTTTTCTCTTCTTATCCATTATGGTTCACTGCACTATTTGCAACGGCGTTATTACCCGAGATGACAAAATTAATATTAGTTGCTCTAAATGCAATCTCATATTTCACGGGCGATGCATTAACCTCACTGATAAAGATTTAGAGGCCCTTAAATCTGTCAAAAAAAATCTGTGGTTATGCTCTCAGTGTGACCAGGCGAAAAAGAATACGGCGACGGGAGAAAAACTTAAAGCTGAACTCTCTTTATCAGATGTTCTAACGGCCGTGAAACAAATTGAAACCAGTATTAAAGATGAAATTAAAAATATCAAAACAGCCGTTGATAAACAAGGGGACCTCACCTTTGAGTTTAGTGATAAACTAACCACAATAGAAAAACATCTAGAGGGCCAATCAAGATTCATAGAAGAGATATTGGCGGAAAATAAAGCTTTAAAGGCCCGGGTAGGAGATCTGGAAGTGCGGGTAAACAAAAGTGAGCAGGGCATGTTATCTAACTCCCTGGAGATCCGGGGGATCCCAGTCCTAGCCGGTGAGACCCCTTCCGGCCTATTAACTAGTATCGGTGCGGGCCTAGGCATAAAGTTAAATCTAGAGGATCTGGACACAGTGCAACGACGGAGAGCAAGAAATGATGACCCGCGACCCCCACCTATCATAGCACGCTTCGTGAGGAAATCAGTGAGGGATGACTTGTTACATAAAAGAAAAGTCAAAAGAGATTTCTCTACGCGAGATTTAGGTTGGCAGGGAAATGACTGCCACCGTATCTATCTGAGCGAGGAGATGACAAAAGGTAACAAGCACCTCTACTGGTTAGCCCGTCAGAAGAAGGCAGCGGGAAAGATAAAGTATGTATGGTTCTCTGGGGGCAGAGTGCGCTGTAGAAAAGAAGATGGTCACCAGGTGGTCTTCATAGATCAGGCCCAAGATCTAGACGTCTTCGGGTGACTACTAAAGTTTTGTTTCCCCGCTAGCTCTATGACAACCTATGGCGCTCACCACGGAATTTTGGATTTTGCCCACGCCCTCTCTATACAGTTAATTTCTTTTTATTGGTCCATATTTTTAGTTCTTAGGATCTTTTGTTCTATATTTTTAAGTTTGTTCATGTTCAAGCAGCTATATATATTCTATTACTTTGCTTCTCTCATTATTAATTCATTATTTTCTCTTTTTACATATTTTAACAGTATTATCATTTCTATACTATTAATATTCTTATATGTTTTTTGTTTTATATTGCATGTCTTCAACTATCTGGAACATTTCACAGCTTTTTACCTAATCTACCTGCTAAAATTAATTGCACACAGCATCTTCTCCTCTTTTACGGGGATCTTCTCTCCTACCTCACCATCATGTCCAGTATCCTGACATCCTGTCACGTCAACACCCAATCCTTACCTGCCCATTATGACGAATTCCTTCAATATTTTACCCAAAACTTTTATCATACCATTGGAATTTCCGAAACATGGCTAAAACCCCACATCCCCTCCTCTGCAATATCCTTACCAGACTATTCATTCCTTCGCCACGACCGGGTAGACCGGACTGGTGGAGGAGTAGGTCTTTACGTACACAACTCCCTAAAATCACGTATCCTTGATTCCTCACCCGCAACTGGTTATCCTCACACAGAATTCCTTCTGGTTGAAATCTCTTTTAACCCAAACCCTCTCCTTTATGTCGTAGTATATCGCCCTCCTTTGGCCCCTCTTGATTCAATTTTTGAATCTACCCTTTACGACTACATTCCTCTCTACAACCATATCATTATCTCCGGTGATTTTAATGCCAATCTCCTTGTCCAATCCTACGATCAACTATACCTGGAAAATCTCTTTTACTCTCTACACCTTTCCATTGTCCCATTTTCTCCCACCCATCACACCTTTCAATCCGACACATGGTTAGACCTGTTTGTCATTGATTCACGGCAGAACCTCCTTTCTTCCTCTCAATTACCCGTTCCATTTCTGTCCTCTCATGATCTCATCCATATTTCATACAATATCCAAACTCCTGTTATACTACCTAAAACCGTAACCTTTCGCAACTTAGATGCTCTCACCCCAGAGAACATCTCACCCTCTCTTGAAGCCTTGGATTGGAGAGAGATTTATTCTTGTGCCTCTATTGATTCGATGGTTGACATACTTACTTCCAATCTCAAATATATCCTTGACACCCATGCCCCACCGAAAACCTCAACCTTCCGTCACCAGCCTGCTCCCTGGTTGTGTCAAAAAATTAAAGATCTTCAAAGGAAGCGTGATGCGGCCCGAAGACGCTTTAGACGGACAAGGTTAACTGACGACTATCAAGCGTTTAGGGCCCTCCGCAATCTGACACAGTCGGCAATCAGGCAGGCAAAAACCAAATACTTCCACGAAGCCCTTTCATCTGCTCCCGATTCTAAATCCAAATGGCATCTCCTTCGAAAGCTTTCTCTTCTTAATTCATCCTGTTCTAGGCCCTTTCCAGCCTCTCCCAATGAAATTAACTCATATTTTTTGTCCACCTCAGGTAATACTTCTAAATCATCCTCTCCCGTATTTTCCCTACCACCTTCTTTCAACCCTGACAACTTTTACTTCGCTGACATTTCACCCAACGACATTATTTCCTCTGTTCTGAAATCCCACTCCATCTCCACAGGCTTCGATGGGATTCCTGTCAAACTGCTAAAATCCTGCCTTATCGATATTATACCTGTCCTACTCTTTATATACAATTTTTCACTGCAAAACGGGGTATTCCCAGCCTCCTGGAAAAAAGCCATAGTCCATCCTATTAATAAATCCTCTAACCCTGTCTCACTCAAAGACTACCGCCCAATCTCAATCCTCTCAAACCTTTCCAAGCCTCTAGAAAGAATAGTCCAATCACAAATGTCAAATTTCCTCGAACAGTCCAACCTCCTTGACCCACTTCAATCTGGTTTCCGTCCCGGTTTCTCCACACAATCGGCACTTACCAAAATCACCAATGACATACATACCGCTATGGACGACAAAAAACTAACTGTGCTTATCCTTCTTGATTTTACTAAAGCTTTTGATTCCTTGGACCATTCTATCCTTTTTAGCAAACTCAAATCAATGTCCTTTTCTAACAGTTCCATCCGATGGTTCCAATCCTTCCTCTCTGATAGATCTCAAGCAGTTTCTATACCTAATCATCCCCTTTCCTCTTTCCTCACTCTTTCCTCAGGCGTGGCACAGGGATCAAGTATCTCTCCTCTTCTTTTCAACTGCTATATCAATGATCTCCCTAAATCTGTTCACCACTGTTCCCATCATCTATATGCTGACGATTTCCAAATATATCTGTCCTTTCCCCCTTCCGAGCTATTTTTTGCGTTCGCTAGTATTCAGGAAGACCTGGATAGGATCTGTGCCTGGGCAAAGCTGAACAAACTGGAACTGAACGCATTGAAAACGCAGGCCATTGTTTTAGGTTCCAATTCCCTCCTTACATCCATCCACACCCTCCCAACATTACTCCTAAACGATAATCCTATCACGTTTACCTCCTCGGTGAAAAACCTAGGCATCACCATCGACCAAAACCTTTCCTGGAAATCCCACATCGCCCAAATATCCCGACGGACAATTAGTTCCCTGAAGTTGTTTCATCGTTCTCGTCATCTCCTTACACAATCTTCCCGTAAGCTTCTCGTATCTTCTCTCATCTTCCCCCACTTTGACTATTGTAGCGTGGTATATGGAGGCCTCTCTAAAATGCTTGAAGACAGATTAAAGAGAATAATGAATTGCTCTCTAAGATTTGTGCTTGGTACTCCGAAGCGATCGCGCGTCTCCCACCTCTATGATGAGTTAAAGTGGCTCTTCCCTCCCTTCCGAAGACAATATTTCCTCTGTTCATTCTTATACCAATCCATTCACTCTCAACACCCTTCATATATCTACAGTCTCCTCCAATTCAAATCATCAGTGCAACACCATAAAACAAGATCCCGCCTTTCTGATCTCTATATACGTTCACACAGAACTAAAGCATTCGAACGTTCCTTTCTCGCCCGCTCCACCACAATGTGGAACTCAATCCCTCCTAATATCCGTCATACTCCCTCTCTATCATTTTTCAAATCCTGGCTGTTTCAACATCTATTAGCTTCCCAGAAGGATAGTCTCTAGGTAGGTTAGTCATTTGCTTAGAATACAATGTATATAATAACAAACTGTGTTATCTAGTTCTTTTAATTCTGCTCTTGGAAAAGCTGTACATCATGTAAACAAATTATTGAATGCTAGCTCATGCATTCAATTTCAAAAGCTTTGGATTTATCTATTCTCTGTAATTGCTTAATATCCTGTCAAGATCTGTACTATTTATTTACTTACTATTATTCTTGTTTATATATTTCTTTTTAAATTGTTTTCTGTCATGTTTTCACGCTTTATGATTTGTAACATTTAGCCTTCTGGCCAGATAAATATTATGTTTTTATTCCTGTTCATATCTGTTATTCTAAAGGGACTTTGTCCCAGAATAAAGTTACTTTTCTATTCTATTCTATTCTATTCTATTCTATTCTATAATCATATATAATAGAATATAATCGCAGCAAAACTCGTATAAGTAGTTATAAAACATTCAAGTGATATAGAAAAAAACAAGAAAAAAATGCTCGTGCTGCTGAGCTGACTTTTCATTATAATTTTCTAAACACTAACAAAGTCTGCGAACAATGTCGATTTAAAACCGTTATAAACTGAACATATTCTTTTTTTTTTTTATGTTTTCGATTTGATGTCTACCACGATTTATGAAAAATTATATCAAGGATTTTAATTTATTTCCGTACTTATTCCGCAGGTTGCCATCTTGGTGGTAGCTGTGGTTTAAGCCCTGTCAAGTGACGTCACATTAGGTTATTGTACGTCCCAATCTGAATCGGCGGTGCCCTCCCACCATTTCATTCAAATAAATAAGTAAAATACAATAATGTAGGCTATTTACCCCAGCTATTATGTACTTATTTCGATTTTGAAATCAGGCACAATTTCTTACTCCTTTACATTTAATGAAGGATATATTAGCCTTTTCACATTCTATAAAATTGTGCCAGTTAAAATTACTCATCTTGAAATTGCTCGTTACTTGCTGTTAGCCATTCTCGAATTTGATGCCACTTATATTTTCAAGACAATGTTTTTCTATCCATTCAAATTTCATGTATTACAAAATGTATAATTGGTGATGTAGAAATGACGTAACTTGACGTCACTTGGCGGGACTTTAACTATTCTAACACCAAGGTGGCATCGTGCGGAATAAATACTTTAATTTCAATTTAGAAGTTTTTTATATAAAATAAAAAATTTAAAAAAAGTATCGTTATGTGATCATCAAAAATCACTCCTCATACTCAAATCGTGTAAAACTTCACATAAACGTTTAATACACTCCACATGGAGACTATTGAATGCATTAAAAAAAAATCTTGATTTTTCTCCTATTCTATCCCTTTAATTTTTGTCTTCGCGCGGATAGAAATTGATAGAATAGTTTCTATAAAAATGTAGACATGTTTCATTAATGTCATGGGGTCGGTCTTGAGCCGTTTTGAGTAAAAAGCGCCTTCAGCGGACTCAGCCCATTGTAATGCTTTAAAATACCGAAAGATAACAGAAGGCTTTTGTTTATATAGAAGCAGGTATTTATTGTAATTTTTATTTATATTGTAATCTTGGAGGATGTGAAAAAAAAAATTAATATCATGGTTTTCGTAATTCTTGTTTTCATAATACGATATGCTGATATACGATATGCTTACGGTTGACGTGACTATTAGCTAACGACTGAAAAGGTGTAAGGTGAGGGATCTCCTTTCCTCGGATAGGACTCTTTGACGGACGAATACTCGGAGGACGACGAGGACTTACGAGTTAATGAAAATCACATTTCCTTTGTCACCTTCCTAAAATGCTAAAACGAAGAATAGAATGTTCAAAATAATTTAAATAAAATATTAAGCTGATATCGAAAAAACAAGAACAATCTAAACCAAAGTCGATTCTGCATGTGCCATCGGACTATTATTCAATCGTTTTTACTTCGTTTATTCAGCGTGATATTGATTTCAGAAGTATGTATTACTGAAATATCGCTCTTTAAAAGAACATCATAACTAAAAAAAAAACAATTTTTAAATAGATGTATTTAAAAGTTCCGTGTGAGTTAAAAAATTGGATATTGGTAATGTAAAGCATTCCTATTGGGTGGTATTGAAATTCTTTTATGAACTATTAGAAAATTTATAAAAGCTTGAAACTTTTTTGATTTTAACTTATGTCGTTCCCATAAAACTTCAAGTTCAAATATGATACAACTGAAATTATGACTTTATTAAAAAAAAAAAATGTTGGAAATGGAATATCAAATTTATCTGTCCTGAACTAAAAAAGTTCAACCAATACTATTGCTATTAAAGGTTTAATACAAAATGCCAAATTTTGAGTTATATCGTTGTTCATTTAAAGTTGAAATTGTTCATTCATTATACAAACTTGTGTATATAATATAACTTAGTGTAGTTATATAGAAATGATCTTATAAGGACAGAAAGCTAAAGGTGTCATTACGGCTTTCACATCTTGCCTTAGATGACAGTGAAATTTGTGAACAAGCACCTAACCATAACTGAGTGTAACAACAGGCGGCTTACGGAAGCTTTACCTTTTATATTACTTTGTATATGACGTACATATATAGAGTATATATAACATGTATGCATAGTATAAAAATTAAAAACTATACAGATTTAATACTTGATAATCATGATTAACAAAACCAGTTAATCATGAAGAAGTGTAAACCGTTCAAAGTTTTAAAACTATTAACTCCAAAACATTTTTAATAATAAAAATAATATGCAAATTACCATTGGCAGGAAATATTTTGGCAAGCGAACTTTTCTGATCCAAACTTGTAAAAAATTTCTTATTAAATAGACTTTTTTTCTATATTGATTTTCTCTTATATAATTTTTCATCCCTTCCTTATTCAATACAAATTTTGCGAATTTACAATTCTCATGTAAAGATGAAATATATCGTAAAATAAAATGATTATAAATTATTATAATTTATTTTATTTTTATATGATATAATTTTTTAAATATTTAATTTGAAATGAAAAGATATGGCCAGGACCGGGACTCGAACCCGGGACCTTCATCTCAACGTGGTGACGCCTCAACCATCTCGGCCATCCTGGCTTCGCTTCACGGCCAGCCATATCCCCTCTTTTCACTTGATCCTACATCTCCGTGTAGTATCCGTTCGATTCCTGGCCTTATCTTTTCTTTTCAAATAAAATATTTAAATTAATATAAATTATAATTGTATGGATAATATGGATTTATTAATATAAAATAAAAAGGGTTTTCAGTTAATTAATTATTCGTTTTATTATTATGAGTTTTGTTCTACAACCTTCTTAATACATCAAGCCATGATGCTATTACCCTTATTAGCGCAGATGTGTAGTTTGTTACTCAAATTTTGGATTACACTGAAACCTAAAATTTATCTTCCTTCTGCTCCTCTATTTAATATTTCACAAATAATTTATTTTCTTAAGCTGACTCTATCTGTGCCTGTTTTATTGTATATTAAATAAAATATGTTTGTATGGAGAGTAATTTTATACAAAGTTCAACCGTACTTCTTTACTTAGTTTGTTGGCCATCTTCACTATTTTAATTTAATTAAAATCTAGTAGAGAACAGAGAACGTTCGAGATTGAAAAAGCAAAAGTGTTATGGGTACAAGGAATATGCGATTTGAATAATTTATCACGGTTTCGAACTGAGCATACCAATTTGGTCACAATATAACAATCATATTAATAAAAAAAATAATGAATTACAATAAGGGACACAATTTTACTAATTCTAAATTCGAATTACCTTTAGTCTAGTGGTTAGACCTATGACCAAAATCGCAGGTTCGCAGCATGGCATCTGGCCTTGGCATTTTTTAAAAGGAGTAAAATTCCTTCAGAAGGGACGTAAAATGGGGGTCCGATCCTTATCGACATATTTTACGACTCCCACTGTAGCATTCTCCGTATAGTCATAGACTTTAAATGAATAAACTATTCTGAACTATATTATTTAATTTACTTTAAATGTTTAAGCTAATTGTTATTAATGCTGCAGGATGCAGGTTCGGCGGGATGAGTCGGGCTTGCTCGGCTTCCTACGGACTCTTTTGGCCACGGAAGCTTTTGTCGATGTGACCCTCTGCTGCGGTGGGCAGCGCCTGAGGGCACACAGGGTTCTGCTATCTGCTTCCAGCAACTACCTTCAGGTAATGTCTTGTTTCATTTTGATTATAGCTTGTGCATGGGAAAGAATAGTTCCCAAAAGCACCTCTCCCCGGTGCTGAATTTCTTAATTCGGGAGATCCCTCTTCCGGCTTCTTTTTAGTCATCTTCGGATGGTCATGACAGCCATAATCATATATTCTATGCTCTTGAAGGTTATCATGAAAACCAGAATAATGAGAACGTATGTGTTCGTGTAATTAGTTGGTGTAAATAGGCACGAAGAGTTTTGTTGTGTACGGACCAAGAAGCTTCTTTTGTTATTAGTCGTAAAATTTGGTTTGGAAATATTGTAATGTTTGTAAATTATATTTAATTTTTAAAATGGTGCTCTCCAATGTATTCCTATCAGAGGTAGAGTAGACATTAAGAAATCCTTACAAATTATTTTAATATTCAACCATTTTCTAAATGTCGAATTTTCTTTGTATATACATCTACAATCCCCAGTAAGCGTTAAAACAAGGATTTATTGTACAAATAATGCTAACTAGAAAATTGGTTTAAAATTTTATTTTATGTTGTCATTTATTTAAACATTCTCTCCTGTCTAGTCTTGTCTATGCCAGAAACCTTAAAATTAGAATTTACTAAAATGTTAAACTACAATGTTCTTTAGAAACATCTACATAAAAAGAATGATGAGAATGTAACATATTATGCGGAGTATTTCGTTGTTAAAAGAGTGAAACTTAGTAATAATATAATCTCGGCCGGGGGCAAACCTTTTCTCTTTAAATAAAAATATTTTAAAATTAAAACAATTAATAAAAAATTATAAATAATATAATGATTTAAGTCTACTAGATCTTAATTTACGTAATGTTCAATGAACATTCTTCCTCGTGTATACATCGCAAAATTGCGAGAACTTGGGGATATGGGATCGGTGAAGAGAACGGAATTTTCCTAGGAGGAAGGCGACCCCTGGTAGCTCAAATGGTAAGAGCGCTGCCATGGTGGTGTATAACTGGCTATAAACATTACGTCGGATGAAAAAAAAGTCTTTTATGACTGTCCTCCGAAGGTAGCTTTGGCTAATGTTAAAGAAGCGAGAATAATAGAACTTCTATGTATTCTTTAATTTATTCCTTTTTATTGTTGACACAATTAGTTAATTATCACATTCATAAAATTACTTATTAGTTGATGTTGCTGTACTTAAAATATACTCTGCCAAATTAAATGTATTTCTAAAATTCGGCCTCTTAAGTTAATCCGATATATAACTAAAGATCTAATACTCCACATCTTCCAATCATTATTTTATAATAATTATAGAGTACCTATTCAGAGACACATTGTGTATATTTAATTTTATCTTAAAAGCTTCAAAAATTGTTTTTTTTTCGAAATTAATTTCCTGTGATAGTAACAGTATGCTATTAGTAGATTAATTTACTGATATGATCGTCTTTAATTTTCGTCTCTTGTATCAAAACAGCACTTCTCTTTCTCACGTTCTATAACGGTTATGAAAAAAAATACCACTAGGCCATCACTAAAATTAAAATATAAAAACAGTGGTCTGTGATTGCATTATATCTGTTTATTATCTTTTTTCTTGAAGTTCTTAATTGTAATGTGGGTACTTTTTTTTTTTTACTTTGTAGATATTATTCACAATAATATAATTTATTAATGATGGATGAAGCATGAGCGTTAATTACTACAAATTTTTGGGTGCTACTTAAAGTAGTTGATAAAAAAATATCATGCAAAACAAAAGAAGATAATGTAGTCTTCTAGTAAAATAATATCACCGATAGGAAGATGTTGAAGGAATTGGTCCGGGTAGAGGTCACTGAATGAATTTCTCGTTTAATTTGAGAAAATCTTTATTGATAGCCAACGTTTCGACCTACGTTGTAGGTCTTCTTCAGGGCTATATGCAAAATACAGACAATATAAGAAAATGGTACAAATATATTAGAACATGATGTGGGTTACTACCTTTTTGGCACTTCGTAGTTTATAGTATACACTCATACATTTTTTAACCTTCATAATTACCTTACTGTACATCTTTATAAAAAATTTTTTGCCTGTATTCACCTTCTTTTGGTTTATTTATATTTAAAATGTTTTAATATATTTGTACTATTTTCTTATATTGTCTGTATTTTGCATATAGCCCTGAAGAAGACATACAACGTAGGTCGAAACGTTGGCTATCAATAAAGATTTTCTCAAATTACACGAGAAATTCATTCAGTGACCTCTACCCGGACCAATTCCTTCAACATATATTATCAAGGTCAACAATTATCATTCAATATGATAGGAAGATGATTAGAAATACCGAACTAGTAACTTTAATCAATATTTTTACTATATGGAATGGATACGGTCTTACTAAATGGAACAGAACATTGGACAACCCAACAAGGAGCAACAACCCAGGAGGATTATTTCTTAAGAATAACCGCAGAGATGGTTTTCCTCTGCAGAGTCGTAGGAAAGGCAAAGAGAGACGGAATGCGTAATGAAGTCATTAAGGACGAATCAGTATAGCTCCAGAAAAGGAAAAAGTAGAGAAGCGTCAACTCCTCAATCGACAAGGTGCTTAGGACATGTATGGTGATTGACGGACACTTGGAAGACCAAATGGTGTATGAAGGAAAAACTCGAAGGATCGAGTCCAGAAGGACGACCCAGGATTACCTGTAGGGCACACCTGGAAGGATCGGGAAAAAAAAATAGGAAAGATATGGATCCAGATGATATAAATGGTTGAATATAGCAGTATGTGATTATATGTAGATAGGAATATAAGGGATGATGTAAAGACAAAAGAGCTAGGGCATGAGCAAATGACAAGAAATACATTTATTTTTTAGTCGTAATTAGCTTGGAAAAATAGGTTTTTGCACTGAGTCGAAGAATGGGGATGGGCATTCATTTTGCATCTGTTTCATCACCAAACATATCCGTTCCATACTTACATGTTTACTCTCAATACAATACAGTAATACTCATACTCCACACAAAATGTGAAATGAGATAAGATAGTAAAAGAAGAAGGCAAATTTATGATATGATTTTAAGTCCAAAATTAACTAAAGTAGGATACCGATTAAAATTAAGAAAAACACAGAAAATATCTCAAACCTTATTGTGTATTTCAACGACGATTGAAATTTTCTATACATTTACTAGACCTCTCCAAACAAGACTCATAATTAGAATTCTTGCATACTTACAGAAAGTCAAGTCCATCCATGGATTATTCAAGTAAAAACAGATTTACAAAAAGTTGAAGTGATGTAAACAAAATCTTTAGAAACAAGTTAATAAACAAGGATAGTAGTGTCAGAGACGGAAGCATTGAAGAAACCAGGAACAAAACGGATGGAGGAGAGACAAAGTATACCTGGAGAAAATATGTAGTAAGTATGGAAAAACGACTCCAGAATGCTTTGCCTCGTGGGTCCATTCGCAATAAATAAATAATAATATTATACATTTTGGCATCCAAACTGCCCAGAGAATATATCGTTAATCTTTAATTTGGCAGTTTTAAAAGTTTTCAGTAGCTCCTACCAAATCGAGTAAGATGGTTGAAAACTTGTATTGTATGTAAATGGAGTAGGTCTTCTGAAAGTGACACTTGGAATTCCCAGATTTTTCCACCCATCTCCCTCGGTTTCAACTTTTTTTAAATATTAGCACTTCTAGAAACTCAAATGGAGTTGAACTGTTGATACAGATTTGACCGCTTTCTGGGAACACTCGTTATTTAAAATAAAAGTTTTCTCCTATTGTATGAGAAATTCTTTGACCTCTACCCGGACCACTTTCTTCCACATTAGTTAAAATCAGTTGAAATTCGGATAAAGCATTACTCTCCAGTGGTTTTCATCTTTGAATTATGTAATGATGTTGTTTGCTGCACTTTTTTATTTGCATTATTTTTCTCATACACGATTAGCTACTGTTAAAAGTATTCGATGTTACGATTATTTTTTATTTTATCATTTGTAATGACACTATTACTGTAACATATTTAGCATGTTGTTATTTATTTACAATAGGTCGGACAGTATAACGAATAGTAAGCCATTATAAATCTCTCTAAGAGGAACATTAAAATAGACATTCTTTTAATATCCCTACGTTCACACTCCACAACCCGTGGCTCGTCCTTCAAGTGGAACTAATTCAGACTCGAACGCGGTTGTAAATCTCTGCCACCTGCTCTTTCTCCAGGTATTTTTTATCAAACTGGAAGTTAGGTAATATTCGGTCCGAACAACTTTCTGACGGCGCCTGAACTCGGAATGATAATTCGAAATGGGAATATTGAAGGAGTCGATACATAATTCAAATTAGACTCGCAGATCTGTCGAAGGTCGAAGAGGTCATTGCCTGTGAGGAACTGGTGCGATGTGTTAAGGCTTCACGGATACTAAAGAACTGCGATTTATCTCTCGTTACTTCTGAGAACAGTAGAGGTGACGGGAAAGGTAGCAGCGCCTCAATAAAACCGTTTCAATTACTTACCTATGTTAGTAGTATAAAAAGAAAAACAACCAAGTAGGTAAAGCTTTGTACCTATTTTGTATATATTTTTTCTTTAAGAACAATCAGCTTGCACTATTGCCCGAGCTCCATATAAAAAAAAGTTGTATGGAGAAGACTACTAGCATAGGTAAATAATTAAAACCGTTTTATTGAGGCGCTGCTACCTTTCCCGTCACCTCTACTGTTCTCAGAAGTAACGAGAGATAAATCGCAGTTCTTTAGTTTCCGCGATGCCTTAACACGCCGCACTAGTTCCTCACAGGCAATGACCTCTTCGATCTTCTGCAGATCAGCATGTCTAATTTGAATAATCTATCGATTTTTTCTACTTTTCTTTTTCCGAATTTAGGCCTTGTCAGGAAGCGGCTCGGATTGGCTAGTGCCCAATTTTGAGTTTGATTAATAATGTCTGGAGAAAGAGAAGATGGCAAAGATTTACAACGGTATTCTATCACTTAACGAACGAGGGAGGGTGTAGGTAGGCATTTATGTCTTAAGAGTGTGCTTTGTAATGCACCTTTCTTAAAGAACCTAAAATAATAAGTTGTCACGATAAATGAGGAATAATTATTTATTTTAGGAATTAAATATTAGACGTCCATAGATTTAAAATGGATTAAAATCATTTTGAGATAGAACAGCAAGATAAAATTCAAACGTTATGTTTTTTTTTGAACTCCTTAACGGCAGCTGTATTCAAACTCAGCTAATTAAATGAGGTTACGTTAGTATGATAAGGCTTTGGATATATATAAAATATTTTGATAATACAAATAAATGGCGATTGCTTGCATTAATACAGATTACTCGCACATAATTTATCAAACAAGAACACCGAATCAATTATACACTAATTCACACTGAACCCCAAACACTGCGTTCAATACATCGCATATTGTATAAAGGAGGATTTTTTTTTATCAAGGGCGTTAAAGTCTCTTAGCCTAGGTCGAATTCAAGGATGCGCAAAGGGCTTATTCTATTCAATAAATTGGTTAATGTGGTAATATGATGGTATTATTTTAGAAATATATTACTTAAAATATTGTAGTTCATTTAAATTGAAGAGGTGAAAGGAAGACCGACAAAGTCTAAAGTTGAGGTTCACAAATAGAGAAGCATAATTTTTCAAACATGTTTTAGTCATTTATTAGCCTTGTTTTTTCTGTCATTTTTTTTTTGTTTTTGTGGTTTTACTGATGCAAGTATTCAGTTTATTTTATGTCGGTAATAAACTAACTACAATATTTTTTTTTGGAATATATAATTTTATTTAATATACTTATCATTAAAATGCAGTAGGACATTATTTAAAGTTTATTTGAAAAACTGTAATGCCGCTGATACTAGATTGGGGCTCGGAGACTGTAATGCCCGAGAAAGCGGAATGCTTCATATAAACGATAAGTTACCTGCTCATGTTTCGTAATTGGCTTTCAGTCTTAAGATTTTATTATTTTTGTATATTAGGTGAATTTAATTATTATGGTGATAAAAATAAATTACGTATGTTTATGGTAAATTACAACTAGGCTCTTACTTGAGATTAAGTGGAAGCGTGTATTTTTTTTCATTACTTGAAAAACATATATTAATTATCATTTAGCCTTGTTTTTGTAGTTATTTGTTTTTAGAGTTTTATTTTTTTGTAGATTTATGAAGAACCTATTAAAAGTGTTAAAGTACAAAATTCATTATTATGACATTAGTTGATAACTAACTACCTACTATTTATTTTTTTATGGGAAATGTATTTATTTAAATGTATTTAATATTGTTATCGTTAAAATATGGTAATAATGGGAAATAATTGAAAGTCCTTTGGAAAATGTTTATCGTTTCGAAGCGGCTCGGAGACTTTAATGCCTAAGGAAAGGTGAGTAATTACGTAGTCTAGTTTTGTAATTGGGATATTAGTTTTAAGGTGTTGTACTGTATATACATAGTACAAAGTATATATAATGATATTAAGAAGCGGATAAATTCATAAAATCTGTCCTAAAATATTGTATTTACTTATGTGTAACTACATAATTTTGTTGGCAATCGTTAAGCGTCTAAATATTTTAATGTAGTTCATTTTGATAACAATCGATTATCGATAGCGTTGTAAATCGATATTAGTCGGAAGAGTGAGGGTGAAGTTCCTTGACCCCTGACCTGTATTTGCCCCGCATGGTGACAGCATCCACTCTTTTATCACCTCCACTCTCGAACTCGGGCGAGATAGGCTCTACAGCCTTAACCAAAGCTACACAGCTCAACATTATCATACAATCTATAATTCATTTAAAATCATTTAGAGATTAATGATTTTTTTAACTATAGTAACTAAAAATCAATGCTCATATTTATTAAATTACAGTTTTAATTCTTTAATACTGTTAGTACTCTTTTTATTATTTTTTTTTGTATTGAATCTATTTAAAGATTTTATTTGTACAAATGATAAATTTAAAAAATAATAATAAAAATGCTGTACATTGCCATTTTTTAAAAAATGTTACATATTATTATATCATTACAAGCTGTCAATATAAATTGTTATCTCGATGTGGAGATGGTTAACCGAGTGAATTATTTAATGAATTTCAACATACTATTAGGAATAATGTGATATTTATTATCTGCCGATATGTCAACTTAACTAATTGACCATCACAGGGCACAGGGGCATTAGGTCCACCATAAACTGAAATAAAAAAAACCCTGTAACACTACAGACCATGAAGGGTCTTGGGTTCAGTGCTTGGTAAAGACGTTACCGTTTCAAGGACAACGGTTGCGTAGGTTGACGATTTTTCTGAGATTACGCTAAACCGCTTGGTGTTTCCTCTAGTTTTCGGTACCCACTTGGCTGGGTGAGCACCAGGAAGGTCGACAGATCCCACAAATTCCATCCACGGCTACATTCGGCATAGCAACTCATCGCTCTACTCACTAAGCTACCCCGCTCTTTTCATCAAAAACTAATTCCTTGGCCAGTTCAAAATCCCCCTCCCCGATATATTTGTTATGCGTTTGCGTCGGTCAGTAAAAATGTTTTGTTTTTTTAATTTCCTATAATAAATTAAAACCTAAATTTTTTGGTGCTCATGTCTTCTTCAAATGGGCGTCAATATTATATTTGTAGCGTATAATTGTTTCCTTGATTATTTCTCATGTGAATGAGACATACGAGAGACAAGCAAAGTTAGCAAGTTACCTTACTTACTGGACTTCGAGGTCGCGGACTGCCCGACATTGTAGTAATTAAATAAACAGTGAAAAGGTAATAATAGTATTCCAAATAATTATATTCGCTCCTAATTGGTTTCCTGTTATAATTGGCGCCAAGTCAGCTGGCGGGAATAATCACCATGGTTACTAGTAATCTTCCCTTTTAGCCTGCCTATTAATTTAGACGCCAATCTGGTCGAGACACATTGCGCTTCTAATCTCTGAATAAATTACTTCGTGGATACTACTCGTATGGTATAAGGACAGATGGATTTACATATCATTGAATACGATATGCTTATAATATACACCTACTTAAGAATTTTTCTGAAAATGATTTTTCTTCCATAATTGTCTAATCTGAAAACTTCATTATCTTTTAATTAGCGCGTTTGTTATCTTATCATTAAAAAAAACGTAGGGAGTGGAGTAGCTCAGTGTGTATGGTGCTGAGTTACTATACTGAAGGTCTCTCTTTCAAATCCGGCTGTGACATAAATTATTTGGTCTGTTAACAGCCACGGATTTACCCTGATGATTCTTTAGATCCTCCTGGAGCTCTCAACGCTCTTATTTAAACTGGGTATTCTGAATCGGGGAAGAACCTGCCGTTGAGCGTAATCTCGGACAATCACCTCCTCTCACATCAGTTGTCCTCCGAACACAACAGTCTGTACTATACTATGTACTCTACAAGACCCTTCATAGGTTGTAAGGATAATGTTTTTTTTTTTTTTATAGAAAAAATGAATATTTTTCTGTACTATACTTCTACCTACCTAATTTCTTCGTTTGATCATAAAGAATTTTGAAATTAAAAAAAAATATTATTTAAAATTTTTTTTTTGTAATTTATGGTAATAGTTATTAGTGATGATGGTGCTCATTCATACAAAAAATCAACAATTGAAATAGATTTATTAAACAGTTAATGTGTTACCAAAAATATGTAAAAGTCATAAAAGTTAAATCAGATAAATTTAGATTATTTTTCTAAAAACAATAAGTTATTACATATACATATCTGCAGCCTCGGTGAATAAGTGACTAGGTAGAATTTACCCTGATTAAGTTAATTGCGTTGAGGGAAGCGTTATCGTTCCATTCTCAGGCTCCAAATGGAGTTGTAATATAAACAATAACTCATTTTCAAGCCAATACCGGACTTGACCCCTGATTCACTACGGAAATAACAACAATAAGCACAAGAAGCTCATTATGAAGAAAATTTGACTTAATTACTTAGTCACCGGGGCTGTAGATACGTATTACACTCATACATCATATCATCTAATCATATATTGATATCACAGTTTAAATAATTATGGTTTTAATATTGCCAATATTGAGACATACCGGCTTACTGCCATCGACACATTACTACTGTTTAATAATGAACTTCCCCCTCATAATAGACCGATGACCACTGCTGACATGGCTATAAGGAGGCAACTAAAAAGGAGTTGGATGAGAAATCTCCTTTCCTGACTTAAAGGGCTAATTCAAGACCGTAAAGGGGGTTTCTGGACC
The DNA here is from genome assembly GCA_037127475.1 of Arma custos. Lineage (NCBI taxonomy): Eukaryota > Metazoa > Arthropoda > Insecta > Hemiptera > Pentatomidae > Arma > Arma custos. Next base: position 89,638,108 of record CM073762.1, read on the forward strand.
CTTCTTTTGAATTGGCCCTTCCACGTTGCTAGTGACTTGTCATGGCTTTTTTTTTTATTATCACATTTATCTATTGTCAATCTCCTTTGTTGTGGATGGGAGAGATGCAAAGATTGTTGATAAGATAATATGTGTAATCACATTAAATAATAGTTTAAAAAACACGCTTTAATGCTTTAATAGGAAAAAAAAATAGAAAATAATTTTTAATAAGATTAAATTAAGAATGGAATAATGAATGAAAAAAAAATCATTTTATCGTTAAAGAGCCTGGTGTGCTGGATTTTAATTGTTGTAAATATTTTTACTAAATATGTAGCTGTTATTTATTATATACTATTTTAGTTCGACTTGCTACAAAAGAATGTTGTTTATTAGTTTAAACTATTATATTTTTGTTGCAAAATATACGAAACTCCAAAGTTGATCCTGTCAATAATCATATCCTTGTATCAAAGATTAAGGCATATATCCCTCAGTACACTCCTTAGTAATGGCCACCAGATACGACTGAGATATAATTCCGCGTCTTTAGATATGAAAAATCCTTCTGAATCTTCTTGTCAGGATAATGACACAAAATATTAAATTATTATATCATCATCGGTCATTGAAAATTGTGCAAAGTTTTAATTTAATGCCATGTTCCGAAGTGGCCGAAAATTGAGTTGAAAGATTCCGTTACATACAGACGTACATAATGACTTAATAAAAATTATCTAAGATGACCTCTGCTTTGCAATGTGGGTGGCATTTGTTTAAAAAATAAAACAGGTTAGTAAATAAATAAAGAAGATAAGAATGGAAGAAAATTCCTTATAAGTACGGTCCCTTCGGACGTAATGAATTGGTTTGCCGGAAGGCATAGCTGTAATCGCTTGGAGAGTGCCCGCCCGCTCTATAACATCCTTAGTAGATTGGAAATCTCATCATTATTTTTTTATCTTACCGTACATAAATTTGTTAGCCCCTTAATTCGACAGTGAAGAAAATTGTTCGCTTTAAAGGTTACTATAAACTTGATTATAAATTCATGTTCCGTAAATAATTATGGAGTTCGATCTTCAATGGTATGCCACAATTCTTTTATATATTTCACTTATTTTTAAATTTATAAGGATGAAAGAGAGATTTTTATGGCAATAAATAACCTCATAAAGGCTGTTATACACTTTCGAATTAATTCCTACCATTTTCAAACATTAATAATAAAGTATAGAAACATTAATAATAATGTATAGAAATATTTATAACCTAACTATATGTAACGGAATAGTATAGATCTTCAGCCTCGGTGAATAATTTGTTAAGTCAAATTTTGTTTTGAAGAGAATTAGTATATTGAGGAAAGCGGAATCGTGTAGTAATTGTATGCTTTAAATGGAGTTATAATATAAGCAATAACTCTTTTTTAAGCCGATTAATTTGTTCACTACGAAAATAACACGATTCCGATTCACTAATTATAATTAACTTATTTTGGAGAAAATTCGACTTGACCACTTATTTTGCGGCTGAAGATATATACTTAATTATTACGAAGAGCTAATTATTATCACATTAGTTCTTTATGTGGTAAAATAAAGTATGAATTCGAAATTCGAAATTAATATTCTATTAGGATATATACCTTACCAATTGTAAGAATATGCTTGATTTCGACGTTTGGTCAGATCATTATTTTACCAGAGCTTCGCAGATTTCGAAAGAGAATATTATGTTTTCCTGAAGAGGAACGTGTATAGCTGGGGATCAAAACGTTCATTAAGCCATGAAAAAAACAGCATATATCTGGTTTATGTATAAAATTTAATGGTTAAAGGTCGACAATAAAAACATAATATAATATCATAAATTTATTATATATATATATATCATATTAGTTTGCGAACTAATAAGCAAGGTTCAGGTATGTTTAAGAATATCATCCGAAGGTTTTGATTAGAAGATATGGGGGTGGTGTGTTCAGGATCAAAAGTGGGTAACTTCAAATTTCAATGCTTGGCTTTTTCACTAATTTAGTCAAGTCATGCTTAATGCTCGGGAAACTTCAGGTTCAGAACCGAACTAAAACCATGAGCAATAAGCAATTACACAATTATTTTTTTGAAGTAGCGAAAAACGCCAATTTTTGAAATTTTGGAGATATCCACTTTTGATCCTAAACATCTCTAGCAATATCCAACCACTTTACCAGTAAGTTTATATTTCATAGCAAGTCATTGTACATGATGTAGGTTTAACCGCTTGTATAGAAATACAAATGTTTATTGTAAAAGTCGTCAGGAAGTAAATTGTCTAGAAAAACAAAAGAGCTATGAATACTGCCTTTCACCAAGCTAGATTATAGAGTTTCCAAGCCGTATTAGAAAATTCTGAAAATGACTAGGAGTAAATAGTATTGCTGTGTTTGGACAAGCTGGAATGAGATGTTGGTACTCCTGATCGGCCAACGGTTTGGACGTCCTTATAAAGGAACAACGGAACTGGAGGGCCCGAAAGAAGAGCTTTCTGACTTTCTACAAATCAAAAAACTCTTCCCTCCCCCCGTAGGTTTACGATCACTTACTTGGGAATCCTTGGCGGACTACATTTATCCTTCTCCTTTCGCCGTTATTTCTCTAATCGTTCTTACCATTCTCGAAGCCAGTATTATATTTTCCATAAAAGATATCCATGGAGAAGGGCAACGATATAACCATCAGGCATTTTACGGAACGTGCTCTTGTAAAAAAAATCCATTCATATACATGAAGAGCTTTTATCATACCGGCCGTATTTGCTGAAATTGTTTTTATAAAACGTTTCCCTTTGATATTCCAGCAATGCGTTTATAGAATGTTTCGTTTGTTTGGAATGTTCCCTTCTCCTTTCTTTCTTGGTAATGTACGACCTGCTGCTTTTTAGGAACTGTTTTTTTCCACTTAACTTAATGCTTTTTTTCCAAATTGTTGAGTGGTTGTCTAGGTACTTCTTGACTTCTTATAGACCTGACTATAATAATTTGTTATATTTCTATATTTTCTGATAATAATTTTGTTATATTTATAAAATAAAAAAGTTTTTTATAATTGTAAAAAGAATAAGGCTCAGAGATCAAGCTTCTTTTAAAATATTCCCTTTTTGGGAGGAATTATTTGAAAAGAAGGTACAAGACGAGAAGAGACATCACCTCATATTAATTAAAATCTTAAAACATTACCCCAAAAAAAGAATTTAATTCTGTAACATTGTATCGAAGAAATTATTTCCAACTTTGATTTTTTCCCTGTAGTTTGTTATTGTATAATCGTTCATAAAATAATCTTCTTGTATAACAGATGAAAAAGCATATCCGCCTAAATGGATGTGGTTTGTTTAATGTATTAAAGAATAATTTAGGAGTGGCGTTCAGAATCAAAAGTGGATAATTCCAGATTTTCAAAAATCTACTTTTTCAAATTTTTCACTATTTTAATCAAGCGATTTAGTCTAACATGACACTTTGCCGCCTTATTTGTTTTAGTATGTTTTGAACCAAGTTTCGGTAGCATGAAGCATTGCTTAACCCAATCGCGACGACGATTTCTTTCGAATACCGTCCCCAGGAGGGAAATTTTTTTTTCTTGTTTATATTGTTCATTTTTAAATAAAAAAAACATGTTTACTATGGAAATCACCCAATTCGTAAGTGAATTCACATAAATAAGATCATTGCACAACGGGTGTGCAGCTTGCTCCTCGAAAATATTTTATTGCGTGGAGCGGATTAAACACCCGGTGTGCAAAGTAAGGTAAAATGATAATACATCATTTTTTTTTCTCATTCTCCAAAATTTTATTTACAATATAGTACAAATTTACAAGAAATACCTGAAAATGCTTCTATATAAACCAAAAGCCTTCTGTTACCTTTCGGTATTTTAAAGCGTTACAATGGGCTGAGTCCGCTGAAGGCGGTTTAAACTCGAACCGGCTCAAAGCCGCTGACTTTATACAATACAAAACAGGGAGGGACCGTTTAGTGGGATCAAGAAATAGTTGTAGAAAGAAGAAAGGGGAGGAAGGAAGAAGGAAAAGGGAGGAAGGATAAGGACAAGGGAGAACTTACTCCATCCCTAGATCAAATGTAAGCACATCGACCAAGGGAACACTGCCCTGCCATCTCCCAGATCTGGGGGTTGTTTTAAGTCGCTAAATAGGGGGTTCGCACAGGTCTTCAGCCCATCAAAAAATTTGATGTGCCTCCGACCTGTGTACTCGGGCACCGAGGGAAGCCGAAGCTCCTCCCGGATGGTGGTGTTAATTGCTCCCTTCGAGCGATGTGCCACTTACGATATATCATTAAAAAATTTATTTCAAAAATAGTTAGATAGGAGAAAATCGTTATTTTACTTTCAATGAGAAAGAACAGATTATAATGCAAAGACAATTTTTAAAAAGTAGTAAAAAATTAAAAGTAAAAAAAAATAAAGTTTTTAGATTTTTTGGCACACAGTAAAACCAATGCAAAATTTTGTTTTCCTGTACTTTACAGCTATCATTAGTTCAAGAAAATTCTTATTTAGACGACTAGTTTACTCAGAATAAATGTTAATTGCACTTTACTGTAATTGCGCACGCGGTGTGCAGGCCGTCTTATAGCCTCGGAAATCAATTGCACACACGATGTGCAATCGGTCTCGAATGAGTTAGATAAACTATCGAAAAATGTGGAAAATTCATTTTTTAAATTTGGAGTTAGCCGCTTTTGATCATTAGCACTTCAAAAAAATAAGAATACACAGTACGGAATACTGAATCAAGGAACTTTGAATAATTAGAAATCTCATTTTCAAATCGAAACTAGACAATTCTATGTTGACCGTTGACTAGATAATTCTAAGAAGATTGCAAAATGGTCAGGGGTGTTCAGTCAATAAATTATATAAAAATAAGATAGAATTATTTTATTCTTGCCTACGTTTCAACCTAAATTTAGGTTCATCTTCAGGGCTGAGATTAAAAAACACAGAAAAAGTATATGTATACATTACAGTACCAAAGAAAAATTACAGTTTATATAAACAGAAATGATAAGAATGATGAGAAAACTCTTTTTCATTTAACATTTGGCGGGTCTATTTGCAGGGAAATGTGCTGAGGATGAATACATTTCATGGAACGAGCATAGGTTTCCTCGACTGGCTGAATCCTCTTATATTGTTAATTTAAGTACCGAACATGACTAACCTATTTAACCAAGCTCCAATAAATCAAATAATGAGAAACCTAAGCACACGGACACAAGTTTCTTACAACTTATAAATATAGAAATGGTAAGACGACGAGCTAACTAAGCAGCAATTAGCGCCATGTTAAGACGCCCGAGGAGAGCGTACCGTTGAGGGGACAATGTATCAGCCGGGAGGAGCCGAGCGGGTGCCCTAGATGGCCTCGCCCAGGATCCCCTGATGGATAGCCTTCTTCGCTTCATTAGGATCATCTCGTAATGCACCTGTAAAGGTCGCTCTAACCCTCCAGCCTCTCATCATCCGTCTTGGAGTTCATTCCTATTTACAACTAATGGTTACTCGAATTCTGAATCTTCACCGTCATTAAAGTAATTGATTTTACACAAGTCAATGTTAAAAACAAAACAAAAAAAACAAACAAAAAAAACTGTATCGTACAACCAAAGAAGGGTCTTGGGTCTACAGCATAATGTAGAGACTACTGTTTCTAGGACCGCGGTTGTGCAGGGAGGTAATCTGTTCGAGACCACGCTGAACCACCAGGGTATCCCCAAATCGAGGGTACCCACTTATCTTATTATTTGAAATCCGAAGGGAAAGCAAGAAAGTATTTCTTTTTCTTAATTGAGAATCGGTTAATATACAATTATTATTAGTATCTATTAGTACTCTATTAAGTATCGTGTAGTAAAAAAATTGTTCTACTACAAATCACGAAGTGTAGAGTTATGGATTCAATGGTTGAGATTGTTTGTGAGCCAACGGCTATGCAGAGAGAACACTGAAATCACATCCAACTTTTTTTTTCTTTTTTTTCCCCACCTACCTGCCATTTCTGGCATACGGGGTTTCGGCAGTGGCGGGTTAGTGCGTTGGGTTTACGCACGCCCACCACTGCCAAAAATTAACAATTTATTAAAAATTCCTCTTATTGTTCAATACTTTAGGGGGTAATGTATATTTCGTGGGTACAATTTAAAAAATATAAAATTAAAATTATTCTGTGGTGCTGCCCGGTGCACGGACCTTACTGTTGGAGCAGCATCTTTTTGGCCTCCAGGCCGGTCTGCATCCGTCCGGGTGCCGTCCAGCCTTCCTGTTCCGCCGCATCCGTCCGGTCTCGGTCCTCTCCTTCTGGGGAGCAGTCTGGTGGCTCACCGGGTGGTAGAATTCTGCTAAGGGTGAAGTGTGCAGGCCCGACCACTTCCTTCCACCCGTAGACAAATTCCCTAAAGTAGGGATTCCTCGGCGAGGGCGAAGATCCCGATCTTCCTCGACAACCTGGCTCGGTGTCCTTCCATTGCGGTGCAGGAGAGCACAACATGCTCTGCCGTTTCAGGGACCCCACATGTGGGACACTGGAGGTCGATGTCTCTCCTATGCTCACTGAGCTTTCCCCGGAACCTGTCAGAACCTGCGAGACCCAGTAGTCCGGGAGGACCCAGGTCGCCGCCAATCTCGACTGGACGGTGAGGAAGAATTTCCTCAGGGTGGAGCCCTTCTGCGCCACCTACCGTCCTTTCCACTCCTCAATGGAGTCCTCCCTCAATATCTTCTTTCACCTTTCGAGGTCTCGCCGATCCTCTGTAGGAGTCACTCCGGGGGCGCTGCTAATCGCTGCCTCTTCACCTCGTATTTGGCAGTTTTTTCCCAACAATCAAGTAGGCGGGGGGAGCTCCAGGAGGGTCTGCAGATCCCACTGAATTCATCATTGGCGATTAACAGATTAAATAATTTATCTGCCACAGTAGGATTTGAACCCGGATTCTTCAGCATAAGTTGAACTACCCTACTCTCCCTCTTTTAAGGGCACTGGAACTAGAAGTCGATTATAAACTGAAAAAGAAATACTGAGCCAAAGCCACTACAACCTATGAAGACTTGGGCTCATTATATGGTGAAGACTATACAGTTTCAAGGACAACGGTTGAGTAGGGAAGCGATTTATCCGAGATTGCGCTCAAGCGCCAGGTTTTTTCCTAGTTTAGAATATCCACTTTATAGGGGCTGGATGAGCCTCAGGAGGATCTTCAGATCCTCAGAGTTTACCTTTAGTAGTTTACAGATTTAATTAATTATCTTCCACAGCCGGATTTGTACCCGGATCCTTCAGCACAGCAACTCAGCGCTCTACCATTGAGCCACCCCGCTCTCATACATCATTTAAAATGTTTTTATTTTTTTCCGTTCACTTCATGAAGTATCTGAATTAGAGAACCGACCAAACTACTCTATCGATCCTGAAATAATGTGAGCTTGCTAGGGAGGTAGGGTTCACTTTTGTCGATGTTGCGGTCGTTGATATAGAGCTCAAGATCTCGAATCCCGAGGAAGCTCCAGTTTGTTCCTTTTCTGTTCAGTCATGCTCTCCTCGATAATGGTCCAACGTTACAAATAAATTAGATATTATTAACAATGGTACCCAAATGCGATCTATAATGTTTAAATATATATTAAAATGTTGGAGAAAAATACAATTTTTTAAAGGTGATAATGCCTTTCAAACATAGCTATTATTGTTTTGGAGTACACAACGCTTACTGAGAAAACTTCTTAATTATCTGCATAAAAGGACTGTTTTGTTTACAGCTTTTTTTGTGTGTGCTGGAATTTAACTAGGTATTTCTTTACAAAGACGTGATGATATTAGATTTATGGATGTTTATCAATGTGAATTAGACCCTCGTAGAAGTGTTACAAAATAGATTTATTTATATAGAGATGTAATATGAAGGCATATCAATATAACGGTATTCCATCCAGTTGTCATGCATGGGGCTGGCGTGAACCTTCATCAACCAGCAAGAAAGATAATTGAGATGAAAATTCTTAGAAAAGTATATGGCCAACCAAAGAAGAAAATCGTTTCCGTATCAAAATTGTTTAGATGATAAAAACTAGGAATCAAATTTCTTTATATAGATTTATATTATGGAAATTTATAATTCCTATCCATAATCATAACAGGAGGGATAATATATAGTCCTATATCGTAAAAATTGAGCACTAGACTATAAAGTCATACCAAATTAGGGATATACATCAGCTTCTATTGAGCCCTCTTTTGCTATCTCCATTTACTTCAAAGCCTCATAGAATTTTTATGAGTGTGTTTAAGGCAGTATAAAAACATTATCAGAGATTTCTTTCCCTCGTACTTTATAAACAGTCAGGTCGTATTTCTCCCTAATGATTCAACTCCTAGAGTCGCTTGAATTTCTATAAGTAATTACCGCCAGGAGAATCGGATAGTCCATTCGCTGATTTATCGTTAGGCACTGGATGTGACAAAAACGTTTGATGAATTGGACCGGTTTTATTTCTCTTCAAATAAAGAGACCTACAAAGCTATTAAATACGCGGTAATTTTAATCCTGTTTTTATTGCTTGTACTGTAGGTAAACATAACAAAAAATATTCGCGATGATCTAAGCTAACAACTTTCTAATGTTCTATATAAATTAGACTGACCTTCATTTGTAAGACTTTAAATAGTTATAAAAACCAAATTGTTATTTATTACATTATTGTTTTATCATTTGTTGTAAATTGTGTTATTTATAAGTGCGAACCCAGGTGGAACACACAAAGCGTTTTGACGTTGTTTTTTTCCTACTGCCTTCATCATTCATTCTTTTTATCTTGTATCTTGTAAAGTAGTCTTGTGTACTTCTTGTAAGTAGAAATGTATTGTTGATATTACATATACATTTAATGTGCATATTTTTGGATTTTACATCCATGCACTTCTCCACTGATAATGGCTATGTGATATTTATTAAGAATTATTTATTATTATGAGATAAGGGAAATAGAAATGATTATTAAGCTGAAAATAAATAACATTTAAAATACCTTGCATTTTTTAATTTTTGATATTTTTTACTTTTGTGAAACAAAATTGAACTATTAAATACTTTTTTACAAATTTATGTATTGGAATTTATTTATTTATTATAACAATGCAACAAGTATATATAATGAATGATACATCATTGCATGGTTAAATGCAAGTAGAAAAACTACCCAGTGGTAGTCCTCAATTATTAATTCTGAAATGAAAAATATTTGATGTGCAATTTATTATTACCTGTACCACTACAACCCGTGGAGGGTCTGGGGTTCAGTACATGATAGAGACAGTACTCTTTCTGGAACCCTGGACAATGGTTGTGCAGGGAGGTGATTTGTCCTACATCAAGCCACATTTTCCCTCTTATTTTGGGCACCTACTTTAAAGAGGCCGGGTAAACCCCAGGAGGGTCCTAGATCCTATACGATCCATTTCCGGCTTCTAACAGACTAAAAAGTCTTGCCTGCAGCGGGATTTGAACCAGTATAGGCTTGGCAACTCAGGGCTCTACCACTGAGCCACTCCGCTCCCCGCGCATTTCATACTTATTTATACCGCTGTTTTTTCAAATAATGTTCAAATAAATGTTGGTTTTTTACATAATTAGGCTGCACATACGTATTGCTCCTTCAAAAGAGCAACGCCATAACTTAAAAAATCTTCAATTCGTTCAATGTATTTGAAAGTACCAAGTGAGTTAAAAAATTTGGTATTGGTAAGGCTAAGCATTCCTAATGTAACTTTTTTGATTTTAACTAATGTCATTATTCTCATAAAATTTCAAGTTCAAAAATACATAGATACAAGATGTAACTCAAATTATAACTTTATTGAAAAAAAAACATGTTGGAAATGAAATATCAATTATATCGTTCCTGAATGAAAAAACTTCAATGCATGTCCGCTGAAAGCTTAACTCAAGAATGCCAATTTTTATGTCGTTGTCCTTTTGAAGGAGCGATCTTGTATCTTAAATATAGCTGTTCCAAGGTACATCTTTACAGTGTTAGATTAGAACTTAACGGATTTGGGATTCACTTACGAAACCACTTAATGTTTCAATTATGTGGATTCATTTCCTAGAGTGTAATTTCATCGATTTTAAAAGCCTCCCCTTGGCGCGAGAGGTCCTTCGCAGTGCTTCGTCATCGCCACTATCAACCATTTTCTGAAATAGTAGAAATGTCTGCGGTGCTGGTTTTTGTATTGCGTCACGTTATGATAGCCATTTAAAAAAGAAAGCTTAAGTGCATTTTATCCACAGATTGACGAATTAGAAAACGGTAATATTTTCCGTTAAATTAAGTTTTTTATTACTATTGTTTATTGAAATCTACAAACGCGTCACAAAGACGCAACAAGTAACTATAATGAATTTTTATAGTGGCACAAATTAAGAAAAACAGAGAAACTAACCAGCGATAGTACTCAATAGCAAATTTAATTTAGAAGGTCACGAGGCCATCTTCTTTTCAAACGCCTCGGAGGATTATCAGGAATTGAAGAGGTAGCTAAGTTTGAATTTAGTTGGTTTGAGTGGGAATGAGGATTGTCACGACAGGTCTGATGTCGGCTTCGAGCCAAGTTAGCAACATCTTGCCTTTTCCTTATGCCATTATTAATGATTCAATATATTTAATGAGATTATGAGTTACAGTATGAGTCTTTAAATAAAGATTAGTAATGGGTATAGAAATGAATATTCATTATGGGCGAACAACTTCATGAAAATATTTAGTTTTATTTTTTTAATAAGTTTTTTGTCAATTGTTTTAATTTTTATTTGAAGAGAGTATGCCCCCGGCCGATATTTAATAATATCATATATTTTTAATAATAATTATAATAATTAATTAATAATAATAATATATATTTAGTTTTATATTTCGACGTTACCATGTTGAGACATTTGTACAAATGTAATCCAGTTGGATTCTCTCCACAATAGTTGGTCATCCAGCGTTTAAATATATCATTTTTGAGGTTCAACTAATAGCCAATCAAATCATTGTCTTATGCATGTTAAACCATAAGTAACGAAATGACTTAGCGCGGACTTATATTGGGCGCTTAAAATCGAAATAAGAAAGATATAATAATAGATAGGATGATAAAGGTACGACAGTAATGGCCTGTTAGACACCACTCCCGACCCCTAGGAATGCTTTTACCAGACGGCACGGGTGCTGGATAGCTCCCCCCCGTCCTATTAATGATATGGTTAGTCCTATCATATAGGAGCCGCTTCCATCTCGGCCACAATAGGATGCATCACCGCTGTGATTCGGAAGCATTATTATTTAAAAAAAAATTATTATTCACAAGTTCAACTTAGAAGGTTAAGATTTTCCTCAGATTGTGGATTTCTTGAACTATCCATCTTAGTCATTCTAAATTTGCTTTTAGTTAATTATTCCATTCCCTTCTGTTTTGTGCATCTGCCTCTTTCAGACCATGGCCGTGCATGATTTCCTCAACTCCTTCTATCCCTCTTCCCGTACATTAATTCCTCGCATATTCTCCATTCAGCATTCTCATAAAAATTAAATTGGGCTATATTGCCTTTTTTTAAATTTTCTTCTTGCAATTATTTCGAACACCTCTTATTTATAGAAGGGTATGAATTAATTATAATCAAAATATTTTTTTATTTCGTATACTCAAGAGTGATTTCTTTTGTATTTATTTCAAAACAATTGAGAGCTCTAGAATAGTCTTAGGGCGCTCCAATTGTTAAACATATAATAATGTAAAAACTAAAATACACGCTTTATTAAGAGATAAAACTAAAATGTAGAAAATAAGTTTAAAATAAGAATAGAGTGATGGATAAAAAAAATCATTTGATCATAAAAAGGCGTTGTGTGCTTGAAGCTAATTGTTGTAAATTCTTTATTGACTGATTTTGATAAAAGTAGTCATTGTGAAAATATCATTACAACCACCCTACGCTTTTTGACCATAAAATAAATTTCTTCGTTTATAACTCTATTCTTATTTTAAACTTATTAAAAATCAGGAACCTCGTTATCACTTATTATATAGGAAACTATAGGAAACTTCCTCTTTGATCTTGCTAGTAATCTTACGCTAGCCTCAAAGATTTAGCCATGTATACCTCAGTACCCGCCATAGTACTTGGCACCTGTGTTTGGTATTTGGCACATCGTGCCAACCATAGCCCCATCTCTTATCATTTTATTAAATATATTATGAGAATAGTACTGAACAGTCTGTTCTTTGGTTTTGTCAATCGATATTCTTAAAATTTTGTTTCATACATACCTAGCTTATTTTATTATAACGAAATAACATACGAAATGATTGAAGTATCTGATAGGATTCAAGAAATGTAGGTATATTTTATAACACAAAGTAATACTTTTATAAAAAAGATAATATTATTAACAAAACATAAAATTATCGTTATTATTGTTACTTTAAAAAATAATACAAGGTAAAAGTTAAACAAAGATAGTGGACAAATATTAATTATTTTTACTTTTTATTGTTTAAGGTGGGAAGTAACTTGTAGCATGCATGATATATCACCAGTATTGTAAAATACTATGATAGAAATAGTCATACAAGGTTCATTACTATTAAAGATTGATTCTACACGCGTTAATGACTGTGTTGAATTCCATTCGCTAGTCCTAGATCATCCACTTTATTGACTATTATTTCTTAAGCGACAATACAGTTTGATTTACGTTCGATTCGTTGAGAGGGGAATTCGATAAATCATGCAGGAGACATGCCCTTTACGGACGAATGAATTATACTGCGAGCTGAAAACCAGCCTCGGTACAATCCGCTGCTCTCGGCGTTCCAACCACCTGACTTACTTCTATCCGACCGATCATAGATTTAATGCAGTAGCTCACCTCTTGAATAAATTCCCCGGCTGTTGTTGGGATGTCCGAGAGAACTCATAACGAGCTGCGAGGCAAGATTTACTGCACATTGACAAGAGAGAGAGAGAGGCGGTGTTGTCAATCAATGAGTGTAAGAATAAGTTACAATGAGTCGTCAGGAACAAGGAGTAATGAACGAGGTCGAATAATTGGTCATTAACGGTTTTTCCGATAAGTAATAAATTAAGTGTAATAAACCTTAACATTAGAGCTTCAATGACTCTTCAACTTACTATGTCTGCATGACTTGTGTAAACATTGCCAGGAATCTCACCCAAGACGAATGGCATAGCTTTCAAGCTCTGACGTGCAGTCATACTGAGGTGGACGAAGTACCTCTTCCACAATGCTGCATGGTTTATTAATCAGTATTAACGGATTACATCATAGAGACACTGTTTTACTACTTCCATTCAATATAAACTCGTGAACAATTATTCGCCACAAATGAATGACTATGATTAATAATCTCGATTAAATTTTAGAATTAAATCAGCACTAGTATTTAACACAACATTACTACATCATCCATTCAATACACAACTATGATCGGCAGGTTTTTGTTGCTTTCAACTAATTAGTTCTTCTATAAGTAAGCTTATGTTATCAAAGAGTATATTGTGTGACATTATCTAGGATCAACTTGTTGAGACAAGTAATAACGTTGATAAGAATCACTACTGGAAATAGAAAACTTCGAGAGATAATATAGTACAACATACACTAGCACTGACAAAGTACAGAAATTTCTCTACCACAAACGCACAGAACCCTTTCGAGAAGAACCTTTACCAGATTCCGAGAGTGGACAGCCTTAAATACTGGCATTGAATGTACAATTTTTTAAAAAATGTCTTTCATTGAATGTGTGTAATGTTTGAACGATAATAGTACGTCCCATTTAAATAAGGCTCTCTGTTGCATACAATGGTGGATGTTTACTCTAGCGTTATCAAAAAATTAGTTGGTTCAGGAAATCCGCAGTAGCTCTAATGTGTGCTTTAATGTGTGCCGATATTTCGACCTTTAGTACAGGCGGCCTCCTTCGGGGCAAAATAAGATTAGTACAAACCAAATCAATTTTGTAGTCTTTTTCTTTAACATTTAATGCTGTATAATATTGGAACAACTACTTTTCGGCTACATATAGTTTCGTTGCGTAACTCCATATCGATTAAGTAGTATGTTGTATAAAATAATTTTGTTATATCGTTTAGTTGCTAAAGTAAACGTAAAGTAAACGTATTTTCGGTTCTGTGTTTGTAGTTTATCAAGTTAACGACGATAGCAAAATATTTTTGGACTTAAGACTTTATGTTACAACTAATTATTGTAATTGGCTTATCCGTTTGATGTGATTCGGTTCGCTGAAACATATTTTAAAGAAATCCCGAGAACTGTCTGGTGGTTTTACTGGTTTGCTGATGAATCCTTTATAAATTCCAACAAGGAACGGAATGAGATTGTTGGCCGAACGCCGATAACTCACCGTCTGCTCATTGCATTGCAACATCGTTTGTTGTGATTTATGGTTTGGCATTCGCAGCGAGAGTGGTGGATAGAGTTTCCGAAGTGAGAACTTGAAACCAGTTTGGGTATAAGCGGCTGTATCATTGTTTCATCAAAGATAATAGTTTTCTAGATCTCTTGTTTTAAAAATAAATTTCGTTGACGTCTTAGATGTACTTATTTGAAAATGTACTTATTTAGATTATTATGGTATTAAGAAACTTACAACTTAATTATTTATAGCAGGGGGGACGGAGTGGCTCAGCCGTGCCGATCCTAGGTTCAAATCCCGTTCACCTGGCAGACTTTTATAAATCGACCAGCGGAGCTCACCAAGCCTCGATACCAAAGACCGTGGAAGCCTAAGTGAACAGAGTTATTTATAGCAAATCCCTAGTCCCTGAAGTCATTTTTTTTTATAAATTTCGTAGGACAATTGGACATACCTCGGCGAATAAGTGGTAAGTAGTTATTTTTCCCACAATGAGTTAATTGCCCTGAGGATAGTGGAATCGTGTCTTTAGCGTGGAATGAATTTATAATATAAGCAATAACTCCATTCCAAACAAAGGCTTGACTTATACCTTATGTACTCCGAGAAAGAGACCTTATGCACACGATTCCTATTTCTTCTTCACAATTAACTCATTGTGGACAAAAGCCGACTTAACCACTTGGTCATGTGAACTGCAGAAATAAGGGTTTTGTGTAAGTATGAAGTTGATGTTAGAAAGATATGTATCTTCTTAGGGATAACGAGGATAAAATATTTAAACAAATTATATCATCTAACAATAAAATAAAAGATATAAATTATAAATAATATATTATTTAATCTTATTCATTAAGAAAGCTGTCGGAGGGATTTTTTTTACTTTATATAGGTTTCTGTAAGCATTAAACAGTATCAGAGCAGCTGAATTTTTGAATATCAAATGCACATTCATTCCCATTTGCTTTACGTCTTATGAACAGTAGTAAATGCTCCATTGCATATAACCAATATTCACTAAATCAAATACCTTTTGTATGTAAAATCTTAATATATATTTTGTTTTTGGCTATCAAAGTTTAACAGAATCTAATCCTCTAGGCCAATCCTTATTTAGATCCAAACATCCTTGAATGTTGAAACGGTTGCGTTACTAAGAGAAATTTATGAGAGGATGACATCGATGGGAGGATTTCAAACCAATTCTTAAGCGACTGCGGCTCAATGTGACAGGCTATCTTAAAGACGAGTTTAGGAACAAGTTCTGAGTTCTCCAGGCTGATTATAAACACTATATTAATATAAAAGAGCAAAAATACATATAATATACTCGTTAAGATGCTATTCCAAAGAAAAAACTATAATGTTTCAAAAGTAACATTATAAACTTAATTTGTCAAGTTTCAAACATAAAAACCAACAATATGTCAAAAAAGAAAAAACTCTAAACGAGACTGATAGTAAATCTCATATTCTACGTTCATATAGCAATTCAGTCTACGAAGAACTGACATGATAGAATACAGCACATTAATGAAGTGACACACCTTTTTTGTTTTAATGCGAGAAGTTATGGAATTTCATAATTTTTTCATTTATGTAGTAAGTTTGGCCTTTCAGTTGTGTTCGGGTATTTTAGAGATTCAACGTTTGGCTTTTGAAATTTTACATTAGTAAATAAGTAGGTTTAAGACGTTAATTTTAAATTGACATTAACATAATTTCTGTTGTTTCTTCTGGTTTAGACCGTGTCGGTGAATTTTCTGCCAACGTTTCGCCAGACATGCTGCTGACTTCCTCAAGACTTAATTGAGACTTCAGTCACGGTCAAAACCAGAAGAAACAACAGAAGTTTTTTGTATAAATAGTGGTCGTGGAAACTTGAAAGAGGAATTAACATAATTTTTTAAATGGTTATTATATTTGTTTTTTAAAATTAATTATGATGCCAATGAAATCATTTATCTTTATTAATATTGCATTATATAAATACGGAATCTTATTTTCTCAATAAAAGGTTTTATTGTCTAAACTGAGTTGCTGATCTCTTTTCTAGTTTTTCTAGAATATTACTCGTTATATTCATATTCGAGTTTAAGGCGTTTGCATTCTTCTTGCTAAAGTGGATGATTAAAAAAACCAATCTGTTCATCTACAATCCATGAAGGGTCTCTCGGGTTTATTACTAGGTAGAGACTATACAGTTTCTATGACATCGGTATGCAGTTTTGTCCAAAATCACGCTCTACCACAAGGGTTTTCCTGCAATCAAGAATACCCACTTTACGATGCTGGGCGAGCCCAAGTAGGGTACACATATCCCACATTCCCACACACAGCCTCCGACTGAGGCTTTTTACAGATTAGATAATTATCTGCCATAACCGGATTTTAATTCGGAACTTTCCGCATATCAACTTACGAATAGCACTGAGCTAATCCGCTCCCCCTTATCAGCTTAAGAAGTTTTGATTGAATTTATAGGCAGCTCACTCGTGGGGTGGTTACAGCAACCAATTTTTGCCTCTTTTTTGTATTACAAAATGATACGGGGATTTTCGCTTTTTCCCATGAAGAATATCTGCCTGGAATTTATTATAGTTTTTCTAACTGACTCAATTGTTCGATGCAATTTATGGATCTTTCTCCACTGATAAATGTTTAAGGTTACAAAAATGCCAATCCTTATATTTCCGAAGAATCGAATTTATCGAAAGTATAAATGGTTTGGAGAAGGTTGGGTGCAATGACATAGAAACTGGCGGGATCCTCAATCGTGATGGTCTGCTTGTTGGTGAAGATTAGCATGCCCTAGCTGACAGGTGATGGACAACTGAACTGGAGCTACTTGCCTCTGGCTCGGTTGTTGGACCTGCAAAAAGTTGGCACGCCTGCCACCCAACGGTCGGGCAGTTTCTTCAATCCACTTATATGCTCCAAAGAAAAAAAATAATGCTTGAGGAAATTAGATAGCTGTCTATCCATTGTACATCTGCGTTCATGCAAAAGCGAAAACAACTTTCCCGTTTGACGTCTGGTATTGAAGCATTCCGACTTTGTGAATCCGAAATTCGCCAATCGAAATCACCTTATTCGACTCGAATAAATTTCGAATTTTTAATGAATATAATTTTATATTTTCTTTATAGGATACAGACCTGCTGTGTGGGTCGAACCGTAAATATTTAAAAAAGTAGATACTTAGTATCTTGTTCTTGACCAATATCTGGATTGTCTCCTTCTTGCTAGACAAAGTTTAAGGTATTGGAGAAAAACAAAACGAGTATTAAACTGAAATTTAAATGGTTCAGGTTTAATATATTCAATAACAATTCTTTGTAATCGATCTCGAGAATACATTTGACAGACTATAAACCCCAAATAAAAAAAATCCAGTGGTGTCAGTTTTGGAGACCGTGCAGGCCAAGCCACTCGTCCTCCACGGCCAATCATTGGTATAATTAACATTAAACCATTGTCGTGGACATTAAACAAAAAGTCCATGCAAGTCCGGTCAATGACCTTAATTCTTAACGAGGAACGATAATTGAGTCTTGTGAAACAAAAAGATATAGCCAGTGCCGTTCTGCCACTGCTGCTGTTGAAGAAAGATGTCCAGCGTGTATTAATGATCAAGGGAATCACTTTCAACAACATTTAATATGAATATTGATGTTTACATTGAATGAATACGGTAGTTAGAACAAATAAAATAAGTTTTATTTATTTACAATGCCTAAATAATTCATAACAATGAAAATCTTCAGGTGTGAATATCTCCTAAAGGGGTTGCGGACATACCTCCGTAGGAAGTATTTTTCTTTGGTTTAAATTTTCAGTTTGGCTACCTTATCTTGGAGCGCCCTGTATATAGATATATACAAATCATTTATGAAAAAATATTTGTTGAGTAGTAAATCCCAATAATACGAAATAAAAACCTTTTAAAGAACAAGAGAAATTTATATTCTGTAAAAATATATAAATAACGATTTAAATTGTATAATTTTTACCAGAAAATTGAAACCATTAGCAGTTCGGTTTAAGATTTCGATGTTATATGAAAAGTTATCGTTTTAATGAAATATTGTAGTGTAGTTGAAATTTATGTATTATTATCTTAAATCATTGTTTTGAGACCTATTTAAAGTCTTATTTAAAAAAAGATACAACTTGGAATAAAAATAATAGAGTTGCTGAAATGAAAGGATGTTCTTGTACCGGTAGCAACTCTGCTTCCGATCTAGAGCTCTGGGGAAAGGCTCGTGAGCTTCTAGTCTGGAGGCAACCCCTCAATCTATTTTCTAACTCCAGGCATTTCGTCTAACCGGCGATGTTAGCTTATTGGATCATATCTAGTAACTACTGAATCCATCCAAGATACTTTTCTTCGCATAATAGTATAGTTGTGGCTATACATCATTTTTACAACAGCAACGGTCAAGACTATAGTTTACCAGATGCAAGTTAATACAAGCTACTCATTTGGTTATTAACTATATGTAATAATAAACATTAAATTTAACAATAACCCTTTTACTCAACTAGATCAGATTTTATAACCTAGCTTCTGAATTGAACTTGTGACCTTTGTTATCTATACGAACCAAATATGCCTTCATTTCTAACATTAACAAGATATGTCTTTTCAGAATTAATTTTTTTAAATTCTTTAAAACTATTCTTATACACATGTGAGTCATCTTAAATGTCAGGTCAGTCTTCAAATAGTCTTGAAATTATACAACAACATACCACCAATTTGCATTTAACGTGTCTAACTTGTTGCACTAATATCAATAAAAGTACTTGTTATGAGACTATAATGTTTCTAAGCCAACGATTGTGCAAGGAGGTGATTTGGCCTACTCATACTTCAGGTTACCCCTTTAGCGTGGGCCATCTTTTATAGAAGCAACAGTTTACATTTTTTTAGCATTTTAAATGTAAAAAAAAAGTATTTGAGGTGACAATAACTTTTCGTATCAGAAAAAACAGAGTTCTTTTAAAAGCGATTTATGGACAATGATTCATCTGCCACATCCGGCCTCGAATTCAGGACATTTAGATTAATAGTGCCCTTGCACACGCCGCTACCCCGCTACTATGCGAAATTCTTAAACGAAAAAAGATGTCGTCCAGGAAGATGTTGTATTAGTAATAAATAAAAAAGACGTATATTTATTTCTTTGAACACTTTTCTGCTTTAACATTCTTTTCTTTGACTTATGGTTTTTCAGGTAGTGTGTAAATTTAAAATTCTTCTACTAACTTGTACATGGTGATAATATTTTTTCAAGGGAGGCAAGGCTACGTCATATTTAGCATTTTACTTTAGTATTTAGTGCACTACTCAGTTCTAATAAATAATTCCTCTCAGTTCCTCTTCCCTTCTTCAGTCAAGAGATGCTCACACACAGACTTGCCGCTGTTCCAATCTGCATTCTGATTTCTTGCAGATTTATTGCAGACTATTATGCCAGACCGCGTATAAGGCTGCCGAATATTTTATCCGATGTTGCAGCTATCAAAACGTATAAATTTATTGGAACGTTCGTTATATATAAAATGGAGCTCTGTTATAAATAGTTGAGCATCCAGGAGTTGGGTCGTAAAGCAGAGAGGTATAATGCCAAGGAGGTTGGGGATGGTCCCCCCGAGATGTAGACTATTATTTATTATTATTTTTGACTAATCTACGTGACTAATTGGCCTTGTTGGTGGTGCAGCGTTTAGGCGGCCATTATTGAGATATGAGGCGATTATCGGAAGACCGTTAGTTGGAACCAGTTCCCTTTCCATCCGTCGTCTCTCACTAAATCCATCAGTTGTCTATCGCTCCTCCATTCTTTGTTTACACTCCATTTCTCACTTCCGTATTCTTACTTTCTAAGATTTAGAACACAAGTCTTCTGGGACTGATTTTTAAATTGTTGAACCGACTTTCCCAACTTGTTTTCGCGTGATTTCGATCAGGTATGAAATTCTATAGATCTAATACTTATACAAAATAACTTTGGAATAGGTAAGAGTCCATTATGTATTAACCGGTTAGTGGCCGGGCTGTTGTCCGCCATTTTTTATAATCAGAACACTGATAATTCTGGTACTGATAACATCTACCTTTTTATTTATATTAAAAGAAATTGAAATATATAAAATTTAATAATAAAATGCTAATTCTAGACCCATCTAGTTCCTCTTCTTATACAAATGTTTTCCCAACACTTTCGACGAAAACATGTCCATTACCATCCTTGTCAAAATCCATTGTCTTTATAAGAAGAAGCTGTGAAATACTTCAAGAAGTTTGGAATATTTCGTCTTTGGAATTACTCCGAAATTCTGGCTATTCCCAAAGTGTTTTTATGCTCATTTTAAATTGGCTATAATAAAATGAATAAGGCAAACACAACACATTAAATTTAAGAAATTTTAGTAAGCAATAAACAAAATTAATAAGACACT
Source organism: Arma custos (assembly GCA_037127475.1). Classification (NCBI taxonomy): domain Eukaryota; kingdom Metazoa; phylum Arthropoda; class Insecta; order Hemiptera; family Pentatomidae; genus Arma; species Arma custos. The sequence goes on from CM073762.1 coordinate 89,659,060, forward strand.
TATAAACAATACAGAAAACAATTTAATACCGCATACACAAACAACTCAAATGAGACGAGTGTTTACAAGGAGAGGTTACACTAGATAAAGAGGTAGGTTTCATGCAGAGCGGCTAATACACAATTACTCAGGAAGGTAATCAATGGATCAATAAATAATCTTCGATATCTTTTTTAGTATAAAGGCATACGATTCCTTATGTTAGAACAAATAATAAAAGTTTCTAAATATTATCCAGTTAGATCTAAGTAATTCCCATTTGCGTTAATGCTTATTATTTTTCAATGCAAATTAAGTTAAATATTTTTTTTACATTTTTTTATTCAGTTTGCCAGCTTGGTGGTAGTAATAGTTACAGTCCTCTCAAGTAACGCCATATTAAGTTATCTCTACTTATTATTATTTTTGGTCTTATCTACTTATCTTATCTGGAAGGCTACATAACACAAATCATAAACTATTTATCAATTGCAAAAAATTAAATTAAAAAAAGTAGATAAAAATGACTAATCATGATAAGATATGCAATTGAAGAGAATAAATAAGTTAATAATAAAAGTTAAATGCATGAGCTAGGATGTAATAATTTCTTTACATAATTTATATCTTCTTTACAAGAAAATAAAAAAACAAAACGTATAAGGTCGTGAAATAGTGTAGTATGACATCACTTAACGGGACTTTAACTACACCTAATAAGGAGATATGAAAAAACCAACAACATAAGAACCACAATGCTGCTGCAATCAGGGCTAATCATATAAATCAATTTATTCTCTCTTGTTTTGGGGGTTAATTATTTTCTGATGAGTGGCTTTAAAATCCAGGCATGGAAATGGATTTATGTACATCATGGAAGTCGTTTATTGTGGGAACCGAAACAGATAAAAGAATATTACTCAGCCTGAGATTTTCCTTGAAAAACCCGAGATGGCATCCTGCAGATTAATGAAACACCCCAGCCGATCCAAGTGGTTTTTAATTGTCAACATGAATGTAAAAAGAAATATCTTACCTTAAACAGTTACTGGGACAGAATGTTTGCCATCTCTAGAATTTCTTCAAGTCGTGAAGGATTGGTTTTACATTAGTTGTGGTAATCGATCTAATCCTAGGATGGAGTTCGAGTTACGTTTTTATTTTAAGTTAACATTTCGTATATTTTATTTATATTTTTAGAATATTTAGATAATTAAAAACGTAAAAATAAATAAATAAAAACTTACTGCCTCCTTGAAATGTAAGTAGTGACGAAAATGATCTTTATTGGTCCTCAACAATCCTGTGAATTATATGGGGGTTCAGTTGGAACTTTTAAACTACTATGATTCTCATCATAATGCACGAAATAATTATTAATTATATGTGGCATCATTATATGGACTCGAATCGTCACTACTAACTCTGAAGGATGAAGAACGTCTTAAGGTATTCGAAAATAAGGTGTTGTATACAATATTCAGACAAAAAAAAGGATGAGACCACTGGAGAATTTGGGTTATTACACAACGTCGAATTGCAGAGCACACACCCGGTTTATATTATTCAAGTGAAAGCGTTGCGAAGATTAAGATGGCCTAGTAAAGTTGTTGGGCTCGGTAACGAACGCATTCCTGATAATTAATGTAATAAACGTCTGATAGATTAGTAGCATGTAGCCTTCGAGTACCCTAAGCCTTATTATTTTTATTATTGTTGATATTATAAGTTTTGTAACAATCTTTGAATCTTATAGAAAAATTTTATAATTGATTTCGATAGTCTCGTTTTTTACGGAACTTGGCATTGTTGGGATGTCGCTGGCGATAATGTTAGAAACCGGACACAATTGGATAAGGGTCCAAATAGTGATATATTGGATTTTCCACCAACCGGCTCGTGGACATCATTGTTATCCTGAAGATGCCATTGAAGGATTGTCGCCAATCGGTGTTTTCTTCGTATTTTCCGCAGCTCGAACAACGGGTGACAAAGAAGCGTAGTTGGTCACAGCTGGGCGTCACGTAAGGCGATATCGACAGGCTACACACTGGCATCCGACCAATAGATCACATCTTCCTATATCTTTTCTTCGAGGTGCAAGCTTTTCTTCATGGTCGCCTATGGCTTTCTTCTATCTGCTCCACTCTTCTGCGCAGAACCAATTCGAGAACAGTTACCTTCTGCCTGCGACATCAAGGTGTATGAATTTCCAAGAGATAGAAACAACATAAGAAATAGAAACTCTAGGAGATATTTTTAGATAAAATAGTCGAAATAACTTGTACCTTCTGGTGAGCCATAGTGGTAGCGATGAGGGATCGATTCGCATTTGTCTTGTCAAACATCCGTAAATCCCACATCTGAAAAAAGATACGTTCCAAAACTTAACGACTGCAGCGGAAAGCTATTTTTAGTTTTATAGCTGTCATTAAGAACGTGAGAGTTGAACCTCGGATTCCAGGGATACCGTTTAAAAGTTACAAGGGTCAAAGCAGACATATTGTAACAACATTTAGTGATTAAAAAACTCACCTGTTATTATGGAAGGTGCCTTAATAATGTCGGTGATTAAATTGCGATAATGATTTTTATTGCACCTGTAAATGATCGTTAGTGGGAATGGCCTTAATAAACAGAAAGCCTAATTACATTTTACTCTCATTTATAATAATCTGGATGGTTATTAATAACTAATAGTACCTGCTTATATCATGCGATCCTCAATTGTAAAATTAATGACCACCCACATATTTTTTAATGTTAAAAACTATATCTACATTTTGTGATTCCATCCTTAATTATTTAAAATTCTTCCAGACCTGCCTGGTATTTTCATATTTAAGAAATGACCAATTATTCGTTAATGAATATGAAATATGAGATATAATTGAATAAATTAAAAAATGTTTAATTTTTGCTTGAATACTTCCATTCAAACTGATAATATACTTTTTTTTAATTTTATTACTAAATATAATCCTTATTTATTACTGGTATATAATACTGAAATAAATTTACTGTCGGAATTGGGGTTCCTCATTCACTTAGCCGATTATTATTATTATAATTACTATAGGATTGGTGATTAATTAACACTTCAACTAGAGAACTCTAGTTTAGTAACTTCGCCAAAAATAGCTGAGAAATTGAATATACTTTGAGTTTTGTCTTAGATATTTTTTTCTATTTTAATTATCGTCTTTGCATTTATGTCATTGATCGAGAACAAATCACAGGTGCTCGAATCCCAGTGTTGTTAAGATAAGTAAGTAGCTGTTTTGATAAACGAGATTTTATAAAGTTATATATTGAAGTACTTTAGGGACTTCTACCTCAATTGGTAATGGGGCGGTTCAGTGGTAGAGCACTGAATTGCCATGCCGATGATCCTGGGTTCAAATTCGGTTGAGAAATAATTTATTTAATCACTGTTGGGCCTCGAGGCAGTCCTGAGGCTCATCCGGCCTCTATAAAGTGTAGGGGGGACGAGAGGTTAATTGTGATCTTGGGAAATCACCCAATGCACAGCCGTTGTCCTGCAAACAGTGCAATCACTACCACAGACTAAAAACAAGACACTTCATAGGATATAATGATAGATGTTTTCTTTTTCTTTTTTTTTTTTTTATTTGCCATTATAATTGCTTCATGTCTACAATATTATTACTACTTTGTTTATTTCTCTGTTGTTTAATGATATTTTCTAAAAATAAATTACTTATCGTAGACTTTAAGAAAGCTTGTATTACAGAATGTACTCATTCAACGAATCAAATAGATGTTTATAAAGATGTAAATCAAGTCCCGTTGAAAGATCTGAATCAAACTCGGGAATAGGCGGCCTCTTTGCAGAGCCGTGGGAACCTAGAACAAGTTCTCGGGTCGTCATAAAAATGTAATTAATCTAAGCACATCTACTTCAAAACGGAGAGGTTATAAAAAAACTGGATTCTCGTCCCGACCGAGGAGAAAATTCATTATTATTAGTTCCATCCTAATCATTGCTTCTTCGGCATTTAGCTGACGCCTTCCAGCGGTATCTTTTTTTTCAAGAGGTTGATGCCATCGAATACGAGAGTATTAGCAAATGAATGGGAATCGGTTTTTAAATAAATAATAAGGTGGAAGATCCCGTTCTTCACCACAACTCTACAGTTATGCAAACTTCAGAGACGTTTGCCTTGAAAGGAGGTAAGTCGCTAATTTGTTTGAATCCGATGATCCGTGAATATTATTCAACTTCCTGTTCTCCTTTAATCAGAGTCTTGTCCCTTCTCTTCTGTGTATACATATGCTTAGAAAAAACAGGAACAACAACCTTCACCTCGTCTACAAATTACTTGGCATTGGCACTGTCAAAGCTCCTCAGAGTACTCACGCAAGTTCGAGTTTTTGACCTTAGATAGTTTTTCTTGCATAATAACATTGTTTTATGCAGTAGCCTGTAAGCGTGTTATGCAAAGCAGAATTACTAGTTATTGAAATTTTGCATGAATTTACAGTTTATTCGAGACTATGTTAAAAAGTCCCTTACATTTGCATGCACCCCCGGTATGAATATATTTCAGGTTCGATGTAGATGCCACATAGTCGCTAATGAAATGAAACTGATTTATCTACCTTGCAAATGATCACAGTGTAGTACCTACTACTAAATCTGTCTTCTTGAAGATCATGCTGTCATATGTTAGAAAATGTTTGACTGGAAGTAGAAAATTGGAAAATGAAATCATGACATAGTTATGCGAATAGATTTGCATGTAAAATATAGTAGGCGTGCATGGAATATTATATTACAATATTTCCTACTTTGCAAAACCTTCTATATTTGTTTGTAGTATTTTTTTCAAACAAGACTGAAACATAGTTTTAAAAATGTTCATTCATTAACATTTTCAATAATGAATTATTATCAAAATAAAATAATTATATGTTAAAAAAATACTTAGTTTCAATTATGCATGATTTGATTCGATTTTTTTTTTGCAGGTGAGTCATGGTGTTTCTTCTTACCGTAAAACTATGCATGTGATTGGCATTATTAGTAAGACGACAACTTTAAAAGGTAATTAATAAATACGTTTATTTATTATTGTTTAAATCTAGTTTTAAATTCTATATTCAAATAAGATTTTATCAACACAGAAACGGCAATAACTGCAAATAGATTTTCGCTTCACCTTAACTTGATAAACAGTCATTTTCATAAAACATAATTAGGTATTGGAATATTGCATATTTCATCATGTTTTCCCTTTATAATGGGTACCCACTTTATAGCGCATGGATGAGCCCGAGGAGGGTCTGTTGATCCTACTGGGTCCATTCCTGGTTGTTAACAGATAAGATAAATTTTCTTCCACAGCCGGATTATATCAGCACTTTTATTTATATTTTTAAAAAATAATGTAAACAATTTAAAAAAAAATGTATTTCTTTAAATTTTACATTTCAAAATGCTATATACATATATCACAAATAAAAGTAGTCTACTTCGCAAAAATGTACAAAAGCACTTCATATTAAGATCATCAAATGTTATTCGCAAATTATAAAAAAAATTTTGATAAACATTCATTTTACAGATTATCTAACCATTCCCTGTATCCGTAATGGGGTTCAGAAAATTTGATGAATTCTCTGTGTAGTTAATTTATGATTTCAGCGGGTTTTTTTATTACGACCTAATGCCAACAAATTACTGCAAATCACCCAAAATTATCGAATATCGTTCTTCTCCCCCTATCTATTACAGAATTGAAAAAAATAAATTATAATGTAATGAAGTGGAAGTTTCCAATCCGTTTTTACTGGACGTGGCTTGTTATTGTAACCCATTTCGATTAGAAGGACCTAATCAATTATCGATATTTATTCTCGATCGTAGCCCTGCCTATCGGACAGGTTCCGGGTCAACCGTACCATATTCCCGAGGATAGGGACCGAAATCTATTACAGAAGTTCTGTCAGTGGATGCCAATTAGTATTTTCTTCTTAGGCTATTATGCGATAAACCAGTTGTCCGTTATCGACATTCCCTCCGGAGATGTCATAGGATCGTTAAGCCGGACGCTGAATACTGCCCGAAGTATTTGACCACCGCCCCGATGTAGATGGCTTCCGGGTAATGGCTTCTTCGACCTCTTCATGGTAACGAGGAAGAAACGCAATCGTCGTCTCTTATTGGAACAAGGTTTTGTTTATTATAGTTTTCATTCTTATTTGACAAATGAAGAAAACGTTTTATGCTTTCTTCATGCATTATTCATCGTGGAGTTACATTAATCCAATTAGACATCGTACATTTTATACTTAGCATAGTATGATAATTAGCATAGTAATTGAGGTTAGAATTGCGATGAATGTTGCATCCCTATTTGTAAACAAATTCATATTTCCAAAACACTGAACAATTATATAATTCAATTTTTCGAAATTGCTGGAAAAAATGGTAATAAACACATGATAGGTATTACTACTTTGATAGAATTCCTAACTTTATATTTTTATATTATATTATTAGTATATTATATACCTGTACCACTATAGCCAAAGACGGGTCATGTTCTTATTACGGGGTAGAGACTACTGTTTCAAAGGCAACGGTTGTGCAGTGAGGTGATTTGCCTTAGACTACGTTCAACCGCCAGTTTTTCCCCTATTATGGGTACCCACTTTACAGAGGTTGGGACAGCTCCATCCTTGGCCACTCCAGCTCCAGCAGATTTAGACCTTTACTTGCCATAGACGGATTAGTACCCGGGACGTTCCGCCCTTCTTCCCCTGAGCTACCTCGCTCCGTTTACCTTAAAATGTATCACAAAATGTTTCGTGATTGTTCTTCAACAGCTTAAACCTTTGTAAATGAATCCAACGAGTTCCGTCCATCTTATGATATTTATCGCTCATTTATATGTTCTTCTTAGAACAAAAAGCTGAACAGAAGGAAAACATAGGATTTCATCTTACTATTCTAATGGACAATGCATGCTAATATGTTTTGGCTTGAATATTATGTATTTATGAATTAAATTAGACTCCGATGAAGAAATACATCTAGTATTTTTAAAAAATCGATTTATAATAATGTTTAGGCTTTAAAAGAAAAATAAGTAAATAAGCGCACACAATGCACAAACGAGACCACCTTGTTTTCACTTCTGGTTAGATCTTATTTGCGGTTTGGTTACCGTCTATTGAAGCAGAGATCGTAAGTACATCACAATATCCAGCTACTTATAAACAGCAAAACACATCTAGAGTAATTCACTATAGTGGGCCCGAATCGAATATAAGGAATTGGTTTCCACCATAGGATATATATTTAGGAGAGTTGTATGTTGAACGTCTTGGTGGTGGGGTGCTGTCTCATGTTTAGAGCCTGTTTGGGCTGTTGATCGTTGGGATGTATAGCACCTTTTTTTTCGAGATGTGATTCACATAACCCTTTTTTGTTTTTGTATTTTGATAATGCCTGACTAGGCGAAACGTCGACTGGTAAGTGGGTGTATTACTAGATTTGAAACTTAAGGCTTTGCATTGTGGTTTTTCCCAATTGAATTATAATAAATGATATATATTTAGGCATTCAAAAAGTTTTAGCCGTGGGAGCGGAGCGGCTCAGTTGTAGAGCACTGAGTTGCCGTGCCGAAGGTGTCGGGCTCAAATCCCCCTGTTAATAGCCGGGAATGGATCCTTTGGGACCTGGCACATATCACCTCCCTGCACAACTGTTTCCAAATAAGTGGTACATTTTCTACCATTCACTGAACCCAAAATGGTTTGTAAGGTACACGTCCTTCAAAAAGTTTCACCTATTGTCATAAGATAAGAATTCTTTAAATATGAAATTTAATATAAAAGTCGATGATTCCAGCTTTTAAAATGCTGATTTTCAAGCTGGGAAGTTATTCTATTCAGAAAATCTCAAGAAAAATATTATGATATCACTCAAGTTTTACAATTATATTATTCGAGTTTTTATATCTTAACACTCAAAAAGATTTATACATTTTTGTATAAAATATAATTTCAATACCTTAAAATTTTCGTATTGACCTACACCAAAAGTGTATCCTATGTTCGATTGGTATAGGCTAAGACTACAACATCAAAGTCAAATCATTATCAGGCCGATCTCCCAACCTCCAACCGTACTCTTTCTTTGAAAAACTTTCTTCTTCTATTTTTAGGCGTAGGCCACTTAGCGCTTAAAGCACAGTTCAGTAACAGTATACTGTTTAGGATAGGAAGAGAGATAATGGAAGAGACTCCAGAACGAAAAATAAACAAGGATCCTTATCCCGTGATGCTGGAGAAAATGAGAGGCAGATATATATTGAGAGAGAGAGAGCAAGAGAGAGAGAGAGGGAGAGATAGGGGATGATGGGAGACCATTTCTTTCCAGTCACTAGAGCAAACAAATGAGGTATTAGGAGTCTAATGAAAGTAGCACCGTCATGATAGCATCTCCTCTCGAACATCCTTAACCCTCCCACAGCAAGTTGGCTCCTAACAGCAGCACATCTAAGGAAGGAGCTTGGGGAAGACCGATATTTCTCTCCTCATTGCCTTTCCAAGTTGAACTGCCCAGACAGGTCGAGGACATCTATCATTAGGAATGTGTTAATTAGTAAATCTGCTCCCTCGGCTACAATGAAGTATCGGTTCCATTTGCATTAGAGACACGAGGGTATTTGTCCGCCTGTCTTCACCTCAGCACGTCTTACTAAACCTACAACGGGTATGCAGAGTTCAAACATAGTCAACCTCGATGCACCTAGACATTATTCATCTCTCAAATTGCTGTAATTTTGTTGAATTATTGCCTGATTGTGTTGTCAGGAACGAATTTGGTTAAGTTATTTATGCTTAACTTAAGATAACACATCCTACATCCTACCACACTCAAATTTCAAACAGAAATTACTTTATAATATAAATATTTACCCGAATTTAATTGTATAATACCAAACCTTGCCATTATCTCTTTTAAACTAATTTTGGGAGAAATTGAATATTATTTATATATTTCTCTCATCAGCGACAGATCCCTTATTTTAAAGGTTAACTTTACTTCTTATTATTATTTAGTAATTCTTTATTAGTTTTCCAAAGGTAATTCAGTTTCATAATAATCGTACGTGTTCAAATATGATTTTTTATTTTTTTGAGCAAGGCTTTATTTTGCTTTATAAAACAAATATTTTTTAAAATAAAAATGTTACCTCTTTTTCATTACGAAACATTGAACATATTATCCACACTTCTCCCCAAATGGCTGCTTTCCATTAATTGAATTTTTTTACGATAAAAATATTTTTTTTTACATTGGCTTTACGAAACATTCGCCGTTTTATGTTAATATTATTAGATCTAAAACAGGCTTTAAATTTAGATACTACGTTTTATACTGGTTTTATTACACTAGATAGTGATTGGAATTATATTTAAAGTTATTTCTATGACATATCAGCAGACTGGTGCAGATCTCTTGCTTTTATCAACTTTTTTCCTTTAAGGTAAGAATTTCAAATAATTTAGTCCACAAATACTATTGTAAAAATAACTCTAATGAAAAAAACTTCTAACTTTTTTTTTTAAGTGATGCTTGCGGACCCATCGTATCATTGTTTATACTTTTTTTTTCTCTTTATATTTTCATCCACACCTATCAAATACAAGTAATTGACAATCAGCAGATTGGCTGACTGAAAAATAATACAAAATGACATGAAAGGCATGACGAAGAACCGTACCCAGCGGTACCTCTCCATTGGCTTGCTTTAATTTCCTACTGTAATAGATCCCTCATCCACGTCCTTTTTAGTCTCCTCTTAGTGTTCTCAGGAATGAGAGTCGTGGTCATTTTTTGTACCAATGGGTTTGGGTGTCCGTATAGTTTTTCTTGATAACGTTTGTAGTACGTTCGTATGTGTTCGTCGACCGTTTGTATTCTTAAGTCAGTATGCAGAGGTTTATACATTTAATTTCACTTTATGTAGCTATTGCTAATTGGACAATACTACAGTGGGAGTCCTAAATTTTGCCTATTAATTTATATATATAGTGGATTGGGATCTTTAACGAGTACCTGATATCAAACGTCGGTAAAACCAATGAATTTTTACTCCTTTAATAAAATCCTAGTTCCACCTGCCGGTCATCCAGCCGTGACCGTGGTCATAGAATGGTACCACTACAACGAAGTGTAGAGTCGCGAATTCAATGGTAAAGACTGTTTTTAAAGGCCGCTACACAGGATCAGTTTGATTTGTCAGTTTGGGTGTTCACATCGAACTGACCGTGTGTAAGCTAAATTGATGTGAGCCCACATCGAAAAAGTGAATTGATGGACTGATGAAAATTCATCATTTCGGTGTGACACACCGAGCTGACGACAGTCCGAAGTGAGCGTTGGTCATATTAGTTATCTGAGCACCCGTACAGGTGTCGTTTGGAAAGACATCACCTTTCAATCGCTTTTCCAGACCTCTTCGGTTCGTTTTATGAGTTTTTTATTACTGAATGATAACATGGTTAATTGAGGGAAAGATTTTCTTATAGAATTCGGAAGAGATTTCGACCAGCTAAACCGCTAGGATTTTCATTCTAGTCAATAGGCTGGGTGAATCCCAGGAGGGTCTACAGATTCCTCAAGGCCTATTGAATAATTTATCTGCCACAGCCGGATTTGAACCTTGGTACTTGTAAAATCAACTATCTACAAACTGAGATGTGTAATCCTGCTCCCTTAAATAATTCTATAACAATTCATGTTATTGTTCATTAATATAGCTTCCAGCTGACCTTCCATGTATAATTCAGTTTCTCGATTGCCTTTGCATTGCTTTGATTATTCTTGGAGTAATTGACCGGACAGAGCTCCTTGCCCTGTAGCGGGGCTGTCAGTACTATCGGCTCCCTAATTAGATGTGGGCAGAGGCCAGGGTTAAGATGGAACAAGATAGTGGAAACAGCGGCCTCCGATGCAGGTCTTCAATGTCTTCCCTTCCCCGGTAGCGATCCATGATTTCTCCTCAACATACAGGGACTGATCCATCTCGGTACTCCGACCCGCGATCCTATCTCGCTAGACCATTTTACATAATTCTGTCACGTTGCCATTAAACCGTCGTTCATAATGTTTCCGAGGATGCACTTGTTTGTCTGCGCTCCTGACCCCGGGGCTCGCTTCGAAAGGGGGAGCTTATCGACCATCTGACACCGTTTAGCGCTTGTTAGGGCTCGGTCTCTTTCGTTCGATAAGATTACGATTTCACCCAATGACCAGGGTAATTATGAATACCGTTGCATTGCCTATCTGACTAAAATGAATCAAAAATTTACTAGACAGAATCTGTTCTGGGTTTTAAAAATTATTTGCGCTTTAGCAATTTGAAATACAATAACCTGTACCACTAAGAACCTTGAAGGTACAGGTTAAACTGTTGTGCAGAAATGTGTATTCGCCAATATTACGGTTTACCCTCAGTTTTTTTTGTTTAGTTTCAGTTTAGATGATGGGTGAGCTCAAAGAAATCTTGTAGATCCCAGAGGGCCGATCCTAGGCTAACATATTAAATAATTTATCTATCGTTGCTGAATTCTAAACCTGAACCCTTGAGGTCTGCCCCCCCAAAAAATGGACCACTACAACTCATGGAGGGTCTTGAGTTCAGCACGTGGTTGAGACTGAACTGTTTCTTGAACAACGCTTCTGCAGTGAAGTGATTTGTCCTAGATCACGCTTTCCCCCTTATTTTGGGCGCCCACTTTATAGAGGCTGGGTGAGCCCCGGGAGGGTCCTAGATCCTATAGAGTCTATCTCCAGCTGCTGGTTAAATAAGTCTGCCAAGCAGCGGAATTTGAACCCAGAACTTTCCGCATTGCAACTCAGCACTTACAACACTTATCTGTCCCTCTCCCTAGTTAAATTTTAATTATATTTTTTAATTAATGAAATTAATAAAGTCAGAATGTTTATCATTAATTTACCTGATAAATCAAAATGATTATTGATACTGCAGATACACAGTCATAGTCTTCGTACAGGTCGATCCAATTCCCTAACCCTCTACTCAAGAAGTAAAGAACATCCCTTAAGTCCCAATTAAAATGGGAATAGGCAATTATTATGTAATAAACTTTTGATTTATGGTAAAGTAATATTTAACATTCGATTTTTTCTGACTAATACTATTTCTTTCAATACGATACTTTTACGTTCTCTCTTTCACTGTTCACTGAATTTTTTTTGGCAATCTCATCTTAACAAATGAATTAATGCCGGTAAAAAACTAGGTATACATGTGTAATAACAGAAAGGACAATGATTAGGTAAATTAGGAAGTATATTATTTGTAAGTAGAACATTATTTTTTAAATTAAGTGTTAGAAAAAATATTATAGTTTCGTTGACGGAAAGGTGTAAGAAATGAACTTTCGGTCTGGTTATTTTTTTTTATTTTTAATAAAATGTATACATGTAAAAATACATCAATATTCATACCATGAGAAAAAAATTAAAAAATGTCAAGACGTTTGTGTTGAGTTATTTTATGAGTTCATGTAATTCTTAATTGAAAAAAAAAAAAAAAAAATTTTCCATATATTTTCAAAATTAATTAATTGTTTTGATAAAATATTATTTAAAAATTATATAGTAAAATAAATAAATAAATTAAATTCATAAATAAAAAAAAAATAATTTAATTTTACTTTATTAATGTACCTTTTAGAACATAATTAGTTATATTTATACTAAAGTCTAATGACTAATAAAAATAAGAAAAAGGATTAGATGGTTCAAGGATCAAGGTTTGGTTTTTATGTAATGGAATATAAGTTTGACTATGGAGGACAAAAGATCTCCTTAAAAATGATTTTTAAAAAATATTGACTTTCCAGGTATTTAAACTCATAGTATGTTATCTTTTGGACATTTATGTAAACAAATTTTATATTATTGTAATTATTGTTATTTTATTTAAAGTTAAGGAATGCAGAAAAATAAATAATTGAAAATGACACCATAGTGTCGAAACGTTTTATCATATAAAACAATAAAAGAGTTGACTGGAAGCCGATTTTATTTTTTTTTCTTGAAGATGAAATTCAAATAAATCCAGTTTTAAAAAAAGGAAAAAATTATAAGAATGTAATTCTTAATTTAATCAATAATTAATGTTTTGAAAGAAATGTCGACCTCTTGTTTTTACGATGGAAGAACTCTTCACTACTACTTCACTGCATGAGATAAAATTTAATTATGTTAATAATTTATTCTATTGGGATTTGATAGAACATGTTTCGCATTAAAAACAACAGCACTATACAAGAAAATCAGCCTGTAATTGATTATAAATTAACCATTAGCAGGTTTTTATACGATTCTATAAGCTCTATAGAGTTTGTTATAAAGTAATGAATATTTTATAATAATGAATATAATATCAAGTATCATAAAATAAAAAAAATGAATTAATACCGGGATTTTCATTGGGATATTTACATCCTTATTAGTACCTCATTAACCTAAGTTTATAACTTAAATATATTTAATAACTGGAAAAAATATTTTTATATGATATTATTCTTCAAGAACGGTTCAATGACAGTATTACATGCTGGGTGATTTTTTGTAAGAAATACAAAGTAATAAACATGTATTAGATAGTGGTATTTGTACGAGGGCGTGGAAGCCATGTGATTAAAGTGATTGTTTTTTTTACAAATAAAGTTAAGGACCTTAATAATAGTTATTTCATACAAAATGTTTTTCCTAAGTTTAAACATTTCAGTTTATCTTTCCAAAAAATTTGAATTTGGTGATGCGTTTTCACTGACATTAGAGATCACCTCTCACAGTACAAGAGGAAGATTTGTCAAAACTATCAAAGTTAAATAAAAATATTTATCTTCAAGAAAAAAATAAATAAAATCGGCTTCCAGTCAAATTCTTTTATTGTTTTATATGATAAAACGTTTCGACACTATGGTGTCATTTTCAATCATTTAATCCTCTGCATTCCTCAACTGGAAAGTCAATCTTTTTTAAAAATCATTTTTAAGGAGGTCTTTTGTCCTCCATAGTCAAACTTATCTTAAACTCTCTTATAAGTTTGACTATGGAGGACAAAAGACCTCCTTAAAAATGATTTTTAAAAAAGATTGACTTTCCAGTTGAGGAATGCAGAGGAATAAATGATTGAAAATGACACCATAGTGTCGAAACGTTTTATCATATAAAACAATAAAAGAATTTGACTGGAAGCCGATTTTATTTATTTTTTTCTTGAAGATGAAATTCAAATAAATCCAGTTTTGAAAAAAGGAAAAAATTATAAGAATGAAAAATATTTATTTAAAAATGAATTAAATGTTTTTTTATCTTGTTTGTGTCAAGAAATAAGATTCTTCAAGAATAAACGACATGACAATAAAATTTGAAAAAATATATTGATGGACCAATTATCGTATTTTTTTACGTCTTGAATAGTAGTAATAAATATTTGTTAGTCAATTTATTATAACAGTATATATTATTATTGCTTTTTTTAATTCTTAATAAAAAAAAAATCTATTTAAACTCCCGTCCAATAGGGAGTTTAAAAAGGTATAAAAGAACAGTTCCCCCATCGTATTTTAAATACGACTTATTGATATTTCTCCTTAAGTTTAATTTATAGTTGTACAAAAAAAAGTTGCTTCATAATATTAAATATTTAATGAGGAGTTCTTTCTCTTTAATGGAATTGCATTCCACTGCTTTTTACCTGACGTTTTAATTTATTCCATTGTCTATATCGACGGTGCCTTAAAAAAAAAAAAACTTTTAATCGTACCTCCTTTCTCGGTGGAATTAATGTAAGTGACATATGGCGGATAAAAATTATGTTAATGGAAAAAATGTATGATACATTATATCGTAAAAGGCTTAGGCACGATTTGCATTAAAGGATGGAAGTGCCACATATAATAATGTGCCTATTAACGCATTAATATTCCGAGTTGGTTCGATAAAAAGCGTTCGGCGGCCGTCCTGAAAGTCGAAGGATGTAAAAAAAAATATAATGCCGGCTCAAAAGGCAATGGCCGTATGAGATGGAAAAGTTTTTGATACGGTTTTTCAAACGCCTTCAGGTATGTCACTTTCACAACCTTATAGCTTCGTAATAAATTATCGATTCGTTTTTTAAGAATCATAGCATTGAAAAAGCCGTTTCTTTGATTATTCATTTTTCGCCACTTTATGCTGCTATGGCTAATCGGAAGATGCCAAAGTTTGCCTACCCAGAAATAATTAGGATAGGTAGGTATCTTTAACCAATACCTGAACACGTAAGGGCTCGAGACCTCCATTTTACATCATATCCAAAGGGTTATACTGCGCTTTGATCCTAAGGATTTTTTACTCATTGTTAAAAAATTCGATGGTCTCCTGGTGGGCTGCGAACATTCGACACCAGTGGTGACACTACCTCTGAAACTATTATACCTATTTTATTTATTCATTATTAATATGGTTGTTTTCTATAGTTTAAATTATTTAAAATTATATATATTTTATTTATTATTACAAGAGGGATTGTTGTTACCACGAAAAATTGAGAAAGGAATTTCAATTTTGGTGAACGGTTTCTGATGAAATGAAGGATATTTTACGTTAGGCTATATAATAATTACTAAAATATTGAAAATAAATTTTCGCATGCTTAAGAGGAAGTAGTGCGAATTGAAAATATTTATGCGACATTATTTTTATACTCGCCCTTAACTTTCGTCAAACTATTTCATAGGACAAAATAGGATCGGCTGTTTCTAGTGAAATACGTTCGGGCATGCGAATGCTATAATTTCAATGGCTTTCTATAAAAAAGATTAGACAAGATGTTTATATCAACACTCGAAATTCTGATTAATTGTAGTACATATATCATGCAAGTTATGTGAATTTCAAATTCGAGCTGAAATTTTGGAATGCGAAGCATTTACTCCTTGCGTAGTGAGGGACCAAAATGACTCTTTGGATTGCGCTAGATTAGGTGAATTATTTCATAAAATCGAAAATACTGATCAACTCCCGTGACATCTACGAAGAGAATCGCCTGTGGTATAGTGGTTAGGCATAACAATCTACTTGGGGAGTAGATACCAGATTGCGGATTCACCGGCAGGGGACCTTAGTATTCTTTAAAGTGAGTAACCAATCTTTAGTTATGTCGTCCTTTGGATGGTAAGTAAAATGGGTATCCCGATTATTTACGATGTCAAGTTCTCATTAAAGAGCCCTATCCTATTTATACCCTGCGTGGCAACATTTAGGTTTCCCACTGTTGCATCGTCCGATCAGCAGCGTAATGTTACGTTAAACTAATAAACACACGCCAGCTTCGAAGGGACTAGATCAAGTTAGAGAGTAGACCAAGTGACGATCGCGGAGGCAGTGAAAGGTCATAGACCTCCGCTACCAGTGTAAGAGAAGGGGCGTTCGAACGCACCAGCGGCTGATTGCATCGTTCACTTTGATCGTGATCTACGGCCCGATGTATTACATAGAACACGAGGTTTTCTATAGGCCGTAGCTTTCCTTCTGGAAGGCTCTTTGTTGCCCAAAAAGTCTCTTTTAAAAAAAATATTTTTATTTTCTGAAGAAATATATATTACGGAAGAAGCAACATTATCGCATTGCATAGTGAATACGATTCCCGATTACTATTTACCGCTGCAAAAATACTCTACCATAGTTTTTTAATTGCAGAAGATGTGTACCTTAACCCCAGGATTTTTTAAATGGATTGAAAAATTCTTGGTTATGCCGTCCTTGGGAAGGGGCGTCCAGAGATCCAGGGGATCCAGAGCCTGTGCGATGAGTGGTGCTCGTTAAAAATCCATATCGTAATTAAACCTGTTAGGCAAAATTTATACCCCACTGTAGCATTGTCCGATTAGCCATAGTAGCAAAAAGTTACGCTAAGTAGTAAGATTTAGTTGTAATTAATGCTAACGTACTATTGACCTTAATGTTTAGGTCGATTTATAACCTCAAATTTATCTTTAAAAAACCTGTAACACTAAAACCCGTGGACGGGTCTTGGGTTCAGTACATGGTAGAGACTATACTGTTTCTTGGACCACGGTTCTGCAAGGAGGTCGACCTAGATCACGCTCATCCGCCAGATTTTTCCCCTTATTTCGGGTACCCTATTTTTATAACATTTTATAGAGGCTGGGTGAAATTTATCTTACAATTATAAAAATACTTACCTGTATATTTTATATTCCATGTTTGAAAGTTTTGTCTAACTTTATAAAGTGGTCGGTGCTTGGTGATTTTAGGATGGTGTAGTTATTTATGTTTATGTAGTCAATAATAATTTCAATTATTGTTTACATTTTAATCTCTAAGTCTAGTTTGTGTAATCCAAATTTGTAAACCATCTGTGCCAACTCTTTAATTTATTTACTTTCGTCATTTTGGACTCATCATTGTCTAGATTGTCGACTCATCGTCGAGGATTGTAGACCGGTGTTTGTGGATCGTAGAAAGTCGACGTGGTTGTGTGTAGGAAGACAGCACATGTGACGTGGACTGCTTTAATAAACAGAGTTTTAAAAAAATGTGGTTATGGACAGTATTAGGTGGATGTTTTGTTTGTAAACGATTGGTCGTATCGGTATCAAGCCATTGGGTTTGATAAGACTGTTATTATTTCTTAATTATTAGACACATTTTGTATCTTTATTATTTTGTACCTAAACCCACATAGAATTGTTTATATATAATTTTAAATTTGTGTTTTGAAATTTACTGTATTTAGCTTTTGTTTTTACATAACTACAAACAACTAATGCTGAATTTACACCAATTCCATTTGAAATCGTGTAACCTCCTGAAAGATAAATGTCTTGAATAATAGTTGTCATCAATACTATTGAATATGAATGACGTATTTAAGATTAAAAGTTAATACTTTAAAAATGTCAAGTAATTTGTTTATTCATTAAACGTCACTTTATGCTGCTACAGTAGGAGCCATAAATTTTGCCTACCCCGTTATTATCAGGAAATATATTTAAGGAATATCTGACTCCGCGCAGACTCAGGACCCTTATTTTATGTCTTTTCCAAAAGACGGTATAACCAAGGAATTGTTACTTCCTTTAAAAAATCCTAAGGCCACCTGCCGGGCTGTGATTTACGAATGTAGAAATTTGTATATAAATATTACTCTCTGTTGTTTGTATTAATCAGATTAGTTGTGCTATTATGTTAGCTTATGGGAGTGGGTCAGCTCAGTTGAGTTGAGTTGCCGTATCGAAGGTCCCAAGTTTCAATCCTAATTTAAGCTTTACCAGCCGTGATGAACCTTTGGGATCTGGTGATTTTCTCTGTAAAGCATCTATAAAGTGGGTACCCTCAATTGGGGGAAAACCTGGCGGTTCTCAATAACCCTTCGTAAGTTGCAGTAGTACACGTCTTTTAATTTTATTTTAGTTTCTAGTTTTCTTCTTGTATTTTGTTTTATTTTTACGGAATATAATGGACATTCATTGATTAGTCTTTCATGGCTTTTAAATGTGGCATTGGGAACCCTTAAAAGTTGTTGATTGCTGTTGAATAACCTAAAGCGTCTGTTACGTAATATTAAATAGATATATTTGAAGCTCTCTTTTTCTTTTTAAACTTGTTTCAACATGTTAACGCACTGTCAATTAGCCCTTGAGATAAATATTCATTAGAGTAAAACACCTCACATTATCAGCCTCGGATGCCAATGGCCGCCATGGAATACCACGTGCTTCACTTATCTGATCCCTCGCGGGTTGGAGACCGCGTTAATCACCTTCCTCATTCGGGAGGACCGTTTCCTATCGATCTATTACTATCCCTATCGATCTATTACTATCGATACTTTAATGTTTGGACCGGATAGAAGACCTAGAATGGTGAGGGCAGGGGCACTCGGTTCCCACGAGGAAAGACCCATTGAGCCGGCGGACTGGTTTCATTGACCGCTCCACCCTATCAATTACCTCACTTGCGAAACAGCTCTCATCGCTATTACATCTCATGTTCCGTCTTAATTCATAACATTATCCCCGCAAAGTGTGGGCCCCGGCTTCGTGTTTTCGAGTGCTTAGTGCTTTCCTTGCAATCACTCCTGCAATACGTTCCAAACAGCTAATACCATCAGACATTAGCTATGGGAAAACGTTTTACTTAGTTACTTTCTTTACGGTGATTTATTTTACTTAACAAGGATTCTATTTAGTGCTCATTTTCATTTATTCATTTAACGCCACTTAATGATATTATAGCTAATCGGACGATGGTACTGTGGGAGCCTTCTTTTTTTCCTATACAGTTATAAATAGGGTAGGGATCTTTAACGAGTACCTGACATCGTACAGGCTCGATACCACCATTTTACGTTCCTTCCCAAGGACGGCAAAACTAAATAACTTTTACTGCCTTTAAAAGGTCCAGAAGTCATCTGCGAAACCTCGATCTTTGTTATTCTGATCACTAGATCGTACTTATGTTGTAACGTTGTGGTATAAACAACTAAATTTATAATTGAAGTTAACATTTTTATTCTGTATAAATAATTATTGTTTTACAAAATGATCTAGTAAATAACTGGTAAATTAATAAGTTTAGTTAATATCCTCATTTTGATTTTAAGTTTTTTTTTTTTACAGGCGACCACAATAAACCCTAGTAGAAATTAAAAATGTTTTTAAAAATATTTATTGCGTGTTCCAATTTTTCATTCAGTCATTTTAAACTACTAATACTAATTAATAATCTTAGATAAAATCTTTAAAAGTTTTAAAAAATTTTTTATGAGAATGCCATAGTTAAGATGTCGAAATTATGCGATATTGTGTTATTTTTGAACCAATATTTTAGAATTATATGAGAAATGGTATTTACATTATACGAAGGTTGTCCTCCATACCTTACACTGATAACCCCAATTCTCTTCCAGTAGATCGCGATAGAGCGTTCAAAAATTAAACTTTAATTTAAATATCATTATTTTTTATAATTATTGGTCAATTTTTTTAGTTTTAAATATTTTCTCTTTATTTTTATTTGATTATTTTATTGAGTTGTACAACTGTAATACATACATCTAGTACAATTGCTATAAGAGTAAATAATACATACATGATAGGACATGTAGAGATACTACCCACTGGCAGCACTCTATTTTCTCTTTAAAAAGTAAAATATCATTATTTTTCATTTATAGGAATTCATTCGAATAGTAGCTTATATAAATTTATATTTTCATAAAAAAAAAATATAAAAAACGTCACAATTGAAAAAAAAACTATGAAAGAAGTTTTTAAAATGATTAGTAAATCTGAATGAAAGATAATAAAAATAAGGATAGAGTTGTAATCGCCCTATAGAATTTCGATTGCATTGACTCTAAATATAAAAATTAATAATAATCCGATATTAATAATGAGAGAAATCCTATTTTTTAAAAAAAAATTATGTACATATTTTTTAATCTTTAGTCTGGATCCGGTTGTTCTAATTCTGAAAAGGCAGACCAATTTATATCAAATTTAATAATAAAATAAATTATAAATTCGATTAATATTTCAGAAATGAAAATTAATCCTGACGATGTTTTTCGTTTCGTAGCGAATATCTCCTGTGCATAAATTTAAATGAGAAAAAAAAGAAGTGTCGAAAAGCGATGGCATTAAAATATTGTCTCAATCTTTAAACTTCTATAGACTTAATAGTCATAAATTTATTGAAAACGAGTTGGAATGAAATAATAATAAAGTCGGTAATTTATTTAAAAATTCGGTATTTTTTCTGAATTAGGGTTTTGGCAAAAAATGAAGAATCGTCCATCACCTAACGGTAGTAATAAATCAAAAGGGTATTATATAGGTGACCAGGGTTCCACAGAAAACAGGTTATTTAGTATCGGAGAGTGTAATGAACTTGGGGATCCGAAGGATTTCCGGCGGTCTTCATTTAGTTTTGAAAATCTATTAAATATTTATGACCGGATATTGTTTTCTGTCGATATCGAGAAATTTTATTTTATATAATCAAGTTTCTTATTTTTCCATTTAAATACCTCGTTAGCCAATTTACTTATTTGGTGTAATTTCGTAAAATTATTAGGAAATTATTCAACCTGCCGCTTTGGGTTGAGTCACAAGTTTTAACTTTTCAATCTTAATTCTTGTAATATTTTTCAAAATTATAAGTTATCATGAGCTTTAATAGAAAAGAGAATGTAATTATGGGAAATATGTATATTATGTGTATATATAAATATATATATACTTATTGCTCATATAGAAATTAACAAACATATAGCATCTCTAAGGAAGAAAATTGTCCGGGTGAAGGTAAAAAAAAAATTGCTCTTAAGTAGTGAGAACTGTTTATTGGAGAGTCAAAGTTTCGACCTACATTGTAGGTCTCATTCAGGGCTAAATATGCAAAAGAACAGACAATTGAAATTACATATGGTAAATATTAAAATTAAAATACATAAGCGTCGAGATACTGAGTGAAGATGATCGTAAATATGGGGGGGGGATATAGAACATAAACATATATACAATATCTGAGATATAACGCATATACAAAGCAAGAGGAACAAATGTAGAGTATTAATAACTAAGTGATAAGGAAGGTAATACAATTAAGTAATAAAGAAAGTATGTGTACAAGGTAATAAAAATAAATATATTATTTACTACACATGTAATGTTAAATGAAATTTGTATTTTTTGGTGAAGATTACCGATATCCACTTATTACTCGTAATTATACTGTTACTATATTATTCATACAAGTTAGTCTGTTTTGCTAAAATCTACATCTTTAATTTACATCTACAGACTATTAGTTACACAGATGATGCAGATTAAGTATTCACATTTCCGAAAACATGTTTCCAAAGAAGGAAAATATAATTCCTTTAATTAATTATGATATTTTTATCATTTACATATTAAAGGTATCCATTTGCAAACCTATGAATATTCGGCACTTAAGAACTGGCAGACTATTCGATGAGAATAAACAGATAGTGTTGCAAAAGTTTAAATTTTTACTGTAGACCGGATTCTAGGAGGCAGTCATTTCAAGGGACATTAGTGATTTATCGGATAATTAACAATTTTCGAAAGTCACCGGAAGCCCGTAAAGCGTTTAAACATCGTGAACGCAGACTTGAGATAAATGGTAGTGAGATTATAAGTTGGAAACTAATACTTCGTAATACTAGCTTACAATATCTGCTCAAAGTTAACTGACTCCCAAATTTAATAATGTTACTCCTTTCAAGTAAATTAATAACAAAATTTTATGTTACTGATGATTTTATTGATACTGTTGATTTTAAAAATAATATGTATTAATATTATTTCTATGGCTTAGGTGTTACCACCATTAAGGGTAACCACTTTGTAGAGGCTGGGTGATCTCCAGAGGGTTCTACAGATCACAGAGGGTCCACCCCAGTTGTTAACAGATTAAATAAATTAGCTACCATTGTTGGATTTAAACCCGGAACTTTTGGCGCGACAACTCTGCATTCTACCATTTTGCTAACCTCTTAATAAATCATTAATATTATTTTTAAATAGTACTTAAACTCTTTTTACAATTAGCAAGAACTGTTTAACTCCCAGCCGAAGTTAGTGTTTATTTTAGGTTTGGATTTCAAGCAACTAAAATGTTATTGTAAGATTCTATTGCAATCTGCATAATTTTAAAAATAAGAAGGCTTCTACGTTGTTGTATTTTTTAACTTTTAGTTAATTAAATTCAGAATACTTCCGACTTTGTTTCAGAATTTTAATATCCATGCCGAAGATCTTCTAAACAGGTTTTACTACTAAGAGCCCATTAGTGTAAAACCACGGTTTCCTTAGCTCTTTGGAAATTTATAACTTGGTCTTAAATCCTCCGTTTGAAGTTAGTAGCGGATCCTGGAGTTGGTTCGACAGGACACCCACCGCGTAACTTCCCTAATGGTCTTTTAGCATGAAAGCAGCTTTAAAACAAAACTGATTTATGCACAATAATAATGGCTATAAAAATTAAACGATATTTTAGAGGTGTCTTATATCGGTTGATGGGCGCTTCTCATAATAAAAATAAAAATTATCGCTCGTAAAGTTTCTATATAGACCAGTTTTATCTTTTAAAATCTGTTAAATTTTCGACTACCCAAGCATTTATGACTGAAGTCTTCGATAGTACCGTAACATGAATTCTTTACATCCCCTCCCCCCCCAACTTCTAATAATTAGTTCTTGTGATAATATTATATTATATTATGTTATATATTATCTATATATCATATGTTAATCAGGCATCCATCATATGTTAATAGCATAGAGTTCATTATATAGCTCACGCTGAGCTATCCCACTTCCCTATTTTATAATAACGGAGTTAATTTTTTTTAAAATAGTTTAAAACTAATAATACGTTTTAACGAAACACTATATTTTTGCGGATTCTAATACAATATTATCACTATTAATATAATATAATATTATATTATATTATGTTATATATTATAACATAATATATATAATAATAATATAATATAATATTATATTATATTAATAGTGATAATATTGTATTAGAATCCGCAAAAATATAGTGTTTCGTTAAAACGTATTATTAGTTTTAAACTATTTAAAAAAAAATTAACTCCATTATTATAAAATAGGGAAGTGGGATAGCTCAGCGTGAGGAGTGCTGAGTTGTTATGTGCTGGTTCCGGGTTTAATTCCGGCTGTTGCAGAAGAATTATTTATTTTGCGTTGAACTTACTCTGTGAGATCTGGGGCTCACTCACCCTCTACGGGATTAGGTAACGTTAATTGGGAGAAACACCTGGTGGTTTAGCGTGATCTCGGACAAATCATCTTCCTACACAATCATTATCCTGAAACATTAGTCTCTACAATGTAATGAATTTTTAAAATACTATAATCTTCTTATAGGTTTACGGTTATTAGTTTAAAATTTACTTAACTTAATAACAGGTTTATTGTAATGAGGAATGTACTCTTTTCTATTTACAATTAGAAACTATTTGGGTTACCGTGAAGATCACGTTTTATCAAACTATTGCTCATCATTTTGTTACGTTTTTCAGCACTTGTCAATTCTAATAGAATCTGGTACTTAACGTTTTTATCTTGATATCAACACATGCCTGTATCGTGTATAGACCGTGGAAGATGGATAGGTTATTATAAGAATTTTAAATAGAGCCACGGGAGAACTACCGCTGGCTACTGTTTTTCTTCATGCCTCTTATGACATTATATTTTACAGACATAAAATCCACTGATAGTCAACTTGTTTTATCGTCAGGTGTAGATGAGAGTGAAAGTGAAAAATCATAAAAGTAAATGGGGCCAGTTATTTCAGTCGTTTGTTTGTAGTCTATATTTTTATTTTGACTTCTAAGTCCCGAATCAGTCCAATGGATAAATATAAATAAGTTATATAATGCATATAAAATGAACAAATGAAAAGTAATACATTCTCTCTTCCTGAACAGTATTGATGTTGGCGCATGATTGGACGATGAAGTCATGTTGCGTCAAGTTTGGATATAGCGGCGCGTTTGGTTCCCATATTTGACCCCCAGTGTCAAAATAATTATTGGATTCCCACGTACTCCGTATAAGATACGTGGGACCCTCAGTAGCCTGTAATGATGTCTGTTAGCACCTCACCTGGCCCGGCAATTTACATAATTATCAAGCATCAACTTAATCGGATTCTTTTATCTCATGTGTATCTCTCATCTCTGATGCGAATCTTTAACTGGTATTCATGTATTATTACTTACTTCATTTTGATTTTTTTTTTTGCACATTTATTATCCTAATTGTATTTAGGATCCTAACACCAATACATGATTGTGGATATTGAGGTCTCTGTTTAATCTTGTAATAATAATAAAGTTATCAATATGTATCATTTAGTTAATGATATTTATGTATGTAGCTCTGTTCTCTAGTTTACGCTTTCTGCCCATTTGAACTCCTTAATAGTTTTTTTAAACATCTTATCTTCAACTACGTTTCCTAAAGTTCTGATCTGTTTACAATGCTCAGAGACTCAGCCCCTGCTGTTTTTAAGAGTTTATAAAATTAAAAATAGTATAAACAATATACAATTAATTAATTAAAAGCAGTTGAAGTACTATTTAAAGATCATTTTTATTAATAGATTTTACG
Source organism: Arma custos (assembly GCA_037127475.1). NCBI lineage: Eukaryota > Metazoa > Arthropoda > Insecta > Hemiptera > Pentatomidae > Arma > Arma custos. The sequence continues at coordinate 89,684,311 of CM073762.1, forward strand.
GAAGTGAGCGAAGTCATAGAGTGGAGAGTAGCCGTGCCAAAAGTGTCGGGTTCAAATCCAGAGGTGGTAGATAATTTAATCTGTTAACAGCTGGGGATATGGATTGTATGGACATTTAAAAAGAATGGAAGAAACACAGATAACAAAGAAGATTTTTAATTAAGCTAACAAAGTGAAGAAAACAGTAGATTGGATAGAAGCAGTCAAGAAAGATGCAAACAAAATATATGTTACAGGAGTAATAATAAATGACAGGAACCGCTTCATGCTGCTGATAGAAAACGCAACCTATGAAGAAGACAAGCCTAAACCTCGACCAAAGAGAGTGTGGAAAGATGATCAGAGATGAGCGGTTAGAGAGAAAATTAACTGAAGAGTACTGGGAAGAAAGGAAGAAAAAGAAACACCATAAGTCTTAAGTTTTATGTTGTCCATAGATGGCCAAATTCGTTCGAAAAAATATATATAATTAAAACGCAATTATATTCCCTGCACTGTTGATCCTAGAAACAGTACAGTATCTATCATGTACTAAACCTTGACTCTTAGAGGGTCATAATGGAACAGTTTTTTTTTTTCGATTTTAATGTGAGTACTGAAATGATAAGCTTTTCTAAATATTACACTGTTATGTTGTGTTATGAACGATTATTAAGTATTCTAGCTATTCTTTCTCCCAAAGTTATACTGTGTAATAATTAATCCTGAATAATGTTAGTAGACCTATGTATATGGAAAAAATGGTCCGCGTCTAGGTCAAAGAAATAATCCGTTAAATAGTTATAAACTATTTATTCTAAACCGGTTTCTAATAAACAGTTTATCACTATTCAAGGGATTATTTCTTTGACTTTCCCATTTTAATCCCAATATGTAATATAGTTTCGGCCTCTTATTTTTTTCATGTTTTAGAAATATCTATTGAGTTTATATGCTTCCCGAGGCTTGGATTTGTAACGGCATAAGTAAACATTAGATATCATCTGGACATGAGATCATCGTGTCTTTGTGATTACAAATCGGCCGTGATATTTAAATACTGTTGCCTAGAGAATTAGTTAAATGCTCACTTTCTATTTAAGTGGGGGGGAGGGTCGTTATCGATTGTTGCAAATCGATTCCATTACAATGCCTTTTAAATCCCCGTTTGATGGGTTACAGGAGCCCTGGCATTTAGAGGCACTGGCACTCAGCCTATCTTGGCCTGCTCTCGCGTATCCATTAGTCGCTACTGAACTAACGGAGTCGCTAACAAATATAAAATTAAACTGTCAATTACCAGGAAGAGAGACAAAGGTTACGCCGTGAAGGACTCTGTTAGAAACGTAATTAGGTGTTGGTTAGTTTTCGCCATTAGGCGCTCCAGTAATCTGCGCAGGCACTAGCCTCGCAGCGTACTCCTTCCAGTTTTTCTTCTTGTTCTTTTACCTGGCCTTATTTAAATTTTCTTACGTCGAGGGGTATAATTTGTAAACCCGCCGAGGGGCAAATATTCAGGAGGGCAGACTTCTCTTGAGCTGTTTTGCTTATGCAAATTATATTTTTCGGTTTAGTTTGAGGATGTTCTTCTGCTGATGCGAATCCCGTTCCGCTGTTATTTATTTATTTCACATCCAGACACTTCCTCCCGCGATCATTCTCTCTCCGATCAGGAATAACTCTCTCCATCTCAGACTGAAATAGCGTGTTCTGTTGGACATGAGAATTTTTCTGTTACTACCAAACAACCAGCAAATTCTTTGTTACGAAATTAATCAGAAATAATATTCAAAGTTTACATCCCCTACATACCGAGTGATCATGTAAGTATAGCCATTTTATTACGATTTCGGGGCTCAGTAGTTAAACATTATAATTGATATCTATAATGAAAAAGATGAAAACTTTTACAATGGTTCAATGTTTAATCCTGAACAAGTTGTCACTATAAATAGAGAAGTGTTATAATAAATACATTAAAATAAGATATGTAACTCTGCTGGTTTTGAGTCAAAAACTAATTTTTAAAAAATCATAGGTATTTTCGTGGAAGAAAGTGCTTCGGGTAGAGGTCAATGAATTGGAGAAAACTTTATTAAGTAGCCAACGTTTCGACCTACTTTGTAGGTCTTCTTCAGGGCTTTGGGGAGGGGGGCTTGATAAGTCCTGCACAAGCTTAATAAATAATAAATAAGTTTACATAGGAATTTTCATTTCTTCATTTATCATTTTTTTATTACAAAAGGCCTCAATTATTTGTAATAATAACTCATTTTTCTGTTAATCAGCAGTAATTTTGATTGTGTACACATTTTTCTTTCTGTAATCCTGATTTTGACTCTATTTCATGAGCTTCTGATTTTATGTACATCTTCTTTAAAACATGCACAAGATCTTATGCTTTTTGGGTATACCAGTGGAACAAATATATAATTTAAAATAGATGCATCGATCCATTGCATAGGAATTATGACTTTTACATATCCCACAATTCTTGAAAATTTATTCGATAATCGATTCTAAACTAGGATAACATAAAGATTAATGTCACTGTAAGAGGGGGAGATTAAATACAGAAAGAAGGATTGGAAGACAAGCGTAAGATGGAAAGAAGAGTACTTGTTGACGAGATTATGCCTCGTTTTAAAACAGCTTAGGTTATTTCTTTTGTATGTCATTTTCATGGTAAATTATGAGTCCATTTTGTAGGAATAATTCTGGATTTACTCTTCAAATATGTTTGAATTCACTACCAGTTTTGTTTCGATTGCTCAGAATACTTATCTCTCGTTTTGTTAATTTCAATCTATTGCAATAACTCTAAGACAGTAATATGTGCCTCCCACCAATACTTGGAGTTTAATCTTGTTCTTCAGAATGAATATTTTCTTATTCTCTTTTCTCCTTCATTAACATATATGCAGGAAACCCCCTTAGTTGGGTATTCCAGTGAACAGGAGAGATGGCGATAAGGTGCACTAGCAAGAGGAAGCGAGTAGAGCTCTAAGGTGTGCAAGGTGAAGGGAAATTCCTGCTAGAGGTGGAGGATATATCAAGATCACTGGTCCGTGTAATGGGAACCATCTTTACACAAAACCGCCTTTCATGTACCTAATAATACGGCAAATACCTTTTTATTTTTAATAATCTACGACATTAATCTGTTGATATTTGAAATTAAAAATTAAAAATACCCATCTTACTTGTTGGTGTTCCTTTTTAAGAACCTAATATGAACAATGGTTTATGTTTGTTAAATAAAAAATATATACTTTTTTTGTTCATTTTAATTTTCCGAAATACCACTGAATTTGTATTTAATATAAAAAAAACTAACTTTAACGATGATGCATTAATTGTTAGCGGGCGGGGTATCTCAGTGCGTAGAGCGCTGATTTGCTATGCTCGAATTCTGCTGTTGTAGATAAATTATTTAATTTGCTAACAGAAACGGATCTGAAGACTCTCCTGCGGCTCTTTATAAAGTGTGCATTAAATAATTAATAATTAGGGAAAAACCTGGCTGTCGAGCGTAATCTCAGACAATAACCTCACTGCAAAACCGTTGTCTCAGAAACAATTGTCTCTACTACGTAATGAACCCAAGAATGAAGGGTCTTCGGGTCAGTATGACCTGGGTTGGTTGAAGTAAAAGTAACATAGGATTCAGAATGAATTATATTTTTTAAGTTTTGGCTTCTAGTTGGGTAAAATCATCACCGCATTGTTTCAAACTCTTATTTCCCGATTTTGTTCACAAAATTATGTTTTCTCTAGATAATTTTATACATATTTTGTGATATATATGCATCCATCAGTAAGCATTGTCGAGGTTTCTACAGTTACGCTGATTAGATATATTTCACTTATTAATTTAATAATCTATTTTAAAATAAAATTGTGGGCTCAATCTTGAGTATATTATTGCTTTTGCTTTCGGGAATTGTGAAGACGATAAAATTAAAATTTTGGCGGTTAGCGATATTAGCAAAAAACTCGTGATAAATATGATGGTAGATATAGATGTAATTATTGAATGTAAATTATTTTAAATATATTATATATTCTCAACGAAGCATCGTAGACGTACTTGTTGACCTTATTAACCAGCACTTGTCCGGCCACATCGTGACATTCTTTCATAAAGTCAAGGTAACCAAAGGACATAGAGTAAGGAATGAAAACAAACTGCTTCTAGGTAAAGAAATCTTTAAGTATGGTATTACGTATCATTGTATTATGTATTGTCGGAGTGGCTCAGTGGTAGAGCACTGAGTTGCCGAAAATGCTGGTTCAAATCCCGCTGCAGGCAAGACTTTTATAATTTAATAGTCAGCGGGCAGCCAGAGATGAATCATATAGGTTCTAGGACCCTCCTGAGTCTCTGGGAGTCGGTAAAGAGGGTACCCAAAATAAGGAGAAAGCATCTGGCAGTTGAGCGTGATCCTTTTGTCCTAAAATCACCTCCCTGAACAACCGTTGTCCATGAAACTGTCTCTACCATGTACTGAACCCCAGACCTTTCACGGGCTGTAGTGGTGGTACAAGTGTTTTTTTTTTGTATTATGTATTGCACGCTCTTGTTATGTTTATTATTCTCATATTAATTCGTTAAGACAATAAGACCGGCTATAAAGCATTCTTAGGATCAGGTAGTTAGGAAAAAATAAAAATAATTCATATACCGTGATAGGTCGCATTATCATTATGGAAGAAGCGATATTATTCATGCCCATGCGCAACTCACTTTGTATGCGAACGGAAATAGTTTGCCTTCGAACATTTCTCCTGGAATTAAATGACATAGGGAAAATAAATTCTCTGTAATTAGTCTATTTAACTGACTGTATATATAATTTAAGATATTATAGGAGCGCAGAACCTTTCTTGCTTATTTGCCTGAAACCTGTGTGATTAGCTGGTCCCGTTCGCGAGGCAAAAAAAACTGGCGGGATGGCCGCTGTCTCCGGTTACATTTTGTACTGTTAGCCAGCTCCTTAGCAGTTTTTTTTTAAAGTTTCCTTTTTTATTTCTATTTCCATTTTAATGACCTAGGTTATTGATCCCTTTATTTTCTTTTGACCTGTTTTTTTTACCTCCCGGACTCAAAGTAAATTCTTTAGTACAGATTATTTATTAGTAAAAATTCATCGATGTGCCAATCATTAGATACCTTTAAAAGATCAATGAACTTTACAATTCAAGACTCTTTTCTCTTTTTTGAATATTAAAACTAGGTTTTATTAATGCAGCAGGTGAATAAAATGAATAATACATAATGGCATGAAATGAAGGCAAATATAGAAACTATTCTCTGTTAGTACTCAAATAACAAATTTTACTTAGAAAGGTCCATGTATCTTCTTTTCAGACGCCTTGAAGGATTATCGGGAATTTATGAGAGAGATTTGAAACTTATGTGTTTGAGTGGGAATATAATTGTTCATAAATGAATTGATTTTGGGTTCGGACCAAATCAGGAACAAATGGGACATTCAGGGCGTTATGGGTGTTTTTATTCCCAAATAGCATTTAATAAAATAATAAACAAAATAAACAGCATTTAAGCTTTTACGAAGGATATTTTATTGCAAGGATTAGATACGAGAGGAATTCTATGACTTAGTGAAGCCCCAAAGCTCTACTCCGTAAGTCCGAATAGTTCTTATAATAGTCATGGATATGAGTATCTTGTAATTAATTGGGAGCTTAGAGCTTTTGTCTAGTATGTGTTGAAGTGGACTGAAAAGGCGAGCAATTTCAGTCTTGTAAAACCTAAATATTAAGATTATATTTAACAATTCCTGATACTTCGTTAAAACGAGAAGTGATTATTCTCATGCTAATATGCAGCTCGCTTGTAATGTAAATCCACATTCAGCTAAATTTAAATGACAAAAGAAAAATAATTTTGCTGTTATTAATTTGAGATGGATGTGACTGATGTATATACTATTACTTAAGTATATAAATTGCGTATACACAGATGAGTAAACAACTTTTTTTGTTAATACCGTCCTCTGAAACAACAACCAGTTATTTATAATCAAATTGAAGAATATAGATGTACGAATCTAGAGATTTAGACTTTCTGTTTTGTACGGATTCTGATGTGTCTGTTTCCAACCATCACATATCTCTATATCTGAGGTTTCCATGGTATTAAGATTAATTGTCATATTTAATCTTCGGCCGCAAGGTCCTCCATTACTGATCCATCGAAATCCATCAAAGTAGGCGGAGGTCCGGGTCCGAATTCCAAGGGTCCGCGCCTTTCCGCGATACCATCAATGTTCATCGCATCCTCTTGGTCTGATACCATCCTTGTAGTGATTTATTTGTAAAATGCTTCGATATTTCCTGATATTCTGTTCAGATTGCATTTCCAAATACTAAGCCTAAATCAAGGTTTTTAATTTATATTCAGTGCAAAGGTGTAAAGATGCCTGTTTTAATTAAAGCTCAAAGCTAAATTATATAATTGTCTGTTGGATTAAGTAAAAGAGTAATAAATATCGGATAAATGTGAATATTTTTTATTTTTATCTAATTAAATTTATGTAGACTGATGCTTATGGGGTTAATGATATACCTATTTATTCTTTAATGGGTTTTTTGCATTGTTTTAGTAGTTTTTTTTTTCATTGTTGCTCTTTTTTGTTATGATAAATGTGACTGTTGGTTTCAAAATCAGCTATATCTATTTTTTTCCAAAACTTTTTTATTTTTCAGAAGTTCTTAATGTCAGAAATGATTTATTAGATGTGTTTCTTTCAAAACCGACTAGATCCTTTAAAAAAATTGTTAAATTGATTATTTTTTAAATTAAATCCTTTTTTATCAGTACTGACAAATTTTGGATCGAATTTTCGGTTGTAACCGGTTTTGAAACCAAACGCCTCATTTAATCTATTCATGCTATTTTGGTTGAAAAAAAAACAGTTATATAAGTAGCTGGTTTTATTCTTTTTCGATCTGTAATATAACAGTTTGAAATCGTTACTTGTTAACCTAATGTTCTAAATGCTGTCCATAATAGAGGACATAGTAGATGCTTTTTGCCCATTTAACAATTTTTATTTGGTTACTTACCTTGCAATTTATCTCTGGAATAGGACTTGAAATGGAGATGCCAATTTCGCTCCTAATTTACAGACCCATTGCATGCAATTTGGAAGTATCTTATTATTTTTTTTAAAATTGTCAATTATCTTCTCTTCTAAATAAAGGTATTTCTTCTAAAAGGAAGTTTCAAGTAAAAAACATAGTAATTTTAATATTTATAATTAATTAACTATTCTAGATAAATTAAATAAAATGTGACTGGTTTTAAAATTTTCAGCTTTAACGATTTCCATTTAATATTAATTTGTAGTTCCGTAGAAGGGAATCGGTGATGTCTTCTGGAACACCCTATGCCTAGAACATGACTTTCTAAAAAAAAAAAACAGTAAATAAAAATAAATGTTTACCAACCTACTTTTTTTCACCAAATGAAACCTGCGTCCTATATTTTTTAATCAGTCCTCTTAAAGTAAGCGACATTTCCGGTTGTAAGAAAAAAAATTAATAACTTCAAATGGTAATTAATTGCTCTGATTAACAACTGTTTGAATAAATATATAGTTTTTTTTTAGAATAAATAATTAGGAATGAAGAATTAGTGTTCACTATAAAATTCTTAATTACTCTCTTTAAACTGAAATTTGAATAAGTATTTCCACAGTCATATACCTTAAATTACATCATATTCTGTCTCACAGTTCAGCCGTTTTTACGACGTTTAACTTAAAATTTAAATGGGACAAAAATGAATTCACAATGGAACATATTCCTCTCTGTCAGACTTGTTGGTTAAAAGGCTACTAAATTATTTCTTGCATGCAACTAGTATATTGTGGTACACATTTCAATCGCTTAAACATAATTACAAGTTTATTATAAAAATGACCTTACTTTTATATTTGAGATTACGTGATATTCAGTCGATATTTAAAATCCAGTCTCTCTCATTATTACAGTTATCAAACTGAGCACAACTTCCCAACGATACCCGATGCTGGCTATTTATTATTGTAGTCACACATTAAATGGGCACATGAGGTATACGTGCTTAAATGACTTAAATATTAAAGGTAAAGAGGCAAATGGTTGACTGGAAGATCTTAATGAAGAATACAATTTGTCTGGGGCTTCAGTCATTAACAACACTAAATAAGGTTAACTTATTGATGGTAAGGGCCGACATTTCGGCCTACAATGTAGGCCATCTTCAGAGCTAAGAAGGAAAAACATAAAAATAGCTATAAGAACATTGCAATACTAATAATTATAGAGTATAGAAAAGTGGAGAAATATAACAAAGGATAGATTCTAAAAGATACATAAGGATAAAAAAATGACAAAATGTGTGAACAGAAAGGTGATAAAGTAATGAAATATAAATAATGACTTAAATATTACTACGATTCACATATCAGGCTTTGAAACTAAATACTATTAAACTTTTTTTGGCAATAGTCCAAATAAAGAACTACATACGTTATAGTAAGGAACTTCTTTTACAGGAAATTAAACATAATGTTCTGTCTTTTTAAGTTATTGTTGGATCAGCTTCAATGCGAGAGTCATTCGTTATAAATCGTGTTAGATTGAAGTTGGTGGAAGTCCTAAACCGATTGAAGTTGTTAGATGGTGATAAAATAATGTGATTCCTTCAATCACGCACTTCATGAGGTTTTTATTACCCTCTGAAATGGTCGCTTGTAGGCACGTTATTTAGCAGGGTGATTGCTAAGTCACTTTAGATGATATCCTGATAACATCTCTTTGACACGTTTCATGATACGGCTTACCGGATGATTGTATAAGTTTAAATCCATTCAGACTGTCATTAAAAAAATAGCAATAAATTAAATTTAATCAAAGAGTGTACAGTGGTAAATTTATGTCTAAAATGGCGGTTTTCAATACGGAGTAGAGCTTTGGAGCCCCACAATACCATCGAATTCCTCTCGTATCCAATCTTTAAGATTCAGAATCATTTGAAAAATTCTTAATGCTCTTTCTTTGTTACGAACAAAGTCATTCATAACGATCCATTAGTTGCTCATTTTGCACGAACTCGATATCAATCTTGGAATTTGTTATTTGAGTACTACCACTACCACTTGATAGTTTCTCTACTTGCCTTATCTCATTCCATTTCATATCATCTAATATATGTATGATTTTAAATTATTAATGTTTTAATGGAAACTTTTAGTCATTTACAATTTTCATTATTCAGTTAGTTTTTTAATTTTTATTTTCATGTATGTCTTATGTACAACATATACGACACGAGTTGTGCAACTTACACGAGTTTTTGGAGTATTCCTCCTTGCACGTTTTCCTCCTTGTTAGTAAACCGCTAAGACAAATATTTGTCCTCTCAAACATGCTTCCAGCGCATTGAAGGCAAAAGTTTTATTGAAATTTCTAAAGAAAATTTCCGCCCGGGAAAAACAGGCGGTAACCATCTGGGAAAAACCGCGTGCTGTTGGCAACTAACTTAACAGTTAAACAAATTAATACAGCTGGCTGTATGAATGGAAATATCCAATGCCATAAATCATAAAAAAAAGAAGAAAATTTATATTTATATATATATATATTTTTTTTTTTTTGGAACAGATTTTTAGATACGGATCGGTTAAAATTTGTAATGCTGCTATCTTTCTTTACCTTCACAATTATTCCTAAGCTGCCCATTTTATCAAAAATGTTAATCACAGCACATCTAATCATCAGTCTAACATAATTATTTTTGTAAGATTGGATTATCAATCCCGTCAAAATAGACGTGAATTAAATATGTATAATTGATCATGTAATAGATTTTACTATCACACTAAATCATACTATGTAGTCATATCATACTATAGTCAATCTAAGGTTAACTTCGTATCATCTCATATACCCGTAACTTTTTTAAGTAACTTAAGCTTTTTTGGGAGGGGTTTGGAACCAATAATGATGAAACTTAAGGTAAATCCTTAGATAATATTTTTATATTGATTTCAACATTCCTTCTTTATTATTGTGATATCATATATAATCTTTTAATAATCAGGTCATTTAGGGAACCATAGTTTTTCCAGCCAAGCTGCGATTAATATATAACTGTCTATAAACAGATGTCTTTTGGATGCAGTTATACTGGATTTAGACATGTACTCATGTTCCCAGCCAAGGTATAGACAGATTCCCGTAAGATGCAGTTATACAGGATATAGACATGTACTCATGCTCGCAGACATCCAGAGAGAGATATGGGAAGGTGGCAAGTCGTGACTCCCATCTTCACAACGGCCTTGCTCAGTTTCCAATTACCGGTAAAGACTGTTTTCCTTTCGAGCCCTTTCTCCTCTATAGCTATCTTCTATCCATTTTATTTACCGCCTCGCCATAATTCCTATGATTCCGTTGGCCCATTGAAACGGATTGTAGATATTATGAGTCGCGGCCGTTTTACATTTCAATGAGACAGATGAGAGAGCGGAGGTATAGCGAGGCGATACCTCCTTATGCGGGATTTCGTTTGTGTCAATTACTATATTTAGGTTAGGCCATTTCATGGTGATGATTTGATCACAAAAATATCGATATAATTATCTCTTTTCTTTTATATTTTATTCGCAACTGCATTTCATCGCATTGACATAATTTGATTGTTACTCTTTCCTCGATTTGCAATAACATGAAGATTTGATAATTATGAAATTGTTTCTGAACAGTTATCGTTGTCTTGTATCGTTGTCTTCTTGTAGATACTCTGAGTTGCAGGGAGGAAGAAAGAGAAAGAACATGTTTTAAGTGGAGGAATAGTTGACTGGATAATTCTAATAACGGTATGAAATGGTGAGGGGGTACAGTCAATGATTACCCAAAATAAGGAAAACATTATAGTGCCAACGTTTCGGCCTGAAATTCGACGGATTTTGGACTCACATCGGGCCCCAGCCCTCCAGCAGCCTTCAAGATGGCCTCCATCTTGGGCCAAAACGTAACAAGTCTTCCTTATTTTGTGTAATTGTTGACTGCACCGCCTGACCATTTCATACCATAATTAGAAAGAACGAGAGGATTATGAAATGTAGTGTATTTTGTAATGTACTTGATGTTTAATACAATTTTATAGGGATTATAAAAATATTTAACAGAAAATATCATTATTATTAATTAAATTTAGAATATAATTAATGAGTTAACTCTAATTTCTCTCTTGTAGGTTATCTTAGTCACTAACCAAATATCTGGAGCCCCGGTGAGAAATGGTTAAGTTGAATATTGTATATATAGAGAGATGAATATGGACAAAACTGTATGAAGGCAAGAAGAATCGTGTCAATTTTATAGTTTTTCGCTTGAAATGAAGTAAACAATAACTCCATTTCTAGCCAATGCCTGATTTAGCCTCTCATTCATTGCGGAATTAACACGAGTCCGCTTCCCTAAATAGAAGGTACTAATTTCGGAGAAAATTCGACTGAATCACTTATTCACCGGCGAGGACCCCATATAGGACCGCATTTCTCCTTAATCCATGGATTTCTAAATTTATTTTCCGTTATGTAAAGGAGATAGTTGGGGGGTGCAGTCAGAAAGAACTGAATAAGTAATAAACTTATAATTATGTGCCGACGTTTCGACCTACAGTGTAGGTCATCTTCAGGGCTATTTGGAGAGAGAAGCCTGCTATTTATTTTCCGTTAGAATTACAATAATCCACTGGGTAGAAAAAAAGATCTCGTGATAGTGATCTGCCATTGAATAGCTTCATTCTTATGGTTAGTTCCTTACCAAGTTCATTCCAAAGCCGCGAATGGAGAACATGCCTTTGTTTTTTGCCTAGTTAGTTTTTTTTTATTTCTACGCACCTTGAAACCTAAATGTTGATGTTTTTTCTTCTTGTTTACGCAGTAGAATACATTATTGACAAGTACAGTTCATTATTGACAAAATATTTTAAACTACAAGTTGAAAATATTATTATTAAAAAGATGTTCTGGAACCGTCTGGACGATTTATCTTCCAAAACCTCGAGATCCAATATGTTGACATCGTATCATTATGCATCCATCTTTTCCACTCCATTTATTATTTTTGTTTAAAGAAATCCAGTTTTTATCAAATAATTTTTATTGTATGCTATCTGAGCAGGATTCTCGGTGGAATAAATGTAGGAAAAAGAAATAATATAAGCATCATATACCTGGGCCTAGTGGAATCACTAACTCCACAAATAGTCCAAATTTTGAGATTTTTATTTTAATTTTTTTTTTTTAATTTTAGCGTATTGTAAAACTTGCAAGCAAGATAGCTCAGCCTTGACAATGCCTTCAATATTTTGTTTACTGTTTATAGGAAACTTTTACAGTGCAAGATCCCTGTTTTGCCTCTGTAAAATTTAGGAAAATTAACTAGTTGCCTCTCTGCGATTCAAACGAGCATAGCTCCTAGGCAAAAGATAAGAAATGATGAATGTTAATTTTCATCGAAGAAAATTAATGGTGGAAGATACTTGATGTATATTTTTAATATGTTATCTGTAATGATTATGGATTAATTAATAAAAACGTAGTGATAGTTTTCGACTGTTGGATGTGAAAAGGAAGAAATAGGTTGTTTGATTGGACATTATTTCTCAATGGTGTATGTCCATAATTAGGAAATGAGTTTTATTTATTTTTTAAAATTAGAATTTTTAATTAATCTATGGTAATCATAAAAGCATTACAACTAAAAGCTTAGCTTTATTTAAAAATGTATTTGATATAAAGTAAGCAAATTATTGACAAGTTCTCTTTCGAACCAGATCCATTCCGAAGGATCCTCCCTATTGGTGGAGGATTCGAAGTTACGAAAACTTGCTAAAGAGGATTCATACTTTACCTTCTTTATTATCATAATGATGCGGAATGCTTTGAATTTATTTAGCCTGAGTAGAATTTTCTTTCCGAGACTTGTTCAAAACGATAAAAATACTGAGATTAGGCATGTTTTCCTGTTTGGTAGGGTTCGTTTGACATCACTTGTATATTTGCCCTGTCACATCCCTTAGGCTAATAGGTTGCTTGACATTTTAATCTTAAAATATTCTATCAGTTTAAAGTACAATTTATATATGCAGAGCAACCATCTAACGAGTTCACATTATGCTTAATATGATAATATTAGAGAAAATTATAATAATATACCGAGGCGTTATATTTAATTATTTTTGATGCATTCTTAAATAGTCCTTAAGTATCTTATTTTATTAACTACTTTGGAATGGTAATAGTAAATATTTTTTGCATACTCGATAAATTCTACTGGATTAATAATACCGTTGAAATATATTTTTTATACGCATCCAAGCTAAAACTAGCTTTATCTTCTACTATTGATATTCTATCTTATTTTTTTTGTGAACTAATTAAACAGTAATCAGTTTGTCTATTGTTTTTTTAGAAGCACCTTGCTAATGAATAAATCAAGGTAAATATCGGAGATCGGAGCCAATTATTTTTTTTTAAGGTTTCATTCATTCAAATGAAAGCTAATTAAAATTGACAGTTATCTAATTAGGTTTGTCAACTTCGACGATTGATTTCTCATAATTGAGCCAAGGTTAATTTTCCTTCCACCTAATGAATGATAATTTATCATAGTTACTAACGAATATTGATACTAGCAATTATATATTAAAGTAGTCCTAGTCTATTTTTTTCATTGGTAGATCCTAAAAGCAGAAAATCAACCATTGGTTGTATCATTTAGTTGTTTAATTTAGTTATTCAAAGCAACTACATAACACGTTCATGAGTTTATTTATACTGAATATATGTTATACACCTTCACAATACATTCTACTATTAACAAATGAGTCAGTAAAAAAATGTTAAGAAAGTGTTTAGGCTGTTAATGCTTTGGAACTTAAGCATTAAAAACAATATTAGTAATTAAAATATATCTAATTCTTGATTGTAAGGTATTTTATGTGGTGTATTGGAGGCTAATTGGACTCTGATAAATGAAACGTAAGTAGTTCTTTTATCTTACGAGTCCTTCCTTGGAACTTAAAAAAATCGTATATATTTTTTAATATTATCTAAGCAGGTATTTATCCATGATTGGTTATCAGTTCTTATAAAGGTAGGCTTTTGAGTGTATTTTCCTGAATAATGGAGCGTTGTCAGCCAAGGACGCCATACTAACGCTACCTAGCTGAATTTGTGATAAGTAACTACTTTACATTCAACTACAAATTTCCTGGTAATTACTAAAATTATTAAAGCTTTAATTTTATTTAGTTGGAAATGATTATTGCTTTTAGTTGAGGATTAAACCCATTAATGTGTGGCATGCATTTTGAAGACTTTGCGGTTTGCGATCCTTGACCAAAATAATATTATTGTTTGTTATCAAGTGATAGATCTCTTGCTCTTTGTGAGTAATGGGTTAAAAGTTAAATAAAAAACGAATTAGGTTTTTCTTTATCGTTACAATTAGAAAAGTTGAAATTGTTCTCGTTTTGTTTCAGTATTTGTTTAGATCTTGCCTGTTGTAAAGTGTTACGTGCTAATAAAAACATTTATTGTATTAAGTTGGCCTGTATTAACATCACAGACTTGGTCTAGTGCACCGGTAGTAGCTTAGCCTGTCTCATACCAACAATGATTTACAACCTTTCTGTGGGTCAAGATACTTCCACGACGGACATTATTCCGAACGTCACTTGGTCTTCCTGCCTAAGTTTCGGATAGCTTTCGCTTCTAGTTATTTATGACAAGGGAACTGCATGCCATCAAACCGTGAACGCGATTGCATTATCATAGTAATTTATAAGTAATAAAATTCCAAACCATTGAAGTTGCCGAGTCATACACCGCCATACGGTACTTTTATGTGGCTTATATACTTATGGGTTTTTAATGGGAATTATGAACAGTTGCAGTTGCACGTGAAGGTATGGACGTAGTACACGCGGTCTTCAAACGTTATCTGTATTTCATCTTATCTTAGGATGGAGTGCAACATGTACGGCTGAATTTTATTTTTGTCCTGGATAGTTAAGAGTTTTTTTTCGTACGCCAACCTGATGTAAAATTTTTATTTAAATTATGAAAAAAGGAAATGTATTTATTAATTTACAAACATATTCCAGTACGCCATTTTAACTTGATTTGGTATCTACACTTAGTACAAGTATATAAAACCGTAAAGTCATAAGTTTTTTGCGAGTTTTGAAAAGTTATTCTCTTTGGTTTATCCTCTTTGTGTCTTGTCTTCATTCAAATCCTTTGTTACATTAGTATTATAAATACGCTATTCTTAGTGAATAATTTAAAATGCTTTACATTATATAAGGAGAAATAAAGAAAATGAAAATCTATCTCATCAGATTTATAGACTATCGTTAGTTTTGTTAAAAAGTGTAACATTACTGCAAATTTTAGCTCTAACCTCTCCTCCAAAAAAACCTTAATAATAGTCCTTACTTTCCCGTTTTTCCAGTAATACTAAATTAAATCCCAGAGGAAAAAATGCTTTTTAATTAAAAAAAGTATTTTGCCACTGAAAAGGAGCCAAAACGCAGTCAACGTTTTGCCATTTAAGGCATCATCTGTTCGCATACCAAGATCATATCAATGTATCAAATGTATCATCATGTAATGTATCATCAAAGCACAAACAAAACACATCAATCAGAAACTTTCAATCAAATACTAACGTAGAGTATTTGATAATTACAATTTTAGCTCAATGGTAGAGCGTAGAGTTGCTATGCCAATAGTCCAGGGTTCCAATCCGACTGTGATAGATAGTTTATGTAATCTGTTGGCAACTGGGAATGGGCCTTGTGGGATGTTGAGATCGGCCTGGGGCTCACCCAGCCTGCGTAAACTGGAAAAAAACAGCATGATCTATGGGTTGTGATAATTTTTTTAAAAATTATATAATGGATGGATTTACGATGGAACATTTTGATCTAAATAATAATGTTTTCAAATTTAGAAAGCTAAATAATTTTATTATAATTTATTTTATTTTTATATCATATAATTTTTTAAAATATTTTATGTGAAAAGAAAAGATATGGCCAGGACCGGGACTCGAACCCGGGACTTCCACCTCTCCGTGGTGACGCCTCAACCATCTCGGCCATCCTGGCTCGCTTCACGGCCAGCCATATCCCCTCTTTTCACTTGATCCTGAATCTCCGTGTTCTCGCAATTTGCGATGTATACACGGGGAGAATGTTATTTGAACATTACTTTATTTTGGACCTAGGTGACTTTAAGTCGTTAATATTATAATTTATTTTATTTTTATATCATATAATTTTTCAAATAAAATATCTAAATAATTTTACATAGGTACAGTTACAATATTAAGATTTTTCTTGTATTAAATTTTTGGAAACATTTATTTCATTCTATTAAATTCGTGTTCATAAATAATCAAAAAGTGTTAAATGTGACAAGAGTTATAAAAGTAAGAGAAAAGACTATAAACATCGATAAAGATAACCGTCGATAAAATTTTCATAAATCATCAATTTTATAAGCGTGGAAGGTGTCGTTGGCGTCTTAAAAAATAAAGAGGATTGACAATAATTGAAAATATATGTCGGAAACAATTTTTAATTTCCTTATTTTTTTTTATTAGCGTCGTAAAATGAAATTCATCCCCCTAGATATGGGATTTAACGATATCCTACCAAGACCTCCGAATAAGCTCGAGGTAGTCGTAAAGTCGACCGGCCGACCACACACTCTTCAGTTTATAACACTTCTCTGCTATCATCGTCGTCTTAAGTAGGGCTCCATCTTCTTGTCCTGCAGCGACCTATCCTCCGGCTTTAGTATCTCCTTCTCTATTGTAAACATCTTGTCTCTTTTGAAATCTCTCGTAGGGCGACATTCAGGTCAATGGTGTGGGGACTAATGCCTAGGAATGGAATAGTCCTTCCGATATTAATCTTCCGCGCCTGAAGAGGAAGAAAACATTCGGAGGAAATATATGGTTATGATTATTATATGCTGATTGCTAGATTCTGTTTTTGTCTTGTAGGAAGAGATAAATTCGATTTTTAGTAACAGTATCGCTCGTTGGCGAAGGAATGATTTGTGGAATGTAAAGTAACTGTATCGTGTCTTCAGATGAAACTAAATTGTAAATAGTTCTCACCGCTGTTCTATTTGAATTTTTATGAACAGCTTTTTGTCCAAACAAGCCGTTAGAGTCCACTTTTATTTCAAGATTTATACCAAAACATTTTGAAAATATATCGTTACAAAACCAAACCATTGACATTGTGTCGTTATTAACTATTCTAAATAATTACTATTGCTTGTTCAGTTTTCATATATACTTTTTAACATCTGTCCAAATATTTAAATTATTATCATTTACACTCAAGTGAATTTATTTTTATTTTGCACATTTTTCTTTTGTTGAGGTTAAATTCATGTTTAAACATTTCAATAAAAAATATTTTCCTCATTACCATAACGGATAATTTTTTTTTAATGAAAAGATTTTTTGAATTATGTTGATTATATTTTCTGATGATCCTTTAGGCATGGGAGTGGAGTGGCTCAGTGGTACAGCACTGAGTTGCCATGCCGGAAATCCTGGTTCTGTGGGAAGTACTTTTATTTAGTCTGTTTGCAGTCAGAGATGGATCATATAGGATAAAAATTCTGGCGGTTGAGCGTGACCTAGGACAAGTCACCTCCTTGCAGGTCCTGAGGCAGGACATAAAACATTACAGTCTCTTATAAACATAAAACATTACAGGTGATAGACCTTTATTCTGTAGGCGTTTAGAAAAAAGATTGAAGTAAAATAATTCTAATTTCGCAACTCATTTGTTTTGGATAGTACGATTTAGATAGCTAAATTATTAATTATCGTTAAGGTATAAAATACCTTATAATAGACCATAGTAGGTACTTTTGATACAGTCTGTAACACTTTTTTTTATTTGTATTTGTTTGACAAATACACTTTTTCGCTTTTCTATTATGTATTGCATTCAATATCCTATGATTAACATATTTTGCGCATTTGCAAATCGCATAAATCAGATAAACTCTGTTAAGTAGCTTCTGTGCTTAAAACTAATACATTTTCCGAAGCAAATGACAGAGTAACATTAGCTCTGGAATTGGATTTATTGTCGTATAAATTTTTATGTGCTCTTAGCAGACCGGCGTATTTATATACCCGAGAGTTTTACCGTATTAAATTCGGTTTTAAAAATGAAATGTTGTTAGATTCATAGATAGGCTGGCTGCTTTGAAATAATGTCATTGGAAACCCGGGGAGGTCGGGTCCATTAAACCAGCCAGGTGGAAAGGTCACCAGAACCTATTAATAAGCTATCTCTGCTTTGAGATCAGTCTTAGCCAGAGATACGGGGTTTCTCTTTTGGTATTTATCAGTGGATGGTGGTTGGTTAATCTCTTTTAGGGGAACCATTCAAAATTAACCACTCACCTCCTAGTGTGCACTCATGATGGAATGAATACAAATCAGCCTCTTGTTCTGTACAGGTAATAATTGTGACTTCATTCACAGCTGATGGCACGATTATACCCAATATGTCTTCATATGTCACGTGAAAGTTTCGGAGTTGTTGATAAGTCAATATTACGTCTGTAAATTCGACTTATATTATATAGCGGGTGTGGTGTTGAATTTAAAGCTTTCAAGATCAAAAGCGTCTATCAATTGTGTAGGCTAGTGTAGTCTATCAATTCTGTCTATTCCGACACTTTGCTTCAGAAGTACTACTACAGCGGATTTCTGTGTTCTATCCATGACAGAAACGATTGGACGCTGGTTTGACTCGGGAATGTTGACTATAACTAAATATATTATATTGTAACTCTTGAGGTTTGAAAATAAAATTCTGTGAAGAATATTTGGATCAAGCCTTACGTGAAATGACAAATAACTAGCTCAATTATATACATTTTGAGCTGAATACATAAGACATTCATTTAGTCCAGGTTATTAAACATGGTGGCCGGTAACATTCTATGGATGAATTCAGATGAAACCCCTCGATAAGTATAAGTCAGCTGACATACATGAGTTGGTTGTCCGAAACTTAAATGGAATCACACACTGGATGCCAGGATTTTACTTAGTAGTACAAATACGGTAGAACTCGATCAGGAAAACTGACGGGGAGACCTGTGGGCTAGTGGTTAGCATATCAAACTATTAAACCCAACGTCACGAGTTCGTAACCTGGCAGGTGTCCCTAGGATTTTTTAAAGGGAGTAAAATATCCTCGGTTATGCTGTCCTTCGGAAGGGACGTTAAACGGCGGTCCCGAGCCTGTACGATGCCAAGTACTTGAAAAAATCCCTATCAATTAATTAACTATTAATTAAACATGGATAGGTAAAATTTAGAGCTTCCACTGTAGTATCGTCCGATTAGCCATAACAGTACAAAGTGATATTAAATGAATAAACGACAGGAAAATTGACGGTCTATCTTGTAACAGGCAAGTCTCGACAACTTGGAACGTATTGTCATAAAATAATACTAATAGTGTAAGATAATATTTAATCAATATTTCAGTTTACGATATGAATTTATTTAGAATCAGAAGACAAATCAGTAAATTATTCAGAACTAGATTTTGTTTTATGGTAATTAGTACAAAACATTCTAGATTTTCTCCGCCGATAGAGAACTCATAAAAAAAATTGTTAACATAATTAGTTTGTATTTATAAAGCTCAAGCTTTATTGTTTACTTGTATGTTTACTGCGGGCTCATTATTTATATTTTAATTTATCGATTACTTTTTATTCAGTACGATTACCATTCTTTAATCTCTTTTGAAGAACTCGTCCATATATCAAGAGCCCGGTAGGAACTGATTATTTGGTAGCGGTATAAATCGAAAGGACCCTTAGTCAAATTCGTTGCTACGAACTCATAAATAACACTCCCCTATCATCTCGCTCTTCTTTATAACCTCAATAAAAGTTATGTCTCGAATAACTAAACTAAATCACGATTTTAGCATTGTACGACCAATTTGTATCGATTTGATTTCGTTAGTAGAACACAGGGAACATGGTTTCCGTACATTTGGTATAATAGGCTTCGGAATGGATAGAATTAGTATGTCAATTAATAGAATAGATTATTTTATCTTTTCCGAGGCTGTGCCAGTGTCTATGTAAATTAATCCCTCTCGGTAACCAAGTAATTATAATCTAATAAAGGGACATTAAACCAATTAAAAAAAACTGTACCACAACAGTCGGTGATAGCTCTGGAGTTCAGTACATAGTAGAGACTGTATTGTTTCTTGGACGACCGCTGCAAAGAAACAGAAACAGAAACCAGTGCAAAGAGGGGATTTGTCCTAAATCACATTCACCAACCAGATTTCCCCCTTATTTTGATACCCAATTTATAGAGACTGGGTGAGCCCCAGGAGGGTTCTAGATCACATAGGATACGTATCGGGGCCGCTAACAAAAGCAAGTGTCTTCGACACGGCAACTCAGTGCTCTACCACTGAGCCATTCCGCTCCTCATTAAAGTAATAACCTAACATTAAAAAAAATCAATCAATTGTTTTTACTAACAACAATAAGTAGTAGTACTATTGTTATAAGAGTTTGCTCAATAATCCTGGATCTTTTTGAAGAAAAAAGAAGTTCTTATTCCAAGTTGCCGAACTTATCAAATACTTCTATGTATGTATTTCTCAATGATAGCCAATTATTACTTTTTTGAAATTAAATTTTTAATCCACATTTATCCTAGTAATGGTTTAATTAATTAATTATAGATGATGTTTTTGTTTATGCCTCCCGTTCAAAGATATTTTAGGCAATGCGGCTCCTCCTATTCCGGAAGAGAGCTTGTTTTTGTTTTAGTATATTTTTATTTCAATGACCTTTCTTACTTCTAATAAAGAAAACAGATTCATTCCGTGGGTCAGTCCATAAATGGACCCACTGTGATCTGTAAAGCTCCTAGGCTTTCCCGGCCTCTGTAAAATGTGCACCCTTAACCGGGGGGACCTGGTATTAATTGTAATTTCGGCAGAACCACTTCTCTGCACAACTATTTCTTAGAGACAGTATGGTTCCTACCATGTACTAAACCTAATTTTTTTTCAACACTCTAAATAAACTTGTTGAAGTAATTCTTCTGTTGATTTTGTACTCCTAACTCTTGTACATGACAATATCCGCGCATGGCATTGTAAATAGATATGGCATATCCGGGAGCGATCGGAATGGAGCAGCGAGGGGTGATCGACTCTGGAGTGCACAAAGCGGCTGGTTGGCATTCATCGGCGCTCGTAAGGTCCCCTAATGAACCTGCATAGAAAGGAAGCCAACCAGGAGTTCTAGTGCGGACTCACCGCAGCAAATTAACCATGTACCCGGTACGCCGGTGTAAATCAGAAATCGACACGGGTTCTTCGCTTTGCTCGCTAATAAAACTAGTTGAGTCCCTAAGCTATTGCCGCATTACCTATCCCATAACGAAGATATTGTTCCCACGAGGCTGCCTTACACAGCCGTTAGGAACATTCCAAGCTTTGCTATCCATGTCTCTCGAAATGAACCGCCTTATTAATTATGAATTCGAAATGAGCTGTCCGATCTCCTTCCCTTCTCTCTCTCTCTCTCTCTCTCTCTCTCTCTCTCTCTTTCTCTCTCTCTTTCTCTCTATCCCTCTCCCTCCATCTTTATCTCTCTCTTCCTCTTTTTCCGTCCCTCTCTTTCTGGGGATAACCGAATTCCGACATGCTCTGATCCTACATTTCGTGCCTAAAATTCATAAATAAGCACTTCTTTATTCTACTTTTGTAAAAATTAATAAAATATGTTAATTATACGAGTAGAAGATTAGGAAAAAAATGTAAGTTAATAATTTGGACGGTTATCAAAACTGTCGGCTTGACGGTTTTTATTTGCCAATCGAATCGCGGTTATTTTTTAACGGATTTTTTTTAATTAATAGATAATTAAAAATAACTTTTAGTATTCTTTATGACTGTAGGTCACGCTTTTCTGCATGTTTTGCTACATTTTATATATATTCCCTTAACTATTTTCTGTCTTCATTATATTAGGTAACTAACTACCTTTCAAATATATCGTTGATTTTATTATTATTTTTTTTTATCGTATATTAGAAAACAAAAGGTAATTCGAAATATCTGGCCTTAATATTCTTTTAAACCCCACAACTTCTTTTTAAAGGCATTTGAGAATTTCGACAAAAGGTCGCATTTTTTAAAAATATATGTTTTGGTACTCATGGCCCTTAGTTACTGGGACAGGTTGTAATATCGGTATGAAAATATTGAATGTTGGGAATAAATATTTTTCCAAAAAGGGTTAAATAAATAGAATTGATTTCATTCCGTCATTTTTTGTTCTATTGTTTATTAATCATCTCTCTTATAATTATTCAGTATTTCAATATCTTAATATCATTATTCATAATTTATGTATCTAACTATTATTATATTCTGATATATTTGTTCGAAATCGGCTTCCATAATCAGAAAACTTGTGGAAATGGATGCCTCGATCATTGCTACTAACAATAGCATGGACTCACCGCTCGTGCTACAAAAATAATTACCAAAGGTGTGTGAAATAATTAAATTGTGAAAGAAGAAAATAGTTTAAAACTTACTTCCTTAACAGTTAAAAAAAAGAAGAGAGAAATCAAAGTAAGGATAGAATTAAACAGTTAAAATCCTTCGAACCAGACAGCGAATCGAAAACATAAATAAACTTCAATTTAAATCAAATTACAATTCATTGCAATTTAGCGCAAAATTTATTACAAACATCGTTTTTGAGGAGGCATTAAAATGAAGTTCAAAATAAATGCTGGCGGGGAACCAGGATGATGTCCGCCGTTTGGTTTAAGTTTATATGTTTTGTTATTTTTGTGAAAGGATTCCCCCCCCCCTCCAGATACTGACATGTATCATTTTTAAGGATAGCGTATAGGAAACGAAAAAGTATTATTTCAATCTAAAATGGCACAGTAAAGATGTAGTGAGTGGCAGGTTCAAAATTTTATTTTATATGTTTTACGCTATGGCAGTGGCCTCATCATTTTACACAGTTTCCTACATCAAGTACCCCAGTTACTGATTTATATTTTCAATAATTTCCGTTATTTGGTTTAGCCTAAACATTCCCATTATTGTTCATTTATTTAACATTTGTGTGTGAACTGACACTGAGGCATAGTCGCTTTAATAGTGAAGTCTGGTGAACCTCGTTACTATTAATAATGTGTGTGGTGAATACACTAGTGCCTTATCCGATGCCTATTTAGCTTCAGCTCTGATCACAGAACAGGTTATACAACATTAGGAAAAGTTTCACCCCGTTTCAGCTATTCCTTTTATTATTTCTGCATTTTAGGTTTGGAGATTTTAATGAGGTCATTAAAATAAATAAGTGGTCCAGTTTTTTTTTCCTATTTTATATTATTGATTAGACTCCTAATCAGAGGCGCGGTTAGGAATTAAGATATTTCGTTTCCATGTTCAGATTTGAATTGCATCTATTTATGTTTTTTATGTAAATAAAGTGATCATAAAATATTAGTATAATTTAACCATCGAACTAAGAGTTTTACTTTTGTAGCTTCAATCAGTTTTTCTAGTAATCATTATCAAGCATGGAATGACCACCTCTCCTGTGAGATGGGAATGGTAGAAAGTCTTTCGGATATTTGTTAGTTTTACTTTTTATTTCTTGTACGGACGCTTTAATTTTTCTTATCTGCCTTCAGTCATCAGATTCCTACTGATAAACTGAACTTGAGATGGCAATGGCCAACATATGTATGGGTAATGGGTAGATGATCAGTATATGAAGGACAGTTAATATTTAGGTGTATAGTCCATTCTTCTTACTAACTAACTCGGTGGCGCTACAGAACAGCATGACCTATAGCCTCCTGAGTTGTCCTCTTCCATCTGCTAATCATCCTTTCACCGTTTCTAGATTTACCCATGTTTCGTTTCTGTTATTTTCTCTATCATCCTCCATTCTAACCTCATGCCCTGCATATTGCAGCCTACTTGCTCAGATATAGTCAACAATGTTATTATTACCTAATATAATCTTAGTTTTGGGATGGATATGTTTAGGGTGGATTGATCAATAGACGAAGAATAGTTAAGTTGGATGTATGTAGCAAATTCTTCTCAACATTTCTTTTGTGACGCCATACCTGTGGTAAGAAGGCCATACTGTCGATGGTCCAACTGGATAACATTTGTTGTCAAACTATTTCATGACTATATACAGCAATAATTGTAATTGCCATTCCCTTGTTGGATAAAAACAAAAGAAATAGTGGTTTGAGTTCAATTGTGATCTAGAGCCTATAAACTAGATGTAGTACATATAGACGTGTATGCTAAGGTTATGTTATTTTTTACGGTGAATGTTAGATAAATTTTGTCTTTATATTTATTCTTTTATTTATGATTTGCCCTCTAGTGGGGACATCTATCTGACCGAAAGGCGGATATAATTTCCCCTTTAATAGAGAGGGGCGCTGTTGTCTGACCCGGTAGTCCTTACTTCAGTGATTCTGCATATCACTGTATATCAGTATTTCTGAATCGACACCCTTCATTACATTTGGCAAAACGACGATATTATGAACACCTCGCCTCTCAAGCAGATTTATCTCTAAACAGCGAAAATTTAGATGTGTTCACAAGAGGTTAAATTTAAGTTTAGTTTAAGGTTTCAATAATTTTTATACAAGGCAATATTTTGCCTTAATTACTCTTTGTCTTGAAGAAAACGGTCTCCCGCTGGAATAAAATGTATCACTAGCGCTTTGACAGGTTGTAACCACAGCCACGTCCCAGCCAATTTGTTTCTTCGTCTTGAATACTCTTTGAAACTGTCACGAAGGAAAAAAAAAGGCGTGAAGGGTGGAGTTGTGGAGAGTGGAGGAGGCTTTGTGAGAAGAGGAATCAATCATGTTCCACGGCTGCCATGAATACCTTGTTAAACAGGGCAATGTTCCCTGTCCATTCCTCTTCATCACGACTGCGTCTCCTCAATGCACCTCTATACTCTGTCAGCTCCGTTTTCATTTCTCCGGGGTTCGTGTCTTCGTTCCGCGGTCAGATATTTTGGAAAATTTGAGATGAAGAGGATTATTTATAAGCTCCTATGAAGAGGAGTGCAGAATGTAGAGATCCGTTATGGAAAGCTGTTTTTTTATACTCGCCAAAATCATCACTAACATTCTGAGGGTATGTATTACATTAGGCTCAAGAAACTTATAAGAATTCTTTATTTGATATATTTGTTTTATTGTTAGTATTTGAAATACTGTGTTTATATTTTTAATTTTTAAAAAATACCTCTACAGCCCTTACAGACAGGTTCCGTTAATGGTAGATACTGTACTGTTTCTAGGACAAAGGTTGTACATGGCGTGATTTGGCCGAGATCACGCTCAACCGCTAGGTTTCCCCCCCTATTTTGGGTACCCACTTTTTAGTGGCTGGATGAGCTCCACGTGGTTCTCCAAATCTCAAGTGATCCATCCTCGGCTGTTAACAGATTAATTAAATTATCTGCCAAAGCTGGATTTGAGCTACTCTGTTAACGTACCTAATATTTTATTTAATTCTGTTAAAATTCATTAGAGGTTACTATTTTAAAAAAAGTATGTGGAGGAATTACTTGATGTTTGAGTGTATTGATGTACCAAATATTTGTTTCAATTTGATATACCACAATAGTTCAAATAATCCCCTGTAATAAAAAAAATGAATGAATACGTTATTCCACCGACCACTGATGAGTTATAAAAGTACCGCTTTTGGGAAAGAACGTCATCACAATATTTCAAGCAGTAAAAAAAAAAAAAAATTGAAATCGTAAATAATATCAGGTAATTATATCAGAGTAATTTCCTTGTTCCACTTCTCGTCTTCTTTGGTCGAAGGTTTGATTACCGTTAGGCAGTTAACCATTTAACGATGAAGCTTTTAAAAGGAAGGGAAGAAAATATCAAATAATGGCCCGGTGAGTGTGTATTGTTTTTAAAAAGTAATTGCACGGTTCTGATTATAGGAGTTAATAATTGAAGTGAAAGGCTGTCACTACTTGTAAATTATAATTTGAAAAAAAACTATTTTTTTTTCTATGTTGCGGATCATAAATTTTGAAGATGATTGCCCGAAAGATTCTGGAAAACCATTACTTCGGTTCAGAATTGCTATGAAATAACTGTTTCTTGAAAATCTATAAATAATATAAGCAATTACTATAATATAAAACTGATAATAAAAAAAACTGTTAATTGGTACTGATTAGAAAACGATTCTAAATAGAATAAGCCCGATTAGTTTAGTATGTCGAGAACTCCCGAAAGAAATTACAGTTTTGTGGTTTATGATGTACCGATAGTTGTTATAAATGGACGATTCCTAGACTCCAGTGAAGCATTCCAAACGGCCATTACACGTTAATAAAACTGAATTAGGCTATTATAGGTTTTTTACTACCGAGATCCAAGATCCATAAAGGTAAAGCATTCCAAATTAGCCCTTAAGAGTGTAATAAAAGTTATACCTTTACGCATTGTCACGTCTCCTGAGTTTCTTTGATTCCAGGACTGTAAAATAAAAATTAGAGAATACCCGTTACGTATTAATTATGGCATTCCTTTACCACTACGAAACTATGAACAGTCATGGTTTCAGTAAGTGGTAGAGGCTGTACTGGTTCTAGGACAACGTTTGTGCTGTAACTTTGTAGTGGTTGGCAAGTTCCAAATCCCAAAGGATCCATACCGCGTCTGTTAAATAATGTATCTGCCATAGCCGGATTTAAATCGGGACCTTCGGCACGGTAACTATTCCCTCTTTTCTCATTCCATTCTATTTTATTTCCTCAGTTCTCTATTCTCATCCTATCAATAAACTCAGGGAATTTTAAATACTTTATGTATGATTTTATAAAATACTAATGTCTTAATTATGGATTATTTGGGCCCCTTTTTGGGTCATTTTATTTTTGGACCATCTCACAAAGTGTAGAAAATAAATTAGATCAAGAATTGATTTCGACTACTTTAGTATGTAACTTACTGTTACTGTAACAGCCTGCAGATCTGAAAAAAATAGGGAGGGGGGTAGTTTAGAGACATGAGCTATTGAGCTGAAGGTCTCGGTTTTGGGGCCGATTGTGTCAAATCAATTATTTGGTCCCATTATACAAACTATGGGAATCACTGGAAAACATGAAAATTAGCAAATATTTAATAAAAGCAATCAACAGCTTATATAATGGGGCCAAAGCTAGAACACATCCCTATCAATAAAGGTCTCAAACAAGGATGTCCTCTATTCCCTCTGTTATTCAACCTATATGCTGAAGAGGTCCTAAAAACTTGGAAGAGGAAGTGTAGGGGAATGGGTGTGCAAATTAGTAATAAAGTCCTGTACAACTTACAATTTGCTAATGACCAAGTGATAGTCACAAGAGATGATGAAGATGAGGAATATGCTACTTGGGGTCTGGAATTGAACAGAAAGAAAACAGAGTACATGGCCATACTTGCTAATACAACATTATCCCTCGAAAATTGGAAAATTGTAAAAACCCACGAATGCAAATATCTTGGCAGATGGCTAAAAAACGATGGAAGCTCCAGTAAAGACATAACAGATAAAATTGTAAAAGACAGAAAAATTATTGGGTGTCTTGACTCTGTCCTGTGGAGCAGAAAGGTTAGCCTCAAAACGAAAAAAATGATGTTCCACTCTTTGGTTGAAAGTGTTATCCTCTACGGATCCGAAACGTGGACGATTGCGAAGAAGGAAGAAACGAAATTGTTGGCCGTGAAGATGAACTCTATTCGCTAGAACTTCGCTAGACGCTATTGTGCTATCTCCAGAATTCAACATGTCCCTACTAGAACAATTAGGAAATTGGTGGATCAGGAAACAACGATCCTCTTCGCAATAGAAACAAGAAGATTGAAATGGTATGTCCTCTTAAAAAGAAGGCCAGAGGACCAATGGCCAAAAATAATCTTAGAATTTTGCTCGGAGAAAAGGAGGAAAAGAGGACGACCCAAAAAAAGATGGTTGCAGGATGTGGGGGAGAGCATGGCAGCGAGGGGTAATAGAGGTGGAGACTGGCTGGAAGGACATCTATGGCGCGACCTTTTAGATAAAAAAACCAACTAAGTTGTACAAAATTCTTTAATAAAAAAATAAGATGTGTGAATTACCCGACCCCCTAGGGTTCGGCCAGCCTCTTTGAAGTAGTTACCCTTAATTAGATGAAAAAACTGGAGGCGGAGCGTGATCTCGGTTAAATAACCTCCTTGTACATGCTTAGGGTTCAGAAACCGTACATTCTCTTACATTTTAAACTAATACAACTAAAACACAGGGCCTACAAGCAAAGGGCCTGGGAAAGTTTAGTTTTATTTTATTTTTCTATTATTTGTACGGATGCAGCTGGGTATATCTAACATTTATTTATTGAAATTTACTACTGTATTATAACTGTGCAACAAGTAAATACAATGAATGATACGAAATGACTCGGTATTAAGATAAGTACAGAAACTACCCACTAGCGATTCTCAAATAGCAAATCCAACTTAAAAGGACACGAGACCAGGTCTTAATATATATATAAAAGGTAAAAAGTAATGTAATTATGTATTAAGGTTTATATAACATAAAAATAATAACCATTATTATTGTTAAATGGTAAATCATTACTATTTTTAAATATTATTAGATTGGTTATTACTATTATTTATTTGTTCTTCATTATATCCATAAGTTATAATTTTCTTTTTTTGAATCGTAGGAGGTGCTGCTGGCCCACCCGGCTACAGACCACACGACCATCATCCTGGACGACATTGACGCGGAAGACATGCGGCTGCTACTGGACTTCATCTACACGGGAGCGACGGCGGTGCCAGAGGACAGGCTGGAGTCCTTCCTGGGAGCGGCTGAGGCCCTCGGAGTCACAGTCCTCAGGGAGCGGGGGCTCCACACCCTCGGCCGCCATCCCCGCCCGCCCCCCATCGGCATCCTCACTCCCTCTCCCTGGGCACCCAGGGCGCCACACTCCGCCCCGCCTCAGGTCAGTGTCTCTTATCTTACTTATTTATATATTAATCAGTGATAAATGCAGCGTGAAGATTATACAGAGAAATAT
Source organism: Arma custos (assembly GCA_037127475.1). Taxonomy (NCBI): domain Eukaryota; kingdom Metazoa; phylum Arthropoda; class Insecta; order Hemiptera; family Pentatomidae; genus Arma; species Arma custos. Next base: position 89,713,578 of record CM073762.1, read on the forward strand.
CGTGGGAAGCTGGTATATATATTTTATTTAATTACAAAACAACGTTTGTTTATGTATTAATAAATATTTTTTGATTTTTTATAATCAATTGATACATGAACCTCGAAGTTGGGGGAGGGTGAGGTTTAGAAGTATGTTTCTCCTTATAAATTTATAAAAAATGTATAATTTGTGTACCCACCAGAATAATTTTTCAATTTTATGTACTGCAATTTTTACTAAATTTTTTACTTACGAAAAACAAACTAATTAAATCAAAATAATAATAATATGTGTTTATGTATTTTGTTATTTCAGACGCTTGTTATAACCGGTTGTCCCCCTGAAACAATCTTAAATTCGCATCGATCGTGGGTGCGCACCCCAGAAGGTGGCCCTAATTTTTTTTTGAAGGTGTGAAATTCCTTCGTCCATCCATCATAACATCCATCGGAAGATACTCGTGAAAGATCCCTATCTTAATTACACCTGGATAGGGAAGATATAGGAATCCCACTGTAGCATTGGCCGACTAGCCATAGCAGCATAATCTGATAAACGAATAAATAAACAAAAACAATTTTGAATTATAAGCGGGTTGTATATTACAGATACATTTTCAATATGTTCCTATTTACATGTTGTGACTTATTCTTGAATCATTTTTAATAGTAATAGGAGGTTGTTCAAAGTTAAATGAACAATGTTTACTTTGTTGATGAAGATGGCTAAAAAAGAAGCGCTTTTAAAAGACACTGTAGAGTAAGAATTACATATAGAAATGGGTACGGAATTGCAAAGAGATAGACATGAATAATAAAATAATCACTAAACGGATATGAAGGTTTTATTGTTAATGTAAAACACCTTCCTTATCACAAAAATCAGATTATTTTTAATAGCTCGTCGAAGAAGTAGCGGATGGAGGCAATGCGAGCATTGCAAGTTGAGAAGCGAAGTAGTTAAATTTGTCTTCGCCTGAAAGATGTCTTCACCGCTAATAAAATCTATCTGTTCTCGCATAAAAAAACAACAACAAAAAACGATCAACGCGCATGTGGAAAAACCCATCGTTGATTGAAATAAAATTAATCGTGTTTATTCCCTCCAATCACATGAGGCAATTCGAATGCAAGGCACAACTCCTGATTGACAGGCTAGGCAATCTTGACATTAAGAGCGCACATGATGTTCCCTTAACAGAAGCCCATCGTCAATATAATGTATTGTTCTATCTCTTCTATTATATTATTAAAGGTATAGTTTATTAGTCTTACTTCGCATATAATGCTTATCAAATTAAGCATTATATGATTATTATAATGATTACTATGTTTATCTGCCTTCCACAAACGCATTTATCCATACATACTATTGAACGTATGATGTTTTAACTAAATGTAAATGTAATATAATTAGAAAATATATTTTTGGTTGGTATTAAATCTCATTATGCTAGTTAAAGAAATGCTAAGTACGATTAATTTACGAATTAAATTTGAAGTAAACTTTTAACAAATCATTTTCGTTACATGCTAAACTTAATAGTTTAATTAATTATGAAATTCAGCCACATAGGGTTTCTCCGTTGATATAACTAAGCTTGTATTACCGTGGCAGATAAATTATTTAGCCCTGTGGAATCTGCCGACTATCCTATGGCTCACCTAGCCTCAATAAAGTGGTTATTCTTAATTGGGGGAAAATCAAGTCGCAAGACAGCCGTTGTACTCGGACCAGAACAGTGTTCACCATGCCTAGAAACCAAGACACTTCATGGGTTGTAGGAGTAATTTAAAAAAAAATATTACATTCTAATATTTAAAATTAATAAGGAACTTACGACTACTTCTTAATAGTAAAATAATCGATTCGTATTTTGTCCGTTGTTATTAATACAATCAGGTATGTGATATATTAGTGCAGTTACAATCTTGGACATCTTTTTTCTTTGACTAATGTTCGAGAAGATGCATCGTAATGAGGGGCTCAATTTTTAATATTAATCGGTTCATGTTTGGCCCTTTTAAAAAACTTGTATGCGTCGCAATTTACAGTTTTGTTTGTTGAATCATTAAACGTATCTTTATGATGCTAAGGTTTGCTACAGCGGGAGCCCTAAATTTTGCCAATCTAGATATAATTAGGATATGGATCTTAAATGGGTACCTGACACAGACCAGACTAGCGACTTCCATATTACGTATCTTCCAAAGCATCGCGTATCCAAGGATTTTTTATTGCCTTTAAAACATCCTAAGGCCACCTACCGGGCTGCGAACTCGAAGAAGGTAGTTAGACTTTTCATTACACCACACATGTTCCAAAATTCTCTGACGCTCTAATTTAATATATGGTCACTATTTATGAATGCATATTTTCTCTATATGAATAAACAAGAACTCTTATAAGATATAGAACATTTATATATGTTTTATGGGTTACTGTATAATTCATCTATAGAAATATATATTCTTACAAGACTGCTGCCTACCCTTACATTGAATTTTCATATTTAATGAGAGCTTAGGATGGTAATGACAAGAGAATATGATAATTAGGGTACATAAGCCGAAAACACGGTGAGGTAGGAGTGGTCACCCGCCGGGAGTTCTGTTTGTTTGCCCACTCTTCTCTGTCGGGTATTTATCACCTCCCACTCTTTCACTAGATATTTCTTTCTCAACACTATCCACTAACGATCTGTAAATAATGGCGGCCCTACCGCCTGTTACTGTGGTTCTGAAGACTTTAATGAGCCAGGCATGATTCCCATTTGAGGGGCCCTACCCACTTTATAGGCCTTTGTTGAACACAGCTTTATTTGATGCGTATTCATTTTCTCATCCTGCAGAATAACTCGATTGAGGAACATGCTCTTTATATGCCAAGTCCGGAGGTTGAAGAACGTTCTTTTTAAATTGGCCATATTTTTTGCTATATCATTTAGTGTCTTAACGGAGTGGTTTTTCTGTTTGTTTTGCTATACAGCTCTTAACAAGAGTTATTCATTCAGAGTTGGAAGGTAGGAGCGTAGTTTAAAAAAAAATCTATACCGTTACAATCAATGAAGAATCTTGGATTTAGAACGTGGTAGAGACTATACTGTTTCTTGGACAAAGGTTATGCTAGGAATCGATTTTTACTTGATCACGCTCATGTCAACAGATTAAATAAATTATCTACCACACCGGATTCGAACCGGCATGGAAAATCAGCGCTCTTCCACTGAGCTCCCCTAATCCACTCAGTTGAGCAAAAAAAAGCGTATCTAAGCAGCCTATGAATTTTACACAAACAAGTACAACATTTATTTATGCCAACGTTTTGGTCTAGTTTTTATATCATCATCAAGGCAGAGGGATAAAGAGTCTAAGAGCAACTAAAACTGTTTTAGCTCCTCTTAGATGCTATGTCTCTCTGCCTGATGAACTAAAAACTATACCCAAAATGTATTGTGCAAAATTTATTAATTGCACCCCCCATCATTTTCAACCTTTCTCAAGATACATCCATTTCTTCAAGAGTTTAATTAACCATGTTAAGTATTTGGCTAAGCAATTGAGGGTGGTTTGGCTGAAGTCGAAGACACCAAATTTCGGTAGAAGGTTAGATTAGAAAACATTTAAAATTTAGGGGAGATTGGCAGGCACGTATTATTATTGTAAACGCTATCAAAATTTGAGGTTGTTTAGGTTTTACTATTTTTTTAACAACTGATATTTTATATTTGACACAATCTCACCAACAGATGAAACAAATTAATGCAGCGGTAGTCTTTGAGGACCATCTTACAGAAATGTTCTTCTAGTTTTATGATTGACTTTCTGCTACAAGTTTGGTTAGGTTACGCTTAATATGAATTCATAATAAAAATGTCTGTAATCTTATGGTTGTTTTCATTCAATATGTTTGACTGATTTTCATCTATATTAACGTTGGTTCCTTCGAACATCGGTTCGAAATTAGTTTCCTCTTTTATTTAGGCTTTCCAGAAATATTAAGACATGGGGAGACAGAAAGGAAAATCACCAGGTATCGTTGGCGAGAGTATTTAATGGGGCATATCAAAAAAGTTTTATTAGAGAACCATCTCGGGTGTTCCGTTCAATTTATATGAACTGAATCGAATTTCTAGGCGAAGATGGATGGCAAACAAGGCAAGAGTAGACACCAAATCTGTCGGTGCAAGAAGTGTCAAAGTGGACGTCCTTGAAATAGTGGATCTGGACTATTTGGGTGTTTAGTCCAAGTTTTTCAAGAGAACATCTTACACTGCATGAACTTTAGAAGGCTGATTAATATGATGGAAACGTTTGGAGTGGTCTCATCCATATTGCATTTATCCTGTAAATCCAGTTATTCATCTATTTCCTTCCGTAAAGTCTAGGTAGTGGGACTTTTTTTTTTATTCCTTAGCTATCTTCTTACACCTATTAGTGTAATGATATAGTGGTTTATAAAAAAATATGATGAATGGTAAAAATTATTTAAATATACAATGTTAAATATTGATGGTATTCTCAACAATTTCAGTAGTTACAATGTCACAATGAGGAACACAGAACTCAATTAATTTATTTTTATAACACAATGTGATACATAAGAGTTTATTTTAATAATACGCAAAGTAATTAAATATCTGGCTCCCTCAAGATCGTATGTTTTTGATTTACAAAGATGAGAAACGACTCTCTGTCGGATGAACGCTGGGAGCCCAAGATACGGAAAAAAAAAAACGAATACGAATTCCTTTTGACAGATGTATGACGTCCAGGCATCACTTTGATAAAAACTAAAAAGAGCTTTAGCAAATGCCATCGGACTCATCACCTGAAAATATTACAAAACCTGTCTCTTCTTTTAGGCTTCTCCGGCTTCAACGTCTATTTTTTCAGATTATTATGGAACGTGGACCGTCAATAGACTATGCTTTTCTCTCAATGGTACCATCAAAGAGTATCTTAAGTTTTTATTAATAAAAGGGTAATAAAATATTCAATAACGAATTCATCATTCAGGATGTTACAAAAAATATAGTAATGTAAATGTTTCGGCTTTCTGTGTGTAACAAACCAAAAAAATTATTGAACATTTCATTTATTTATCCATCTTTCAAATGGCTAGTATGCCAGTATATTGTATATAATGCTAGTATATAAAAGAGTTTCTAATCTAAGTTTAAATATTTTGACATGTTAAGTGACTGGTGGAATTACGGTAATACAACCATTATAACTTTTATTGCCTGAGATTTTTAAAAAGAAATATGACTTATCTTTAACACACTGATGACAACAAACCAGAGGTCTAGTGGTTAGCTTAACAACCTACAATGCACAAGATTGCGGGTTCGCAGAAAGGGAAGTGCATACAATGTGGGTCTCTAATCTGTTCTATGTATGTACTCGTTAAAGATCCCTACACTAATTATACCTGCATATGCAAAATTTCGGGCTCCAACTGTGGCATCGTCCGATTAGCCATAGCTGCATTAAGTGACGTTAAATGTACAAGCAACCTTACTTCTTACCTTTAAGAAGATTTTTGTATTAATTTTCCGGAATCATTAAGATCCTTTCAGAACCGGACGGGGACTAGGATTATTTTTAAATTCTTTTTCCTGAGGTGATGGATACACCTGAATAGAGTGGCTAGTTGCCCAATCCCTATTCTCTACTTTATGCACGAGGCTTTAGCTTTCGGACCGTTAGCTCCTAGACCAATGTGGTTTGGAATTTAAAATACTTCAGCCTCCTGTCCACTCGAGAATGGGGTTTACGAAATAGACAAAATTATTTATAGCCCTTGTATAATTATTTCTAGTGCTTTATGGTACCAGCTTTCTAGTTATTAATATTAAAATCGAAGAATCGTGTAACGTAGAGGATAAAAATATATGCATTTGATAATAATGAAATAGGAACGAATGCCTTATCTATTTTAGAAACTACTTATAATTGTGTTATCAAATAAATAACATTTGTTATTTTTGTGTACATCTGTAACTCGAGTTTTACTTTTTTGATCTATTTTTAATGATTATTTTAATTTTTGTCTATAATTTATTTAAATTTTTATTTTACGGCGCAATATGTTTTTTCTCTCTTTGTAAACTTCAAAAAAATCAGAATAAATAAACGAGTTAAAAACGGGATAATTAAGTGTAAATCAAACATTTAAAAAAATATATTGAAAATTTATATCATTTAGAAATGTTTTTCGTTGAGTTTAATGAGTTGAGTACATTTTTATAAATACAAAATGGTCATTTTGTTTTAACACCTCATTATAATTACATTAAATAATATTGACCCCAAGAACGTAGCGATAATATTGCTCATATATTTTTTTCATTATTATTTTACGCATTTATTTATCGTAATCTTAAACTTAAAATTACTTTAGATTTATAATGGTCATCTGTGGTCTAGTGGTTAGCGTAACAATCTACTAAACCCAAGATCGCGGGTTCGTAGCCCAGCAGGTGGCCCTAGGATTTTTTTAAGGGAGTAAAAAATCCTTAGTTACGCCGTCCTTCGGAAGGGACGTTAAACGGGGGTCCCGAGCTTGTACGATGTCAGGTACTCGTTAAAAATCCCTATCCTAATTAAACCTGGATTGGCTAAATTTAGAGTTCCCAATGTAGCATCGTCCGATTAGCCATAGCAGCAAAAAGTGACGTTTTATTTAATCAATTAATTGGTCACTGATATAAGGCTAATGTGATGAACAAGCTAATGTGACGTAAAAAATATTACTGATTGTTTTGTTATCCTTCCTCAGGGTATGTACTTGGAGTGTACACATTTTAACATAGTTACTTAATTTATTGATTTTTCCTATAAAAATCTTGATTTTGGTGACGTGCTGACTACTGAATTCTAATTTCCATAAAATAGTAGTTTTTCTAGTAACTTTTTTATTCAGATTTTTTTGTTGTTGTTTATTAAATATCTGATGTAAATACCTTTTTTGTACAAAATTGTTATTCTAAACGGACCTATTCTCATAATTTTAAATCTATTTTACTAATAAAATTACTGGTCCGAGAAATCTTCATAGGCTGTAGTGGTACAGGTTTTTTAAATAAATAAAATCCATAAATGGGACCCATACAAGATTCATCGAATATATTTTGTTTATTTATAAATTAATTTTATACTTAATCCATTCATCACACATTTCTTCTAGTTTCAACAACGTCGTAAAATTCTTTGCCGACATTTCGCTGGCCATTATGCATCCTTCATCAGGTCTTATTATGAGAGGCTCAGATTAAATCGCAATATGACCAGCGAAACGTCAGCAAATAATTTGACGACGCGGTCGAGACCAGAAGAAATGCGTGATGAATGGATTAAAAATATTGGTCGTTACAATTTAATGGAGTTCTTTTATACTATTTCAGTTTTTATGTGTAGTATACCGAAGACTACCACATATTTGTTTAATTAGTTTTGAATAGGTTTATTGACGTTGGTGATTGCATTCGGATATGGTTGATTATATACAGAGCTAGAATAATGACTCCTGAAAGATAGTATTTATAGCCCGCCGGGAGAGGCGAGCACGTGAGAGAAGGGCTCCAAGATAAATACAGTAGGATGGATATAACAGTTTATTTTGATGAGAAAAGCCGGCTTTGACGAGGCTTGTTCCAAATCGGCGACAACTCTAGCGGTTCGGTTGACCTTTGGAGAGATAGTAAAATGTTGGTAAAAGTCGGCTAGGGTGACGCTGACGACTATCAACCCCCAGCTCCTTGAAAGGCCCGACCAGCTCGCCTAATTAACATTCCCTATCTAGGCTGTATTAGCTCTTTCCTTTCATCTCCTCCTTATCCAGGACCTTTCCGATCTCGAGTCCCAAAGAGGTCCTGCTCGTGTCATTAGGAAATGGCCCCTATCAGTGCTCATTTTCTGATGATTAGCGGATCCATTGCAGGAGCCAGCCGGCCAATTACTGAGAATGAGCAAGGGATATTTTCGTCTACAGTATCAGTCTGTTTCTTATATACTCTCTCTAAAACATCAATTTCTCCTACCGTACTCAGTTATTTTGTATTCAATTACATTACTTGTCAATGCTGGAGATTTATATAATTTGTTGATTTTTCACATTTTAGTGAATACATTGACCTGTGAAACCTACACTGAATGATTGATGCTAGAGTAGGGGAAGACATTTGGTACAAAATACTTTTTAAATAAATATTTCATTAGAGATCGGGATAACTCAGTGAGTAGAGCGCTTAGATGCTTTGTTGAAGACCCCGGATTCAAATCCGTCTGTGACAAATTAATTATTTAATCTGTGCACGGCCAGTATGCTGTACATATGGACCTAGTGGTATAATTCACACCCTGCTTGAGCTCACCCAGCCTCTATAAAGCTGTTACCCTTAATTTTGGGCAAAACCCGGCGTTTCAGCGTTATCTCGGACAAGTCACCTCTTTTCGCAACCCGTTATGGTGGTACAAGTTGTTAAGATTTTATTGGGATAGTGAAGGATCTTAACACTAAGGGATAGTGTTCTTGAAAGTTGAATCACTTTATTTATCACAAAATACACAAGATATAGAATAAAAAGTGATACATACAGCGGTGTTAGATAAACATCAATCCCGTAGGGTAAAACAACAAAGAAGGTTATCTTCTTGTTATAATACTACACTCGATTTATCGATTATCGATGCTTGATGTCGCTACAAAGTAATTAATTTTATAATATTTAACACAAGATCTCCTTTTTTTGTTCCTATAACAAAATCCTAATAATTCAGATTCGTTCTTTGTTGCCTAATTTGGTGACAATACAATAAGACTTATATAGAATGATTTTAATGTATCATATAAGTTTGCTTTAATGTCTGAGGAGTTCGTCATGACATCTTATGTATTAAGTATAGCTTTTAAGTGTAGAAATGCGTTGTGTTATTTTGATTTTTTGGCTATATTTGCACCATAATTCGCGTGATTAAAAATTACCTCCTTTTTAGACGTTACTTTTTTTTTTATGTTCGCTAAAATTAATGACAAATGTAAATGTTTTATAAGTATTCAGTTGCTGTCGTTGCTGCTTTTCTATGTGGATATTATATAAAGTATATTTATACTCCATCGTATGACATTAGCCTTTTAATTTCCCAAGGAACACTTGTTTTCCTCAATGGTTGAGATCTGTTGTTGAGTTTTATTTTCCATTATTCAAAGCAGTCCTGTAATTGCAGCAAGTGATGTTGGATAGCCTTCGAAGCCTGAGCGATCTCCTTATCCAGCCAGAACAGCCACGTCTTTTGCTATTATTGTGTTGGGGTAAACTGGCATAGCAAGAGTTTTCAATGTATGTAATTTACAAGAAATGTGCAGGAACTGACCCCGCAGGCACTCCGGCCCTGATTGGGTGTATGGATGTGACCTTTGATCCTTAAAGTCAAAGTCAAAAGGATCTATCTAGGGATAGGAAGGAAAAATGTACTAGCAACTTAAACGATAGAAGAATATTCTAAAGTTTAAAATTGTGCTGAACTGTCAAATTCCAGTGTAACGGAAATTCAGTAGTCCGTGAATCTTTTTAGCTGATGTTTGAGGTAGTAAAATGGTAAAGTACTGTTATAAAATAGTTGTCTTTTTTTAGATTAGGGAATAAAATAATTGTTGATTGGGGCCAGCATATTAACCTATTATGTACAGTATCGTGGATTCGCAGCCCGATAGGAAACCCTAGGGTTTTGTTGTCCTGCGGAAGGGACATAAAATAAAGGCCGAGTCTGTAAGGTATTAGATACTCGTTAAAGATCCCTATCCTAATTATGTTTGGATAGGCACAATTCAGGCCTTCCAATGTAGAACCGTCCGATTAGGAATAGCATCATTAAGTAACGTTAAATGAATAAACAAACATTACTCTTTTCCCTCGTGTGACTTCAATCTAGTAGTCTGTGACTCTTTAACATAAATTACTATTATAAAATAGTTTACTTTTATTGGATTATAATTATAACTTATATAAAATACATGGTGTAATACATAGTTCAAGTAAATGTCTGTGATTTTTACCAAATCGTTATTATACACTTTGGCATGACAAGAAGAAAGCTGCTAAGAGCACTGACAGTTACCCTGAAGCCTATAGGGGTTATTTCGAATTCTGAACATTGACACATATCAAAAGAATCTATTATTTATTTATTATTCGAATTTTATATTCTCTGCCGGCTCCCTCAAGATACAGTAATCTACTTGCGTGCTTTCTAAATTCGCGCGAATCTACAACGCCCCTTGGGAGTTACTTATACAGTACGTCACGACTGACAACGCCAACTTTCTTATTAAAGTTGAGTAGTTGTTGAGTTATACAGTTGGGGTTGTAAAATAACACGGCGCTGCGGTGACGACAAGGTGGGGTGGGTAGGGCATCGTGCTATGTCCGTCGTCGATAAAAACTCCCAACAGGTCCTCGTCGAGAGTAACGGTAATGTGTTGTAAGTTCCGATCCCCAACCTCCTGTTTTTTTTTCTCATCTTTTCCAGTTTCATCGGTGATCTGGCAGCATTTGTGATTTTTTTTAACATATATTTTTCTCACTGTATTTAATAAAATCATCGACCACACCCATTTTTAAAATTAAAAAAAAAACCTATGGCATTAACATGTCAACATAAAGCGTGAGTTGATAGAGGCTATGTGAATGTTACTGTATTTTTTCTCTACCTGCGGCCGATTTTTAATATGCTAACGAAGATTTCACCTCTGTAACATCGTAAACCGAGTGACAAACCTCAAGAAAATGTCATCTCTGATTATCGAAACTCATCCTCACTATCCACCGTTCCGTATCACAAATAAGGCATAATTAAGTTTTATATTACTATTTATGAAAGTACAGGAAGGTGTTTTAGTATCTCCTTGCTCACCATAATAATATACTCGTATATAACTGGTTTTATGTTGAAGTTGTAAATAATTGACTGGATAATTCTAATAATGGATTGTGAATTAGTCAGAGGGTGCAGTCATAACATAATGATAACACAAAATAAGCATAACTTTTATTTTAAAGACGGTTCGGCCTAAGACAATAATATAATAGTAATATTTTGGTAGTAGACCAAAAAAAAAAATTCCTCAAAATTTGAAGTTTTTTGTTAGATTTAAGTATCTATAGATTTAAAGGATCGAATTTATAGTATAATAAGGTGAAAAAATTGTTGAAAAAAAACTGCGAAAAAATAAAATAAATAAATACGAATAAAAAAATAATCTAGTCATCATTAACAAAGATATATTGAACTTCGTAGTATCAGTTACATGCTTTATTATTGACAAACACCAACTTGACGTTTCGTTGGTGTTTCATGTCTTCTGATGTTATACTGGATTTATATAATTTTACTTTATTCGATATAATTACACACTTTTAGACCACTTAAAAATTTTCAGGTTCCTGTAGTAAGCCTTTTTGGATGTTTAAATTATATCTTTAGAAATCCATATTGACTAATATTCTGAAATTATTATTAATTGTATATATATATATATATATATATATATATATATATATATATATATATATATATATATTTTTTATGGTTCTTTTTGATTATTTAAATTTTTTTTTTTGAAGAGAAAAGGTTATGGCTTGGCCGGAATTCGCATATTATTGTATATTATATTAATATTAGTGTATTTAATCGCGTATTAAATAGAACGCGGGCGATCCGGGTTCGAATTCCGGCCAAGTCATAATCTTTACTCTTAAAAAAAAATATATATATATATATATATATATATATATACACACATACATACATATACATACATAAACGCACATACATATCCATACCTATGAAGCATGACGAGCTATAAGCAAACAGAAGAATGCCCACGTTCCTGGACTCACCCGTCTCCTCTTCCCATCGACAAACATATCCTTTGTCTACTCACTCAAGGATTTATCAACATCCCAAAATTGTGTAAAGTTCCGCTACATAGAATGGTTGAAATGTGATGTATTCTTGTAGTTTTTTTAATTTATTTATGTATTAAATTTAATTTTTTTGCAACCTTCCAGGAACTATTATATTAGCTTTTTATTAAATCTTATATTATCTTGTCAGTTTGATAACTTATCTACCGATCTATACTCAAAGAATATTATCCTTTAATAGCTCATGTCGTAATAATCTGTATTTATATATTTAATTGTGATAATATATTTATGTACTTTATCGTGATAATAAAATTAATTAATATTGTTAATAAAAATGAATGCGATAGCTTGTTACTGGGAAAATGATTGTGCTATAAGTTGTTTATAGGTTTATTAGTAGTCTACCTGTTTATTGAACTAACAATCTAAAATTACTTAATTACAATCTAATTTATACAGTATAAACCTGTATCACTACTACCCATAAATAGTCCTGGATTCAGTACATGGCAGAAACAGTACTGCTTCTTGGACAACGGTGGTGCAGGGAGGTAATTTGTCCTAGATAACACTCAATCACTAGATTCCACCCCCTGTTTCGGGTACCCACTTTATAAAGGCTGGATGAGTCCCAGGAGGGTCCCAGATCCAAAAATGCCATCCCTGGCAGTTAATAGATTAAATAAAGCCTGCCAAAGCCGGATTTGGATTTGACCATCAGCCCGGTAACACAGCGCTGTATACTGACCCCTCCGCTTCTTTTAATAATTAATAAAATATAAAGAATATATTTTACATGTAATATGAATACAGTATTTATCTATCCTCATAATAAGAAGGCAAAATGACATCCCTTTACTCAATGCATGGAAGGAATTTGATGTAATTTAAAAAAAAAATCAAGATATTGGCTACACCAACATGTAATCCAAGGTATAAATTAAACTAATTATTTTTCGTTGTACAAATAGAAAAAGAAAAAAGAATGAAGTCTTAAAATAATTAAAGATGTAGTAGTAGATTAAAAATGTGACGAGGTGTCATATCAGACGTCAAGAGGTACGTGACAACCAGTCACGAGCAGAAGATAGTTATGACTTGCAGAGGTACAAGAGCTAAGCCTTTCCAACCTCCCCACCCCTCAAGTAATTCACGACCCTGAGAAGATTGAAAACCTCCCAATGATGGGAACTAGATTATAAGTATAGATTGTCAACAATCTTTTGACAATCTAGGCTTTTGTATAGCTCTCAGGACTCATTTCCTTCATTAGTTGGTGAGATAAACGGGATTTATCCAACCTTTTCTACTTTTTCCCATCCCATTGCAATGAGTTCCTTTGCGAAATAGATTTCTTAAGTTTTCTTTTTTAATAACAGCTCTTTTAGAAAAAAGAAATGATTTAAATTGAAAATAAATTCTTAGTGCCCCTTAAGGTTATCGTATTGATTACTCACTTGGCAGTTCGCATATATATACAATTACTACTACATATACATACTACTATATACATACATACTACTATATAAATACATGACTAAACTCATAAATTTTGTCATGGGTCATTTTACTTAGAGATATTAAAATTTGACTATTGTATCGACTCATATGAAATGTCCGTTTTCAAAGGAAAGGTTATTTAGAATAGAAAAATAATTTTATTCTAGGACCGGGTCTCTTAAGAATAACCATATTTTACAGAAATTAATAGGAATATTTCTGGCCAAACGGCTACATTATTGGAATACTACAATTAAATACGAACTAAAACGTATGTTCTCATAGAGGAAAAAAAATATATAAAACAAAAAAAATTAAATAATATAATAAAAAATTATAATAAACAGAGATTGGCTAATGGAAAAATAAAAAAGTAAATAAGAACATCCAATAATATGAACAATAGTATCATAATGAGTGTGGTATATTTTCACGCATACACATACATACATTAAAACATTCACATATTAATTATTTACATATTAGAATATATATATATATATATATATATATATATATATATATATATATATATATACGTGTGTGTATATATATATATATTTATATACTGATAGAGAAATAAAAATAATATATAAAACAAAAAATAATAGAATATAAATTTACAATAAACTGAAATTGGCTAAAGGAAAAATACAAAAATAGATACGAACATCTAACAATATGAATAATAGTATCGTATTGAGTGTGGAATATTTACAGTATTTACTCAATCTGTTGTGTTCAATATAGCTTATTTATTTTATTTAGTAAAACAACGTCATAAAACTTATTCAAATTGTTTACTCTCATTCTATAATGATATAAACTCCCTTCATTATATTCTGAATACCAAAATAATAATAAATCAGGGTTTTGTGATGAAATTAATTCTGAACATTTTTGACTTGAGATTAAATTTCAAAAATTTTACTCTCAAGGAAATTGTCCAGGAAGGAATCGCCGAACAGGCAGAATTATGTTTGAAATAAGTCTGGAAATAAGCTCGTTTAGTATTTTCACTTCTGGTGTTGTCGAGAAAGAGTATATGTCCACTTCAATTAGCCAATGCTGGTTGTTTTTTATAGCGAATGGTCTTTCCTTGAAAAAGACCACCCCTTTCCCTGGGGTTTATTAACACCCTTCTTCGAACGCGGTGGTGATATTTCGGACAGCTGCCGAGTCTCCCAGTTTTAACTCATGAAAAAAAATTGCACGAAAATCGCTTATTACCACGGTCATATTTCATGGCATACTAAACAGAATTCTTTAAATTGTAGTAAAAGTAATCATTATAAAAGAATATAGTGTGACCAGGTTGCGGGGTTTTCCGGTCCAAGGTCCAAATTGATTTAAAAAAACTATTGTCCAAAGAAAAATGTTGTATTCTTATATTATACATCAACGGTAACATAATGCCAACTCCAAAAACATAACCATAATATATATTGTAACATCAACGTAACACCACCAACGCTGAGCCGCAAAGATACGATAAGGTAAAAACAGTTAAATTTGGCAATTACTTGGCCATATAACCCACTTATACACATCCGTATGGAATGACGGTCCTCAGTTAAGTGAGGTCAGATTGGTAGAGACACCTGACGGACGAATTTAGCAAACAAAAGAATACTCGTTACACACTCCCCTCCAGCGATTAAGTCCGTCGGGTTGGATAAAATAATTTAAGTTTTGAGGGATGCCATAAGCCTATTATCTTTCCATCTTCATCTCTCAGTTTACAGGATCCACCACCCGTAACGGAAACAACCGTAAAAGGGCCTTCATATTTGGGGTTCAGTTTAGCAGCGAGTTTATCAGCTGCCGACGATAGCTGAAACCTCATCTTTAAGACTTGGTCCCCCGGTTGGAAACGATCTTTTCGGCGTCTCAAGTTATAACGACTGCTCTGATTTAGACTTGCCTTCAGAGAGTTTTCCTCGGCTATATGATGAACTTCAGGCAGTCTGCCCACTTTAGCGGCCCAAGCAGCATGTTCGTCTGTGCCAGCCACTAGGATATCATCGTCGTTAGCTTGATGTAGAGGCCTCAGTTCTCTACCAAAATTTAAGAAGGCAGGACTGAACTTGGTCGAATCTTGAACGGCGGAATTTAAGGCAAACTGGATCTCTCCTAGTTTTTCGTCCCAGCGTTGGTGTTTCTTCCCTAGGTACGCTACGATAAGTTGCTTGATATTCCGATTCGCTCGTTCTGTCGGATTTGCCTGTGAATGGTAAAGAGGAGTAGTTTCTCTCTTGATTCCAAACTCCTTAGCCACTTCAGTTACAAGATTACTGACGAAGTTCTTCGCATTGTCGGAAATTACTTTATGCGGAGCGCCATATCTGTATATTATGCGGGATTTCAATTTATTTACAATAACCGAAGAGGTAGCTTTTCTGATGGGACATAATTCCACCCATCTACTAAATAAATCTACAAACACTAGTAGATATACATTGCCTCTAGAACTCCTAGGATAAGGACCCATAATGTCAACTGACACCATTTCCCACGGCTGCTTGTTATAGCGAGGGAACATTAACCCACGAGGTGGCGTGTTATTGGGTTTGACCTTCTGGCATAACTCACACTGCCTCACATACTGGCTTATATCTCGGTACAATCCAGGCCAATAATATAGTCTACTAACCCTAGAAACAGTTTTATCTATCCCCAGGTGGCCTGACTGCGGTAGATCATGATTTTCATATATTACTGCTCCCCTTAAATGTCTAGGAACGACAACTTTCCATTCCTCACTGGGGTCTTCTAGCTCTCCCTTCAAAGGATTCTTTCGATGGTATAATAGCTGTCCATCTTTTATCGACCATCCAGGGTGGAGTTCTGGGGACTTCTGGACTCGATAAAATTTCTGATTATACCATTCGTCGGTCGCTATGAGAGTTCCTGAAGTCGAAACAGAATCGGTAGTAGAATTAGGATCGGAACTGGTAGACAATACTGTGATTGCAGCAATTCGTGATAGGGCATCGGCCACTGTGTTGAGTTTCCCCTTTCGATATTCCACCTTGTAGTTGTAAGGCTGCAAGCGAAGAGCCCATCTAGCCAAACGACCTGAAGGGTTTTTCAAGTTCAGTAACCACTTCAGACTGGCGTGGTCAGTTATTACAGTGAATGGATAACCTTCCAAGTAATGCCTATTCTTCTCGATACCAAACAGAACTGCGAGGCATTCCTTTTCGGTTACGGTATAATTCCTTTCAGCTGAACTTAAGGTACGAGAACAAAAAGCGATGACTCTTTCTTCGCCGTCTTGTATTTGAGTCAAGACCGCTCCAAGACCTGTATCACTGGCGTCCGTCTGTAATTGAAAAGGCTGTTTAAAGTCTGGCCTAGCTAATATTGGTGCTTCAGTCAGTGCTGACTTGAGAGCATTGAAAGAAGCGTCCTGCTCTTCTGACCAGATCCATTTAGCGTTACGCTTAAGCAAAGCTGTTAGCGGAGAGACAACTGTGGAGAAGTCTTTAATAAAACGGCGATACCATCCTGCCATTCCAAGGAATCTTCTGAGCTGCCCAGCGTTGGTGGGAGGAGGAATCGAAGTAACGGAACCAACCTTATCTGGATCTACACTCAAGCCATCACTATTAACCAGATAGCCCAAGTACCTAACTTCATTACAGCCAAATTCACATTTTTCCGGGTTGATACGCAAACCTGAGGCTTTAAGTCGACTGAACACTTCCATTAGCATATCCAAATGCAGTTTGAAAGTTGGTGTGCAAACCAAAATATCATCAAGAAAAACTACCACGTAAGGGTAAAGTTCGGGTCCAAATATTGCATCGGCTAACCTCTGAAAGGTAGCAGGTGAATTCGTCAGCCCAAAGGGCATAACTTTAAACCTGAATAGTCCTCTGCCAGGAACTGTAAACGCAGTAATGTCTTTACTAGTTTCGTCGGCAAGGGGTACTTGCAAAAATGCTTGCTTGAGGTCAAACTTGGAGAGATATCTAGCCTGTCGAAGTCCGTCCAAGAGAGATGTCATATTAGGCATAGGATAGCAATCTTTACAAGTGACTTCATTAACCTTACGAAAGTCTATACAAAAACGATAACCTGATCCCTTACGAACCATGACTACCGGGGAAGACCATGGAGATTGGCAAGGTTCCACTAAGTCTTCATCCAACATTCGATCTAACTCCTGGTGCATTGCCTCAAGTACTTTGGGTGAGTAATGGTAGGAGCGCTGCTTGATAGGTTGGGCATCCTGAACATCTACCTTATGGCTAATGCGCGCCGTTAATCCTGGAGAATCTTGGAGAATTCGCAAACCTTCACTGACTATTCTATCCAGATCCACCCTTTCTGAGGGATCAAGTGAACTAATGCCGCATATTTTTGATGTTTCCACTTCTACTAATTGAACATCTTGACGAAACGAGAACTTATGGTCGGGGTCATCTTGAAACCACCATGTTGCTTCACGATGATTAGTACTCATATTTGTGTTAACGATAAAATCTAACCCTAAAAGAAACATAAATGGAAGCTTGGTTAAAACGTAAAGCTTCGTGTCATATGACCGGTACCCAACGGTAATTGAAATGGAGAATCTTTCATCAACAATACCAGAGCTTCCATTAGCGACACAAATATTAAATTCGGGAATTTTCTCAACTTCATATCCCAATTTAAGGAGAATCTCAACCCCTTCTGGTCCAACAAATGAGGTAGTGGAACCAGGGTCAAACAGGGCCAAGTAGGACAGGCCCCCTTTGTCAGGTTTCCCTATTCGGAAATCAATATAGTGCTGTTTAGGAAACGGCAAAATATAACAAGATACGGTAGAACTTTCGGGAGAATTCGATACGACACAAGGAGAAACGATATCAGATTTAGCGGTACAAAAAGGTAAACGATAAGGCACGGTAATAGGTAAATCGGTACTTGGTGGGTCAGCTGAAACCATGGGAATAGGAATGACCCTCACTTCCGATTCCCTTGCACATTTCCCGGAGTACATTTAGGACATGCGTGAATGGAAACTCCTGGGTTACCACAACGGTAACAGAACAACTTTCGTGGTAGCGGACATCTCGAATATACGTGCGGTCCACCACAATTCCAGCAAATTAATTTCTTAGCTGGTAGAGCCGGTTTTGAGCCTTTTAGACACGTTTTCTCGTAGAGAATCGATTCGGTACTATTTCTTGATTGTACATCAGTCGGAGAGAATACCTGTTTCTTAGAGCCAACTGCCTGAATTTCGAACTGGTCGAATTGAGGATCGTGATTCGTTGTGTTAGCAGCAACATCGGTTTGTTTTTCCAATGGCGAAACAGTAAAAATTCCCGGAGATATTTGTTCTTTTCCGGAATTGGATTTGTTATATCGTTTAGTGGAATTCGCAGAGCGGGATTTTTCTATAATAGGCCTTTCTGATCGGCTTTCTTGAGCCATCATCTCATATACTCTAGTTCGTTCCGTGACGAAATTAATCAAATCCTTATAAGAGGGAATATCTGCTGATTTTATTCGTTCTTCGAATGCTTTTCTAGTCCCTGGGTCTAAATTATTAAGAGCTAAATGAAGTTTAATGAAATCCCCCATGTCTTCAATGCCTAAAGCCGATAACGCAGAAAAATTATTCTCATGCTCAGATAAAAATCTCTGCAAATTAGACGCTGAAGAATTGTTTAAAGGGGTAAAATCCATCACCTTCTTGATATAATATCTGGCTAGTCGCCTTTTATTTTGATAGCGAGAGACCAATGCGTCGTAAGCGAGCGGATAATTAGCTTCGTCTAATGCGAAGCCCGAGATAAGCGACAGAGCTTCATCGCGTAAGCTACTTCGTAGATAGTAAAATTTCCTAATGGTCGATAGAGATTCTTCCCTATGAACCATAGAATCAAATAGGGAATAGAATCCATTCCAGTCCTCTAATTTCCCTGTGAATATCGGTAAGTCAATTTTCAGTAGCTCCTGAGGAATAGAATGAGAATGGACAACCACAGGTTTATTCTCAGGAGGGCAGGTAGATTGCACCACTTTGTTATAATTCGCTTTAGTAATATCAACTAAATCGTTAAATGAATTTTGTACTTCTGTTGTCTCGAGTTTTTCACTTTTGTTCTTTATACTTGCATTAAATATCCGAATTTTTGATTGAATTTCTTCAAATCGGATTTCATTTTTGAGTAAGCGGTCATAAGCGGGTTTAAAAGCGGATGCTGAATCGGTACACAAAGATTTGGATTTTGTGAAAATGGATTGAACTGCGGCAAAAATATCCTCCCTCTCTGACACTAGAACGACTGGATCACCCATTGTGACAATAAATCAAGACGTTCACCCAAAGTTACAAAAAAAAATGCCAAAGAAAGTAAATGTTGAAAAAAATACCAACAGAACCTTTAAAGGTCGTAAAATACTGAAAATTAAATTAATAAAATTATATTAAAACTAACAAATTAAATTAAATCGGTAAGCGTCCTTTACAAACCTAATATATAATTTTTCATATGTCAGCCATAGATAAACAAATATTTTCCCTTTAAAAGGAAACACAAGATAATGCTAAATAGAAACAAACAACAGCTGTTGTCTCTAGGTGAACTTAATGCTTACTTGCTAATCTAACATATGTTCAATTCAACTATTTAAACTTACGGTAAAAATACAAAATAAAATCATATATTAGTAGATTTTAATTTTCAAAACATGTGTTAAACAAAACTAAGTCGTTCTACGACCTTAAGTAAAAATTCTTAATTTTTTTTGTTGTTGATACAAAATTATAAATTAAAAATAATTATCTTTACATTTCCAAAATTGCGTCTAAGACAAACCTTTTGCTTCCGTCAACAGAAATTTAGTACCTTCGATTAATACGAAAATTATATTTAAACATAAAAAAAATATTAAAGTATTGTTTGGAAAAATTATCCTGTTACTATTATTATAAAACTATTATTAGTTAACTTCACTATTTCAAAAAAATGTTAATATAATAATTAAATCTTCAACTAATAACTTATCTGTAGATTTTTCTTTTGCAGTCCCTGTATTCGAGCGCCAGAATATTTGTGACCAGGTTGCGGGGTTTTCCGGTCCAAGGTCCAAATTGATTTAAAAAAAACTATTGTCCAAAGAAAAATGTTGTATTCTTATATTATACATCAACGGTAACATAATGCCAACTCCAAAAACATAACCATAATATATATTGTAACATCAACGTAACACCACCAACGCTGAGCCGCAAAGATACGATAAGGTAAAAACAGTTAAATTTGGCAATTACTTGGCCATATAACCCACTTATACACATCCGTATGGAATGACGGTCCTCAGTTAAGTGAGGTCAGATTGGTAGAGACACCTGACGGACGAATTTAGCAAACAAAAGAATACTCGTTACAATAGGATTAATGACAGGTCATTACAATCTATAAAAATTAACATAGTAATTAACGGAAGGACACCCATTTCACGCTCCTTCCGAATGATTAAGTCTTTTTTACTCTGGTTAAAAAAGCTTTAGGCCACTTGCCGGATTGCAAACCCTTGGTCTTGGGTACAGTAGGTTGCTATGCAAACCACTAGACAGGTGTTTAAGATCAGTTATTCTGTTGTTTTTCAGTTCCCTTCGCACCTTATTCATATATTTTCATTCAAGGTCAGTTAAACAGTTAAATATGTTTATCACCTACCATCCTGGAAAACCGAATTACGATGTCCAATTAGGAAACTGGTTGTAGGTTGATCCGGGACGCTCATTATGCTCAGTTACCTCGAGAGAATCCGGATCATTGGTAATCGTCCGAAGATTCCGAACAACGTGGTACTTCTCGGAGAGCAGTAGGCGGGCACCCACTCAAGTAATAAACACTATCGTGCTTAACGGTTAATTGCACTTGCGCAAGTACAATCAAAGCTAATTTATGGGCTTCGTTGGCCTATTTTAAATACTTTCTATTTGATAGGTTCGTGTTTTATGAAATGAAAGTTTTATGTTTCTCGTAAAAAATTGCACATAAAATGAACGTTTTTATGTACGTTTAAATGCCACGTAGAATAAGGTAGCTCAATGTTGATGTGGTGAAGGTCTCAGGTATCGGCCATGGCAGATAAATTGTTTAGTCTGTTAACATCCATGTAATGTGTGTAGACCCTCCTGGGACTCACCCAACGCTTAAAAAGTAGGTACGCTTAATTGGGGAGAAACCTTACGATTGAGTGTGATTTACTAATCACCATCCACCACAATAGTTGACTTAGGAATAGCATACATGATATTATATGGTTCTTTTTTTTTTTGTTATGCTTCATACGTTTCATAAATAATCTTAGATCCATCATAGAAATAACATTTATTTTTTATTTTTAAAATTAGTGATCAGTTTATAAGTAATCTAGTTACTATAGGTTTCAGTAATAATCTAGTAAATTATTTGTAGTAGTAATCTAGTAAACTATAGGTATCAGGTCCGCCTATTGTCGCTTCGAGTCACAATTCTTTTCCATTATAATATGCTCGAAAATGGAAATAATTTTATTACTGACTGTATATAGCAACCATTACTCACTCTAAATATATTTAAGAACCATATTACACGTACTTTTTAGATTATTTCATCATCTATTATATCGAAATGTTTGTTGAAACGTATATCCCAAAATTGCACTTTTTTTTTTCATTATTTCACAATTTAAATTTGGATAATATTAAAAAGGAAACCAATGAAAAGTAAAAATTTGCGACTTTTCTAAGCAAAAACCTACAGAACTGATAACATTATTTTTATTAACTTAAAAATCAAATCAATTACCTCTTTTCGGTTAAGGTTCATAATTTACAAGTAGATTTTAAAGTTCTTGTAATGAATTATAATATGCCTATTAGCTGATTCTAACAATGCCGCATTGTTAAATATGTTGTTATCCTTAGTCGAACTCTGGAAGATTTGATTGCCTGTTTCGAGGTATTCTTGTTATCTGAGTCCTGTCCTAGCCTTCGCTTGTTATTCTGTTCTAGGAAACAGCTTCCTTCCATCTGACCGCTCCTTTAGGTGTAGGGCCCACCGTATCGCTTTCCATATCATCTTCCCGATCGGCTGATGGCTTTATAATTACTATCGTTATGAGGACCCCTGGATGGACCTATCAGTTCAACGGGACCTGGCCTGGACCAGTTTCCCCATATTAGGCCCGCCGCTCGGAAACCCTTGATTAATACCAACTTCTTCCCTGCCTCAAACCTCTTCGTCGGCTAATGGTCGAACCCGCGTTCCTTCGTTATTTAATCAGCATCGGCTATAAATCTGGTTCATTTCACTGATCCTGTTCGAAATTCCCTGATCCATCTTCCCTGATGATAATGGTCTGAGGGGTATACTTATCCTTAGCCTCTTTATCTCCTTCGTAGCTTCGGGGTTGTAACGCTTCCTATTCGTTGGAGTCAGCGAACCATTTGCTTTCAGGCGAGTTAATGCTTTTAGAAAGGGGATTCTCAGCTTTATTCCCTTTAAACACCGGTTTCTTTAAGGATGAAAAATCATATGTATGAACCTGTAAGCACCCACCTGCTTCTTTCTTTTTTCTAAAACTAACTTCAACCTAGAATCATGACAACATAATCTGTAACACTGCTACTCGTGAGGAGTCTGGGGGTCAGTGCAAGGTAGGGCCAGGACCGTTTCTTGGATGGTTTGGCAGGGAGGTGATTTGTCTTAGATCACGCTCAACTGCACCTAGATTTCCTCCCTTATTTTGGGTACCCACTTTATTGAGGTTGGGTGAGTCACAGAAGGGTCCTATATCCAATAAGATACATATCCGACCCATAAAAGATTAAATAAAAGTCTGCCAGCGTACGGGATTTGAACCTGTAACCACTACGCACATCCAAAATCATGACATGGCTATCCATTATCCGTTTATGAGGGATTCAAAATTGAATCTGACATGACGAAAAGTTATATAGAAGGATGTTGGTTCAGTTATCTAGAAGGCCTTTGTCGAAACTTGAATCCCGATACGCCTGACCCTGTTAGTAGGCGGAAGTGGTCCAGGCTCTCTAAAAAGTCCTGATGATGTCATACGTTACACCTACGTTCCTTTCTTTACAAAAAAAGTATCGTTTGGCCTATTTGTTAATTGCATATCTTTAATTCGTTATTCTTCTCCTAGAACTTATCTTACCATAGAAAAATTATATTAAAATTTTTTATTTATCGTACATAGACTGCTGCCAAAAGCTTTGACTTTCGAATCGTGAGTGATTAGATGCCCATGGGTTTTTTCGTTAAGCCGATTCTGAAACTCTGTATGAGAATTGAAAATTTTCGATATAAACTATTGAGTCATTACACTGTTATGGGTGTAATTGTATATATAATGGCTATTATAAGACCTATAATACTTACCTATGTTTAGACTTGCGGAGTGGAGCTTTAGGGCTTCATTAAGCCATAAGTAAGTAATTAACTTACTGAGTATCCTTCATTCTGCTTGTCTACTCACAACTTCAGAGTGCAACTTTATCAGTAGCTACGAATCAGAAAGATATGAATATTAAAATAAATTGTGTGGTGACAAATGTAACTTCGTGACCTTCTATGTTGAATTTTTATTTGTGTACTACTCCTGAGTTCTCTACTTACCTTCATCCGTGCCATTATGTATCGTTCATTATATTTACTTGTTTTATTATTATAATACAGTTGTAAATTTAAATAAATATGTTTTTATTTTATTGAAAGGTATTAGAGATATGTAGTCTATTCACCTCCTACGAAAATCCCACACCTTGAATGACTTGAGGTATAAAATCATTTATAGCACGCGTATTAATACAAGCGACCTACATTACCATAATATCCTACCCTTACGCGTATTCTATATTATTCCGATATAATCGACCGAATGCTAGGGCTATCCGGTTCCATAATAATATATATCTTCAAGAGGGAGTGCGCCGCATTAAAGAGAAAACATAAGGGGGGAAGAAAGGACTGCTGGAGGCTGATCGGCGGAGGTAAAAGAAGGCGATAAATAAAAGATGAAGGGGAATATTAGCGAAAAGAAACTGCCTGAAAGACCCTCATTCTCGCTAGCTCCACGCCAATATAAATCTCTTAGGATTCGGATACACATTTAATTATCTCCAACACATCTACTAATGTCCGCTCATCCGTCATCCCACATTCATCTCTAATGAGTGTCCGCTTCTGAATAATGACTCCATATTTTTTATTTCATATTTCTTCCCACCCTCATTTTTTCTATTGAATAAAATAGTTCACTTATAACAGATTTGATTATGAATTATTGAAGGGAAAACTCCTTATTGAAGGATAGTTACTCTGTGATAATGATACAGAAATCGGTTATTTTATAACGGTCCATCGATGAAGTATCTTAGAAAAGTATAGGTTTCCGATATACTAATTAGCATAAATAGGCCTATTAAAAAAGATCAATTTTCAGGTATAAAATACGAAACGGCAGTTAATCACCACTTCACTACTTAATATTATCAATTAACCAATGACTTCAACTATAAATGGGAGATTATACAGAAATATTGTACCTTAAAGACGAAAATTATAATTTTACTGCCTTGACAAAGAGTATTTTTTATTCAAGTTTATAAACTTTATTTACGATGCTTCACAGTATAAAAAATAAAATTACATTATTTATCTAATAATAGTACTTGCGATATTTTCGTTAAATTTACTTTTTCAATAATAAAAGTCAATGTTTTCATTGCCTAAACGCTAAAATTTAATTACAAAACCATTCTCTCTCACTAACTCTTTTATCACTAACTCTTAACTTTCTGCTTTTATAAATATATTGATGATGATACTTTTATAAAATGATCAATTCTCTATCTACTAGCAATGATCTTCTAGAGAATTGACGTTTTTCTTTTAAGTTATGTTTTTTATTTTTTAGATGCAGAAATGTTATATTACATGAATGTTTTTACCTTGTACATTCCATATTCTAAAACTGCTGCTGCGTAAAAATATCGTCGTAATCAGTGACTATAGTATACCTAATATATATTATAGTAATATATAATTAGTCTAATAATATTTAATATTTATTAGTTAGTATACTATATAATATATTCATTAGTTTAATAAAAATATTTTAAAATGTTGCTATCAATTTGTGTTTTTTTTTTTATTATTTGTTATATGCTCAAATAAATCCATGTCTCTTTGGTTGAGCATAGAGAATATTATATAATTCAGTATATCTAATAATTTATCTATTCATTATTCAGTACATCTAATCTAATCTAAGGAATTATTAAGGCATTAGAAAGAAGTCTTATCTTTATAAAACGAACAAATCCTTGTAAAATAAATAGAAGTAAGAAAGGTAGAAACTTATCGATTGATGTTTGGTTTATATTATTATAGTTGTAAATATTAGTAAATTAAAAAAAAAAATGTTTGTTTTAAGATCAACTGATTAAAAATGATGTGGACGGCTGGGGTGCCGGAGGTATTACGAAACTATTCTCTCTCAAGGCTCATCTTTAATTTATACTCGGATTTAAAACTTTAATCTTATTTACTACTCAACGGATACAATTTTAAACATTCACTTCTGGAATTTATAAATTCTCTTATATATAACCCATGAGACCGGTTGTCACCTTACCATTTTTCTTTATCAAATGCTCATTGTTGTCAAAATATTGAAATACTGTTGAGACGAACAAATTCCATTCCTAAGAGTATAAAGAATTTATTGGTTATGAACAAGACGGGCATATGAATAAGGATTAAGAGTAAAATTGACTATTGAATCATCCATTAATTACAGTTTTCTATTGCTACATAACTGCTATAAATACTTCCGAAAGGTGATTTCTGTTTGAAAATATGATAGTGATTAAAATTACCCTTTGATGGTACACTGATACATCTTTCAACAGCATTAAAATTCATAGAAGCGATCCGATCCGATAGAACTTTACTTCGCTAACGAACGCGCGAATCGATCTGACAACTCTCTATTTATATCGAGTATTAAACCTCTGGTCGATTCTCAAAAGGCTATCTTTATTGAGGGTGTAAAGGAGGAGGTGCCAGTCGCATTCCACTCCCACCTTGCGAAACCAGGCAATTGGATATTCCATTATTCAGGTACTACTGTATTTTCAAATTAGTACATGGAAGGTGGGTTAAGCCTTTACCATTGCTTATATTATTCAATTCTATTTTTGAATCTCAGATTTAAGTTTTTCTTAATGCAATTTCGTTATTGGTCAGTTTGAACGAAAGATATAATTCTTTTTTTACCAATGAATCAAACTAAAATTTTTAAAAATATAACAATTGTCAACTCGAAGGCTGAAGGAAGAATGGAAATAAAGTTGATATTTGCACAAAAAAAAATTGTACCTATCACTATAACCCATAAAGGATCTTGGGTTCAGTACATGTCCGGGACTGTTAACAGATTCAATAAATTATCTGCCTCAGCAGGATTTGATGATGTCGGGGCCTTTAGCATATCAACTCAACGCTCTAGAAAGCTGAGCTAGGTCTCTCCACCATTAGCGTAAAGAAAGGATCCAGTGAACTAATCTTCAAGTTAGTGCAGTAAAACATTTGGACTGTGGACTGCCTATAGAATATGAAGGAAAAAGAATGATTTCAGTAGAAATAAATAAAGTCTTCCATTAGGCTTAGTTAACTGAGAGAAATATTTATGGAGTTATTATAGAGTATTAATAATCATTTATTTATATAAAATTATTTTGGATTAGACCAGAAAACTTCAATATGTTTTTGTTTTTTTGTGGAAATATAAACATCAATGCACTACTGCAATCTCCTATTTAAGGGACCTACTGTCTCCAGATCCCACAGGATTCATACCGTGGTTTTTAACTGATTAATTCTTTTATCTGTCTCAGCCGGATTTGACGCCGGTACCTTCGGCACGGCTACTCTACTCCTCCTTTTTGGAATTATAACTAAATACATATTTATAAGGTAATATGTGACTAAAAAAATATATTTTGTTATTACATAAAAGTATGCCTTCTTTTATAAGATTGTTTTATTATATTCCAGCACTGTCTAACAAGAGTGTTAAAGAGAACTAGCTAAAATTGTTACTGCTATTTCCGGCTGTTTTTCTACTCCTTTCTGTTTGTCGCCTGCTCCGGATTCTTTCGTTGCATCCCGCTGTGGAGAAATTGAAGCGTAGCACTGTTCTGAAAGGAGAGTAGTTGACACTACAAAGAGGACCACTTGATGTGGGGCGTGTTTATCAGAAAAGGGTAAGCCACGCGGCCAGAAATGGATTTAAGAAAGGAATAACAAGGAACATGACCAATCGCGATTTTCCGCCCTTGCTAGTTTATTTGGAGTAGTTTAGCATTATGGCGTCTCGGTGGGATGCTATTTGCATTTCAGGTATAATTGACATTCTTCCAGGTAACGTATCTGTTCTCGTCTTTCAAAAAGTCTTGTCTTGCAAATCAAACGAATTTTCGGATATTTTGAAGAGCATAAGTACATAATGATGTGCTGTCAGGAATCTAAGAAAACCTTGGGAAATTCTGGCACCGAACTGTAGTATTTTACGGTAGGCGATTTTGAACTAACATAATGTTATTTGTCCATTTAACGCCACTTTATGCTGCTATGGCTAGTCGGACGGTGCTACAGTGTGAGCTCTGATGATTTTTAGGTCAAGCAAAAATTTTACTTCTCGTTTCAGATTTGTTTGTTCTTAGTTTAATGGGTTGTAAAATTCCACTATAAAAACTTATCAGGTTGCCTAGCTTTAGAACTTAGTGACTCAGAAGATGTGTTCGGATGGCATTCCCCCTATTTTTCAAGACCTTCACAGTAATACGATATGAAGGGAAAATATACTGCGAAGTCATCCGTAAGATATTACTTTAATTACTAAGGTAATATCTTAATACTCTACAGTAATAGAGAAATATCGACTCTGATATCTCTGACCTGGATCAATTAAAATAATCGAACTAGATTGGACTAACGGAGCGGCACTAACTTCCTCTCCTTTGAAATAAGAGTCCGCTGAAAAATTCGAGATGAGTATAATTACAGTGGATGTGACTTGGAGGCTTATATCTCCTGCCAATTTGTTTTGAGTGGTTTTGAAAATAGATTTTATTTTGTTCCAACATTAATTAAACTGACAGTGGCTTAAATGGTCTTCACGAACAGCATTAATTTTTCCAATTCATATTGTACACAGAATTCATTATACAATACAATGGGTAATACTATAGCTTTATAGCATAGAACTTGAATATTGTTGGTGTATGTAACATTTTATTGATACATGAATTAAAATATTTTGTTTATGTATAATTCTATAACTTTTTTGTAAGGATTCTTTTTTTTTTTTTTTTTTGTTACTTCACTCGATTTAGACATTTTAGTTTTAATGAATCAAAACAGTGATATTTTTTTTATTAATTCCATTATTTATTTTCTCTGAAAATCCTTTCCGGTATGAACATTTGAATGTGCATTTTATCAAGGCTTTTTTTTAGGTTAACTGCATAACTCCGCATTTCAACAGTTTTTTTGTTCGTTTAATCAAGAAATGCTTTATGCTTCCGAAACTTCAGGCTCAGAGCCGGATTGTTATAGACAACATTGCTTGTAAAGTAGCGAAAAATGAAAAACATTTTTTTTTTCATTACTGTACGAAAAAAAAATTCGAGTCATCTTTTGAAATTAGGACTTATACGCTTTTGATCCTGGACGGCTTTACTGTAAATGTGTTTTTACGTAAATTGAATGATATTATTTTAGAAAATTCAAAATGATTACGACACGATGTGCTGCAATACATGAATGAAGATATATTGGCATACCCGTTACTCGAACTGAAGTTTTCAAAAAATCATAAAAATTCAGGGGTATCCTTCAATCAAATTGAAGACCTGTTTTGGCGGCGATTACGGATGCCTTCTTCAGCGAAAAAAGAATTAAAGAAGTAAATGAGCGGGTTCCATCTTCCTCACTGCATCATCCTCATTTAAAGTAGTTCCTTCGATTATACCTTTCAGATTTCCAACACATCTTAGCCCGAGCTACCATCTTTCCAAACCCATCATCAGCAAGTCAGTGGCTGCTCTTCCGACTTGCTACGTGCTTTCTAATTCTTCTGAGTAAATCCACGATTTATCATACCTTCCTGTAAATTACGAGATTTGCCCCCTCGCTCATGCTCCACCTACTTTCTTATCCCCTGTTTTTTTTGCCTCTTACCCTCGGATATCCTATTACAGTGTACCTCCTAGCCCTTGTAACTCATCCCTAGCGTGTACTTCTTTTTTGGGGCCCTTCCGATTCCCTTCCACCTTCAGGATTAGGGCCGAACGGTGTTGGTAAGGTCTGTAAAGCAGCCAGCTCAGGTTGATGTACTGCTCCTTGGCTGCTGAATAATTCAACCCCTTGGCTATTAGGACAGTTACAACTATCACTTTGGGTTTAAATAAGATGGATTTTCTGGTTTACCACTTGCAAGGTTTTTAACTTGATTTATAATTCCATCAAAGCTAGTTTAACTAATCTTAATTTTAAAGTGAGCGTAAAAAAGATGTATGTTTTAGTTGGATAAACATGGGTGTTTAGAAGTTGGTGTGAGAGAAAGATTCGGGATATTATTTATCTTTGTAGTTTTTATTATTAAATTTATATGTTACTTTATGATAATAATTTTTCTTTGAATATCCATTTTCAATTTAAAATTCTCTAAATTCTCTTTAAGCCATTTTTCAATTTAAGACGAATGATTAGAGGTGAGCTACATTTTCATTACTACAATAAATGGTTAGAAGCAGTGTTATTAAGCATTAGAACTCTTTTATTACATACTTTTATTGCATATACTATGTATAATATTAAGAATTTAGTAACAACGTGCTTACGGACTGACGTTTATAAACCGAGATAATCTAATGTATTCTTACGATTTTCTAAATATATATATTTACATGTATATGGCTAATTGTATACATAAAATCTATAGCAAATGAATTTTTTATATATATATACATACATATAACGGTTAAAAACAAGGACCGGAATAAGAATAAAGAAGTCAAACGTATCAATAAATAATAGAAATTTTTAATATCAGTAAAATGAAATATATCGAGTAAATTATTGTTAGATGTTTTTTACAAAAGCAATAAATAAATTTTTAATATTTTTTTTACTATTTTCTTTTAACTCAGAAGTACCTGCTAAAGGTATCAATAATATAGGATGTGTAAAATAATATTCTGACTCATTAGCTTAATTTCCAAGCTTAAATAGCTGAACAAAGTGTGGATTAATTGTTCAATTTAGTTGTTGCGCTTATTTAAAGATAAAGATTTTAAATAAAGATTTTTTTTATACATATTTAAATCAATCGAGATGTATAAAATCGTTTTCATTCTCCGTCAATTTTAAATTAATCAAAATATAAAGATTTTTTAAATTATTACTTAGCCTTCTCTAAATCAGATACTAGATACTTTATTAATTAAAAAAGCGCCATTTTGTAATTCTTTAGAGCGGAGTGGCTCAATGGTAGAGCACTGAGTTGCCATGGTAATGGAGCGGAGTGGCTCAGTGGTAGAGCACTGAGTTGCCATGCCGGAAATCCTGGTTCAAATCCCGCTGCGGGCAAGGCTTTTATTTAGTCTGTTTGCAGCCGGAGATGGATCATATAGGATCTTGGACCCTCCTGGGGTTCACCCTGCTTCTATAAAATATTTTAAAAATAGGGCACCCAAAATAAGGGGGAAAATCTGGTTGTTGAGCGTGATCTTGGACAAGTCCCCTCCTTGCAGAACCTCTGTCTGTGAAACAGTACAGTCTCTACCATATACTGAACCCCAGACCCGTTCACGGGTTGTAGTACAGGTTTTTTTTATTTTGTAATTCTTTAATAGTACATTATTGTATTTATTAATTTAATTAAATACGCTATTGTATTCGTCTATCTATGTTTGTGCTGAAGTAAGGTAGCGTCAATTACGGATTAATATTTGGATAGTAAATCAAAATGTTTTCAATTGAGTCATTCAAATGCAGAGACTTATAATGAAAACCGATTTGATTAATAATCTTACACTTCTGTCATAAATAACAAGGAATACACATGTCAATTATACAGACAAGAAATAGATATGTAGATTTTGATAAATGTTTTCTAGGGAGCAACTTTGGTTAGATCCATTTAACCATAGATTGAGTGTTGGTTGAGAAATTGTATCGTCTTGGTCCAGTTCTGTATCTAGCATAACTAATGGATTGTTGTATGTATATCTCTGGCTTGGTGTTGCCTTGGTTAAGCTGGATTTCATAACTCACGTGTCTCAATGGGTTTAACATATAGATGAGAATATGTTCGGAGCAGCGAACGCTGGGGTCGAAGATCTTAATAATAGAATCGAGAATAATCTGTAGCAACTGATTTGGGTTTGGCTTATAGTAAATCATAAATACGTTTTTAATTCAAAGATGAATAAATGTAAATTATGCATTGCTATAATGGGTTTCACCAAAATTATTATAATATATGTATAAGGTTTTTAGAATATAAGGTTTTTAATTTAGATATTTAAGTAAAATAAATAAATAATGTTTTTGCTTATAATTTTTGTTCTACTTATCAATCATAAAAAGGGATATGTATGTCGTGAATTTAGTGCCTCATGCCTCGCCCTCGTCAGGTAAAAATAGATTGAGTTGTGAAACATAAAGAAGGAGCACTTGACATTTCATTAATATAAATGCACATCCCACTCACTGTAGCGGTGAAAGAACTCTTTAAATTCCTTTTACAGATTTGCATTTCATTTGAAATTTATTACTTTTTGTTTTTGAAAATGCAAGTCAATAAATTAAATAAACGTATCCATATTCATACAATTTTTTTGTTAACTTGATCTTATATAATTCTTTTTTGAATAACATCTATAAGCATAAAAAACATCATGAAGTGCATGTTTGTATAATGTTCTACATGATGAATTACAATAAATACTAAAGTTGTTTGTAACAATATGCTTCAGTGATCTTTGTTACCGTTCTTGTTATAGGAAATTAAATTTTATTTTCCACTTCTAGGTATGTACTTAACTTTGATTTTTATACAACGCAGTAGCTCAATGATAGAGCGTTGAGTTACTGAGTGAAAATTTAAAATCTTGCTTATAAATTAATTAATCTTTATTAAAGCTGTTAAGCTGCGGATAGATCTAGCGGGATCTAGAGACCCTTATAGGTTTCGCCCATACTCTGTAATGTAGATGCCCTTAATTTGGGGGGAAACCTGGTGGTTTTACATATCCTAAACCCAAGAATCTTCATTGGTTGTTGCGATATAGGCTTTTTTTTTATACCTTTAGAACATTCCTAAGTATGTTATTGGTGAGAAAAGTTTCATTTTCAATATCATCACAGAAAATACCTATTTTACTTTTAATTTTGTATCATTTCTTAAGTTAAAACACATTATCTTGTTCATTATTATGTTTAAAATAAATTTATTTTTCTTTTAAGAATTCGCAATTAAATGTATATTCCGAATTTCAAGGCTGATATCACCTTTGGGTCACTTTGGTTTTTTTTTTTGTCCTATGGCAGGCAGATATATTGTATCCTTGTTAATTTATGGGTTTTTTGTCGTAATTTTGTAACTGATACTTAATTCATTATTGATACACGCATGTATCATCAGTTTTAATATGTGAAAGTAACTGTTCCTAACTACTCAAGCAGCAACAGAACAAGCAAGCTGATACGAAAGTTGTAATTAGCTCTCAAGTGCAATTATTTACGATGATTATTCGCTTTCTCCATTTTGTTTTATCTTCACTCGAAGTACTAAGCAAGAAGTTATTAAGAAATCGTGATCGGTCGCTGGAGAACTAGCGAATCGTTTTATCTTCCCCAATCGCGAAGAGGAAGCTGTCCTAGCCCTGAATATTAAGGAGATGGGAAATAGAAATATTAGTGGGATGATGTAGTGCGGGCATTGGGACCGACTCGGGCTGTAGTCAACACCCATAAAGCCTCCGACTTAACGATGCAGTTCTAGGCTTGTCCGTTGGGTTTCTAGTTCAGAATGACAAACTGGAACATGATATAGTTTTTTTCCCGGTTGTAAAAAGAAGGCACCACAAGCCAATTTCCATGTTGTGGTTATTACCACCACTGTGGCTACTAAATCATTGTCATTTTATGGTGTTTATCATGTATATATTAATCTCATATCATGCATCATATCAAAAACTTGCGTTTACAATTAATGAGGTATTATACATCTGTACAATATTAAACTAGTAAGCTTAGATTTCATTTCATTACATGAATAATGCTCTGTCCAGTTCATCAGTGACTGGAATGTCTTTGATTTGGATTGGAATGAAGTATTTCTTATCGTAGTCAAATATCATTTATAACATGTATAAGGGATTCCCACGTCCAAATATTTTGCTGCTCACTTGATCTAAGAACCTCTTTTATTCTTACACAGTACCAACTAGTAACTTGCAAGTATTATTAGTAATGTAATAATTATATTTTAGTCCTGAAAACAACATAATAAAAAAATAATTAATTTGATATCATATCGAAAATTGGTTTTTAATTCGAAGATCCTCCGAGGCGCCTCAAAAGAAGATGGTCTAGTGGCCTTGATTACTTTTTATTTGAGTACTACCACCGGGTAGTTTCTTTACTTCTCTTTATGTCGGAACATGATTTATCTTTCGTTTTTTTTGACTGGATGTATTCTGTATGCAGTTGTAAATTTCAATAAATATATATTTTTGTAAATATTTCTAAGATTAAGGAATATAAATTATGCATCGCTATAATAATGGATTTCATCAAAATTATTTTAAGTTTTTTAATTTAAATATTTAAATACAATTCGATATCTATTATTCATTTAAAAATTACTGTTCATATAAAATGTTCTAAATAAATAATGTGGGGTATTACTTAGTTATTGAACGATGTTATTATAAGTTTTTACCAGATACGTTTTATTGTATATGTATGTAATATGTAAGCCGTGCAGCAGTTCAGGAACTAGATAATTACAGTTTCAAAAATTGTGTTCTTATTTTTTTCGCTAGTTTAGTTTTTGCAATTTTATGTACCAAGGCACTTTGCCGCTTTACTGCTCATGGTTTTAATCAGCTTATGAATTTTCGGGTGCAACTGCTCGACTAAACGAGTAAAAAAATCAATTTTTCAAATTTGGAGTTAGCCGCTTTTGATACTAAACGCCTGAAAATATTTTTCGTTTTTTTCTATCAACAGGTGTCAACTTTTACAATTTCATTTTCATATCATTACTTCTTTTGTTTTATTTGAATGTGATACCATACATATTGTTTCAGAACTTGGAAAAAAATATAATATTCGATGAATATTTAGTTATTGTACAATATCACTTACAAAAACCATGTCTTGTAATGAATAAATAACATGTATTAGCGAAACGTGGAGTGTGCAGTTGAAATTATTATCTTTCTTTGCTTTCCTTTACTACTAAACTCCATTAGTAAAGTCATATATGGTATTAACGAGTATTTATAACCCTATCCGTCAATAACTCAAAAGGACTCTTATCTAGACTCAAGCTACCATTAATTTAGCCATTAAAACCGCGTGTTCCCCTAGTTTATATAAATGATTAGTAACGGCCACCAGCAATTTTAAATTAAACTTTATTACTTCGTTTTTTTTCTTCGGTCAGATCTTATTTATGTTTTATTAAATGAAGTTGGTCCTAAAATGGAGCGCTTATTTATGATACGCTAATATGGCAAGTCATCAATCGATATGGCCAGTCATCTATCGATGCCAAAAGCGGAGCGTGTCAAATGGGAGACCGGGATGCCTCCTCATAGGCATAATTAGCTATAATGATGAGTATAATATTTAGAGCGACGTCTCTGGGAATGGCGGAGCCGTGCAGAAGATGGGAGAGTCATCGTGTAATAATTCCTAAAGTACCAGAGAGATAGTTGGGTGGATACTTCGGCGTTCCAAAGAGGTCGCAGCTGAGAGGTAGGAGCCAGCTAATGCTCCCCGAAGGGTGCGCTATTTATTTGACGATGAGCTCAACACGGAAAGAACATTCCGTCTAATTGCGGGTGATCAATGGTGGATGAGACCATGTCCAGAAGGTCACCATGTCTTCCTCCCCTCGGACCATCTTCTCATTAATACATCTAATACATCCTTGGATTTATAACATTCGGCATCCTGCAGTGGATCAGATGAGATTCCTCCGTAACTTATTATATAATTATTTTCGCATCCGACTCTATTTATCGATAGCCTCTGCCGTATAGCTACGACTACAACCCGCCCATATGTTTCCTTTAATAATGTTCCACTTATCCTTGTTAAACAGTTCCGCTATCTGGGAATTTATCTCGACATGGGACTCAGTTGGAATGCGAGTATGGATAAGGACAGGCTGGTGGTCGATCCCATCGCTAGTACACCCTTAGCTCTCTCCTAACTGTCGGGGACATTCTGCACCCTCCATGCTATGGCAAATAATTTTTTTTTACTCTCTGATTTTTTTTAGTTAAAAAAAAATAGGATGTCGTCTATTCATTTAACGCCAGTTTATGCTGATATGGCAAATCCCAAGATACTATAGTATGAGTCAAATATTTTTCCTACCTAGATATAATTAGGATAGGGTACGTACCGAATCGCGTGTTATATAGTTTTACAGAATATGCCGCACAAAACAATCGTCTTGTATAAAAGGCAAACAATAATACTCAATAAATATATGAGTTTGATGAGGGTATCGACCTGAATTAGATGCTACTTCTTGAAGAAGCTTTACAAGTTATTACAAGTTATATTAATGAATATATTTTCTTCTTTCCCTTCCTCTTTGTGCCATTTAGCGTTGACAAGTCTCTATCCCAAATTCCAGATCACGACACTCCCTTTTCGTTTTGTTCATATTTGTTCCTCTTCAGACTCCTATTCTATGAATATATTCTTCACGCAAGGTTTTTGGGCGTCCTCGGGACCTTCTACCCAACATTCGGGCCTCAATTTTCTTCTTTATTAATGACCGCATATATATATATATATATATATATATATATATATATATATATATATATATATATATATATATATATATACATTTGATTGATTATCTTTCTTTTTTTTTTCTTTTTTAGAAATTGTGATTTTTAAACCAGTAACTGATAAATATTCATTACATCTATATTTTTTCCAATGGGACAGTCAATCGTAATTCTTAACTGTCAAAACCTGCTGAGTTTGTGTGTGACCATGACGGCCTTAATTTCTTAACGGCAGTTAATGAGACAATACCTTAATAAATAAGCTAACGTGCGTGTATAGTCTCATTCAGGATATTTTCTAATGTATTCCACTTTGACTGAGAGTAAAATAAATATATCCAGCATAAAAGAAGAAATATCCAACTTCATTTCGAAGATGGGAAGTTGTAGCTACAGGTGTTCCTTGTTTACCACCCGCTGGACACCACGGGGTGTAATTATAGCGGACCTTCGTCTGCCTTCTTCTTCTTGTTCTTGTAACCATAAACCTTCTGGAAGATTATTGGAAATCGTTTGGGACTTTCTAGAGAAGCAAAAATCCCCAGATTTGACGATTTATTGTGTTTATAATGATAGTTGTCGATATTTAGGGCTAAGCCTATAATTTATGGAGTCTTCAATCCATTAGCAATATTTTAATTTCTGACAAAAGAAACTTTGTGGATTTTACGATTTTTGGATAATTGGATTTTTTTTGGATTGTTAGGTAGGAATATAACATATACTATATTCATGGGTAAATGGGTTCCTGAGCTCAGGAAAAAAAATAGGTAAGGCGCCGAATTTGTTTACGTTTTTCTCTTTAGATCGCATGTATGATATTGAAATATTACGTTATCATCATTGTCATATGTAATAAAAATACGAATTATATTGTTTTATTGATTTAATTTCAATTTATTCTGGCTCATAAAATCATAAATTATTCTTATCCAAATATATTTATATAATGCATCATTATTACTTGAAACAGCTTTTCTGGACCGCCATTTTACGTCCCCTCAGAAGGCCGGCGTGGGCACGGTTTTTTTTTACTCCCTTTATTGAAATGTATACAACCTCTATTCACTTAAATCGTGCAATCAAAGTGAGATGATTATAAATAAATACAATTGAAAGTAAGGTTTGGCCTTGCAACTAACTCATTGAAATATAACAAGTAAATAATATGAATGATAAATAATGGGATGAGTTAAAGGCAAGTCGAGTAACTACCCACTGGTAGTACTTATGAATTACAAATTCGCTAAGAAGGTCACGAGTCACGATGTTCTTTTCAGACACCTAGGAGGCCTATCGGGAATTTGAAGAGGTAGCTGGGTCTAATACTATTGAGATTGAGTGGAAATAATGTGTGTCATAAGGGATCGATATCAGGTTTGAACTAAATCAAACACAATTGGGACATTATGGTCATTATGGATGACTTTATTCGCAATACAGTAAGGAGCATTGAGGATGTTACGGAAGATTTTGAACTTTAAGGATTGGATACGATAGGAATTTGATGGACTAGTGTAGACCCAAAATTCTACTAAGTCCAAATTGGTCTTATAATAGTCAAGTATATGAGTCTTTTGTAATTAATTGGGAACTTAAAGCGTTTAGTTAAATGTTGTCTTTACGCAGGTTAGTTTCCTTTTATATTATTTTAAATCGAACGATAAAACAATTAAAGTGCTAAGTACATTTACCAAAGTAATTAAAGTAATTAATCCGCCATCAGTTATTCTAGCTATTCTACATATCAACGATATAACTCACATAGAAATAACCATCCGATCGGCTGTGTTCTAGATTCCTTCCCGAGGAATTGAATAATGTTACTTTCAGCAATTTATATATCACATACTATCTCATTATCAGACTCGGGATATTAAAATATTTTGCCCTCGCAATTATTAAGCGCTATAGCTTGGAAGAGGTCCAACTAATTGCACTTTGCTAACCGTTGGGAACAAGTTTGATTTATTGTCACTGATAATGAGTTGGTTGCTGCGAATAAAGAAGATAATCTTAATTGGAGCGGCCATTACTATAAACACCGCTAACACGAGGAGGCTAATGGTGGGCCCTTGCAAGAACTAGAACCTACGACTATTGCCCTGGCTCTGTTTCTCCATCTTCACTATCTATCTACCATCTGCTTCTTCTATTGGGCACTTGTCTTAGTCCTAAGTGGTTCATAGCTATCTCCAACCTACAAATTCTATTTTATTAAGCACAATATAAGTTCTAGGTTCCTGTCATAGCTCCTGTGGATGACTGTTTATTGTGCTAAGTCATAACATCATATTTTATCGGAGCCTTTCTCGGAATTAATTTGAATGTAGCCCAGTTAAAAGCCGTTTTCAAAGGAAAGAATATATAGTAAAAGAAAATTATGAAACCTAAACATTATTTTTCAAAATATTTACTCTAATTTTCTTTAAATTTTCCCCCGTCGTTTTATCAAATTTTCAATCCCAGACCTGAAAAATTCTGTGTTTCGTGAAGAGATAAAGTCTGGAAATGCGTTTTTTATTTGAGGATCATTTTCAAAAATTTTACCGTTAAGGAAGTATAGATAGACAAAATTTAGGACCACTGTAGCATCGTCCGATTATCCATAAAAAACAACTTGATGTGTGGTTAAAAAACGGATATTGGGTGGGTCCTAGGAGATGCCAATATCTCCAAGATTAATTTGATTAGGGATTAATTAACATATTAAATTAAACAAAAATAAATTCTCCACTTTTTTAAGAGCCATATTCTTTTACTCTAATGAGGTTATAACCAGATAGGTATCTCAAACAATAGTTTTGGAGATATGTTTTTCAGAATGTCTGTTATGAACAACATACCTGCATCCTTACAAAATACCGTTACCAAAAAAATAAGAATATTCAATCAAAGCTTGATTTTGAAGTTGTAAGTAAAGTAAGATTTTTTAAAAATTATTCCTTGGAAAGTTCGAGGTAACTCAGTTGAAATATATATAATAAGCAATCTAAAGAACATAAACGAGAAAATTATAAAATAACGCTTAAATTTCATTGGAACAGTTATTTCTGTATTACTTTAGAGATACGAATTCCATGATGAGAGGTATCTGTATCACCTGTTTCTGAAAGGGTGATAGAAATTCTAAAAAACGAAACTGCATTAAAAATGAAAAAAAAGAAAGAAAAGATAAATGGATAGACTCAGAATGCCATTAAAATATCATTCCATTTCCTTAGATGAAATAGTGGGACTTCTATCCCTCACTCGATGTCTTTCTGATAAAGCTTTCTCTCGCCGGATTTATAAATGGCCTAGTCGATAGTTGGACCACTTAACTAAAGGCGGCGTTATAAATATGTAAATATGTAGAGTGAAAATCTAAGGAAAAAAGTTAGAAATAAAAAAAACTTATAAAAATATAATTAGTAAACTGTTATCGCTTCTTCAGACGAACAACGATATTGGGAAAAAATACTTAGAAGGTTTTCAATTCCGGAACGACACATCTAATATTCCATTTCCAACACTTTTTTTTTTTTTAATAAAGTCATATTTTGAGTTGTATCATGATTGAGCTTGAACGTATGTGGGAATGACATAAGTTAAACTCAAAAAAGTTTCAAGCTTTTAAAAGTTGTCTACTGGTTTATAAATTAATTTCAATTACCATTACAATAGGAATGCCTTGCTTTACCAATACCCAAATTTAACCCACATGGAACTTTCAAATACATATATTGAAAAAATAGGCTTTTTTGGTTACGACATTGTTCATTTGAAGGAGCCATATGACAAAATTATAGATCACCTATTATATTTATAGTGTTATAAATATCTTATATTTTAATATATAATATAATATGTATATTTATATATTTAAAATATAATATATTATAATGATGGATTGAATTGGTCAGGAGGTGCAGTGATGATCAACGATAACACAAAAATTAAGCAAAACTTAATTTGTATTAATCGTACCAACGTTTCGGCCTACATTGTTGGCCATATTCAGGACAAATAGTGGGTGCGGTGACTTGTCACAACACTTTCAACTGTCAACTATCAACTGATAATATATTATAGTGGTATAGTGTAATATATTATGTCAAATATAATAATAATAATTTTATGATGTATCTAGTTTCGTATATGAGAGATATAATGTGGAAAGTGCATTTGTTTTCCTGGGATCTCGACTTTTTTAAGTAATGGTGTCATTTCATCATACCCACTTTTCATCTTAGATTATTTATATACAATTCTGGGGTCACCTGGGGTGTAGTGTAGCATAACTACCGAAATGTCCGAAATCGCGGGTTCGCACCAAGCTTGTGGCCATTTTTTAACAGGAGTAGTAAATCCTTGGTTGTACCGTACTTCGGAGGTAACGTTAAATGGAGGTCTCGAGCTTCAGGTACTCGTTATAGATCCGGACCCTAATTATACCAAATTTTAGGACTTAAGGAAAAAATTAGGAACACCGTAGTATCGTCCAATCAGCCATATTAGCATATAGTGACGTTAAATAAATAAACAAACAAATCATTTCCCACGTAACTTAGTTACCTTTGAAGGTATCCACGAAATATCGTAATTGGTGGCTTGATGGTTTTTTATAATGGACAGTAATTAAAAAAAGATAAACGATGTAGACACAACTACTCCCAAGAACTGATTTTTGGCAGCTTCTCTCTTCTGAAAGGTAAACTTCACAACGGTTTCTGTTAAAGCCAACAATTTTGAAGGACTCTATTAGCATAATTGTTGAATTATTTTTGAAAAGACTTATGAATTTATAATTTAAAGAACTCACATTTGGGAAATGGTAAGTCATCCAGCCATCAAATCTTCACCGAAGTTGTAATAGAGAAGAGTTTGATGCCTGTTCCTAATTAAGATAATTTATCTTCTTGTTTCTATGTCATCAAGTGTCGACAGTTTTGTATTGTACGCTATTAATTTTATTTTTGGTTATTTATTTTGTTAAAAAGACTTATAATTCACATAGTTATTTAAAAAAGAAAGAAAGTTATTCGTACGAGTATCTTCACCTATCTCCGCTGGTCTTGGCCTAGTATCATTTTATATTGTTTCAACTGTTTCGAAACTACAATTTATTTTTCCAGCTGCTGTAGTATATATAAAAAATTAGTAAATATTTCTATCCTAATCTTAATGTTATTTTACTCTTTCTGATATGGGACTAATCATCTTCCGCATGCAAATTTTATGATTTTATAAAAAAAATAAAGAAAACAGATTTTTCAGATACTGTAATTAAAAATAGCATAAACAGAAAACATTTACTATGGGGGAGTTATTTATACATTTCATTAATAACAAATCATCCTTGTTTTATTGAATCAAGAAAATTATTCGTCCTAAATAGCTATTGTCTCGGAAAATCAGTAAATTATGGACAACTACACCTGGAAAAGATTTTAGATTTTTAGATTAGAAAAGATAGGCCCTCGGCCGGGATTCGAACCCAGAACCTCTGTCTTTCAGTGACAGTGCCGTACCATTTGAGCCACCAAGGCCGCCTGCCGGCAGAGGACAAATCTTTTCTCTTATCCGATCCCATGTCCTCGTGTTCTCGCATTTTTTTTTTTTTGCAATGAATACACTAGACCGAATGTTCTTTGAACATTAATTTAATTTTGGGATCTTATTAACTTACGTCATATTACTATTTATAATTTTTTCTAATTATTGGTCAATTTTTTTATTTTTAAATATTTTTATTTTTAAAGAGAAAAGATAGGCCCTCGGCCGGGATTCGACCCGGAACCTCTGTCTTTCCGTGACAGTGCCCTACCATTTGAGCCACCGAGGACAAATAAATCTTTTCTCTTATCGGATCCTATGTCCTCGTGTTCTCGTAATTTTATTTTTTTTTTGCGATGAATACACTAGAACGAATTTTCTTTGAACATTAGATGGAGGAAAGACAGAGTTTCGGGGTTCGAATCCCGGCCGAGGGCCTATCTTTTCTCTTTAAAAATAAAAAGATTTTAGATTTAGTATGAAAATTTCATGAGATCATATCAAACAAAACAAAACAGTAGGTACTTTACTTTTATTTAGATGCCAATTATATTAATACCAATTATATAAATTACCAATACAATTACAAAATATGTATTTAATTTGTCTAAAAAAAATAACTCATGGATTGAAAGTTATTCCGCGAAGTATATGCTATCGCTTCTTCAGGACTTGAACTCATACACGATAATAGTTCAAACTGATAGTTGCGCATCCTCTTCTTTCTTATTAGATAGATAATTGCTGAACCGTTCTACTCATGTAATGCTTGTACAATTGACAGCACCTAGCGGATCCCCTAGACTGAGTAGACAGTATTAGGAGGTTGGTGCTAACTGTGTAGAAAGTTCACACACTACGCCTTTCCTTGTTCCACTCGTTTCCTTACCGTTTTCTTCATCGGCAATTGTCTATAAAATCCTAGGCAGTATTGGTCCCACCCTTTTGTTAAGGTCAATCAATAAATATTCATACCCCTTCTTACTGGTGACAAATGACTTAGCATGAATATATGAGGTAGTATTATGTCCGTTCTGAGAAGTAGTAAACATTGCATTAATTTACTTGAAGGTTCTTTGCTATAAAAATTAAACTCTGATGCATGTCAATCTTTATATACACATCTTTTTATTTTATAATTAATTTTACCTATTTACATTTTTATATTTTATTTGTTATTAAAAATAAAATATGGCTTGAAGCTATTTCCGCAGAATTATCACTTGCACAATTTAAGTAAAAGTATTTAGTTTTGAGAAATTTTTAGAAAAAATATTTGTTTTTTCTTGATATTTAGATGTCTTATTCTTAAAGTTCCAAAAAAGATAAAATACCACTCTTAGATAATATAAATGTAGTGTATAACATTGACTGCAAAAATTGTGATAAACAATATATAGGACATACCAGTACACATCTAAAAAATAGATTCTATCATCACAGAAATAATCTGAAACCAAATTCAAAAACAAGCACTGCATTGTCAGCCCATTGCAAAAGGGA
The DNA here is from genome assembly GCA_037127475.1 of Arma custos. Taxonomy (NCBI): domain Eukaryota; kingdom Metazoa; phylum Arthropoda; class Insecta; order Hemiptera; family Pentatomidae; genus Arma; species Arma custos. The sequence continues at coordinate 89,757,170 of CM073762.1, forward strand.
ATCACACACATTTAATTTTGAAAAACCACACATTTTACACAGAGAAAAAATAAGATAAAAAGGAGATTTTTAGAAGCCTTATACATCAATGACAAAATAGATAAAATGGTAAATGATAGGAAGGAATCTAACGAAATAAGTAAATTGTACTCATCAGTGATTTTAAAGTTAAAAATGAAATAAAGAAATATAGAAGTCTACACTTATTAGATAACACAGATAACATAACCTTCTCAGGAACCTCATAACATTGTTTTTATTTTTTCCATTTTTTTAATATTCATACAATTAACTTTTTAAAATAAATAAAAGATATAAAATAGATCAATATAGATTAAAAATCACTAATTTATATTAATTGACCATTCATAATACTTATATATTAAAGAAGAAAACAAATTAAAATGCTATTTTAATAATAATAATCGTAAAAGTCCAAAGTGCAAATTCTAAAATAGTTAATAATGACCATGGAGTACATTACAACTCTAAGTATTATAAGAAATATTTTAAATTATTTGGCAATCTACTAAAAAAGGTATCTATGCTTTTTATCCAGTAGTAAAATTATGTATTTATTATGATTTATTTTTTATTTTAGGTTGAAAATGTACACATTTTTTAAAAAAATTTTTAGAAAATAGTTTTTAAATTAAATAAGGATAAAGGACTTATAAGAAGTGTAAATTGAAAATGACAGAGTAACGTTGAAATGTTTTTAAATAAAGAAAAAAAAATATATGACAGGAAAAAGGTTTATTTTACTTATTTGAATGATTGACTAAAAAAGATGTACTCCAGTAACAGAAACAAGAGAATTAAAATCTTAAAGTTCCTTGCCTCTTTGGATTTCGGCGATTATAACGGCTCATTTTATTTTACTTAGCGCTGTACGACACTATTCCATCCATGTTAGTCCTGTCCATTGCCTCAGGTTTCTCAACCAGGAGAGACCTCTGCGACCTGGACCTCTCTTTCCTGCAATCTAGTATGATCAAGTGCAGCTGACGGTACTTTTGTTTCGCATCATATGACCGAAGTATGCCAATTTATATCTTTTGTTGCTGTCCAATATCTCGAGGGGCTTCTGTATCCGTTGCAGTGTGCTTTCGTTGCTGACATGGTGCACCCATGAAACTGAGCGTTCGCAGATAACACCACATCTCGAATGTTTGTAGACGTTTCCTTGGAATGTCTATGCCTTTGATCAGTATGATATCACTGAGAACACGTTACATCTCAGTACTCTGATAAACAAAAATAATATGCTCATGTGTTTTGATGTGAACATAGTTTTATTGTATGATATTTCCTCCGACTTTCAATAACTTTTGAGTTATTTATTCATAACCAATAGTTCCTGATTTTTGAAGAACCTAAAAAAAAAAAAAATAAACAACTAAATATTCATCTATAGCATATACTTCAGCCCGAAGTATAATTATGCGGTAAGTATAATTTTCTCCAAAATGAGTTTCTTGTACTTAGAGAAACGGAATCGTGTTATTTTCGTAGTGAATAAAGAGCTAAGTCAGGCATTGGTTCGAAAAGGAGTTATTTCTTGTATTAAAATTCCATTTCAAGCCAAAAAGTACAAGAATGGGACAATTCCGCTTCCCCCTATACAGTTAAATTGGACTTGACCACTTTTTCACCGGGGCTGCAGATTTACAATGGTTAGTACTGTGTAGGAAACAATAGTTTAGTTAGTAATATGATTTCCTGAATCATGGATGAAGTTGAACACATGCTGTGAAACTTGACCCCATAATGTGACATCTGGTAAAAGAGTTGCTGCTTTCTTGGATCCATAGTAATCGCCCAATTTACATACTAAGACCGAATCAGAAGCAACGCTCCGCCCTCCGTTAAGGTCTCTTCTGGTTGGTCATAAACAGGCAAGAGCACGCCCTGATTGGCCCGCTTTAATATTCTCCCGGTGCTCCGGTCCTCCGGTGTAAACTGACACCCACGTCTGATCCGCTCCGAGATATCCCGTCTCCGAGATGTAATCGTCACAGACTGTCTCTCTTAAATATTCGAAAATTCTTTCGGCGTGACATTATGTCCCTTTCCGGTTATTCCCGTTCAGTTTTCTCGCGTATCTTTACGGGATATCTGCTCAGATTTTCGAAAACGATTGGGTAGAGAAACCGGCTTAGTAAATTACAAGTGTTCGCATTAATTGTACTCTTGATTGTATAAAGGGATTTGTTTGTATGTTTTGTATAATACTTATAAAAGGTAGGAAATAGAAAATGAATTAAGATTCTCAAGTAATCAACAACTTTAACTTTACTAATTTTTAATCATTAATCCATTAATTTTGTAATTTATTGATTACTAATGTATCATAAATATATTTGCAGCCATAGTGATTAGTGTTTACGTCAAGTTTTGTTCATAATCAGTTAATTACACTTTGGGAAGCAAAATCGTATATTTCTGATCGAGTTTTCCTTACTACAATTAGCTCATTCTGAACAAATTTCGACGTACCCGCTTATTAACAATGCTGCAGATAATAAAACCATATGTACCTTGTAATTATGTGCCACATGTACTTTGTAAATGCCTTCTGCCTTAATTGTAAAGAGACAAAAAACTTCATGAGCGCCTCTTCACTTACAGATCATAGACAACTATGATTATTCGATCCGGAACCTTTGTTTAGATATCGAAGGGCAAAACCTTTATTCTTTAAAAAAAGAGAGAATTGTCGCGCGTTGAAGGTATATCAACATTTGAAATCTTTAGTTTCGCTGCCTATCCATCATCTTGAAAGACCTGCCTGAGATCGCATCACATAAACAATAGGGTACTCATTATAATATATTTTTAATTATTTACTGATCTCGTGGTAACCTGCATTGACATGTTTACTTATGAGTTTTAAAAAAAATATACTTAGTTTTTTAAAAACTAAAAAAGTGATTTTTCCTCACGGTCAGTGTTATTTTTGCATGTTGTAATAAAATTCCTATATAACTGGTTATTTATCTGTTATGATAGGTCATTACTCCGCCGGATAGATATTAAGGTAGATATTTATGCCCTGGATCTGACTCGAAATAAATGTCAACTCTTAACAGCCGAATTCGCCCACGCTGATGCTCCACGTTCACAGTTTTGAAAAGGAAATACAAATCTAAATCCTCAGATTTTGGATTGATTCCAAATTTCGGTTTCACATTAAGTTATTCAAACTCTCTAAAGGAATTTAAATTTACACGTTATAACAACTGGTTATGGAAAAATATGACTATCCACCCCGGGCGGAAGTGTTAGTTAGATTTGGGAAGTGCTCTGCTATTTCTGGTTTACTTTTTTGAATGCCCATATTCCTCTAATTATAAAAAAGAGAAAAATTTACGAATTGGTTATTTGAGGGAATTAACAGCTATCTTTGAAAATTTCAAAATATTTCCGACAAAAGTTTGTACATGTAATAAAATAAATACATGACCTTAGTATTTAAAGGATTGATCACCCCAATACCTCATAAAAATACCTAGATGCTCACCAAAAACTAGATGACCGCCCAAATACACAAGTTATTTAAATGGGGAAAATTTCTTACCCAAAACAAAACCAATTAAGTTCGATGATGAATGTAATCTAATTAGATGATTTACGGTTAAGATTTAAGATATTGATACAGATAACATCAAACATTATGGATAAAATAGCTAATAAATCGCATTACTCATAACTGTCCTAAATTTAATTAAATAAGTAACGGTCCTGCCCAAACTGATCCACAGCTAAGGGAGAAGGAGGCGATAGAGCGAGACAAAACATGACAGCTCACAGTTGCGGCAGCTCACAGGTCAGATCCTGTCGGTGCGAGATGTTTAACTGTGCGAGATAATTTATTAGACGACTGCCTTTACATAAGGATGAAGTACTGGCACTGAGAATTGAGACGCGATTGGATATTCTATTAATGGCCCGCGGTGTGGGACCGGGTTACCTCAGCCTTGACGTTTTGATATACGACGTTGTTTGCAGTCAATCACTCAAACAGTGATGACTCTCAGCCGGTTCCTACCACCCGGCACAACGGCCACGCCTTCGTGTACTCACCAGTTGTGCGCGTGATATTCCATTACAGACACGACTTGCTGAGAAGAGATACAAGATAAGAACTATGCGATCTCTAGAAAATCTCGTGGCTATTTCATCATTTGCTTAAGCATGATTCCCTGGCCCATTTATATCAATGCAATTTTAATTTTAATACTGTTGACAGCGGTTTAGAAAAAAAAAATCCTGTCCTACTATTTTCAATGAAGGGTCTTGGGTAGGCGTCCGCATAAGGCAGGACATAGTTGGGCTTTTTTATTGCGTGTTCGGCCAAAATAAACTGTGTCAGGCTTGTGTTATTTTTTATTTAATTATTTTTCATTAGAATTTAACAAGATTTATGGTTTTATTCAAAAAAGCTTGATTCTACATAATATTGTTTTGTCGTAGCTATTAATACTGAGAAAAAAACCTCAATAATGTAAGGTGTCTGGCTTTTTCACCCAAACGTCCGGCCAAACTGGCTGGTCTGTTCGGCTATTAGGTTTGGCGACCTGGCATTCTACGTGGTAAACACTGTTGTGTTTCTATAACTAAAGTTTTGCAGGGGGGTGATTAGTCCAATATCTGCCAGATTTTTCGCCCATCAATCCCCTTTAAAAAGGCTGGGTGAACTTTAATGTTTAATAGTTCCTCACAGTTCCTTGATTTCTTCTCTCTGGATTTTGATTTCTCACGTTCATGGTTGAAAAACTGACCGAACGGTATCTATTGTTAAAAAATGTACTCGTTTAGCTTTCTGAGATAGTGCGAAAAGTTTTGTATAATTTCATAGAAAAAAAAATTAAAGGTTATAAAAATAATGGAAATATATTATGAAGGAGTATACTTATATAGTAGGATAGACGAGTAGATCCGGAAATTCTTAAATAAAAATCGAAGCCACCAGGATAAATGTTGTGATATCATATCTTTGAAAACTTTCTTATTTTGTAAACTAATTAAAATAAAACTTGTCTTACACAAGTTAAGGCACTAAGTGCAATGGGAACAGGGACTGTCGTTAAAGTAATGTTATTGCTTTAATATCTGGAAGCAATAACGTTATAATTTCTAAAAAACAAAACATGTTTATTAATTAAGATTAAGATATTTATCTTTATATAAGGTATTTAGTTTTAGGATAAAAATACGGTACCCTTTAAAGGTGATCCTGACCTTTTTCCAAAGAGGATTGGGCCTGAGGATTGTAAAGATGTTAGCCATCTCTTAGGAATAAACTCGATGCTATCGGATCGGTTAAATATCTGTGGGAAGCGATAGTCAATAACTAAAAGGATCCAAACATTTAAATCTGGTTCTGTATTCGCTCGTTAGTGGATCTTGTTTAAGGCAGTTTCTCTATTCTTCTGGCAGTCGAGTCGTTTCAGAAATGTCATCCGGTCATTTCTAGGTCTCTTCCTCCCGTGCAATAACTCCTTCCAGCGCTTAGACTAGCGCGCTCAAGCGCTTCCAAGCTACGACTTAACACCGACGGGCTATTTACTGCACTCAAGCGTCCTTGGCATTAGAATTGTCAACCAGCTAAATGTTCTGTAAAGTTCACGAGCACTGAGAGCGGCTGCCGTTTGAACGGCGTCACGTAGTTTCGCCGAGAATTGACGCGCCTGCATTGAGCCCGTCCTGTATTCGAATTGATGACCGTGAACCACATCACGTATGCAGATCAATCTCCTAAACTGACAGCTCTCTCTGTCCACTTTTCACTCTCCAGTTTTCCGCACAATCGAAATGCCTATTCTTCGGAATTGCTTTCATGTGAAACCTTTCAGACGCTTTTCAGTCTACGGTTCTTATAGCGAGAGCACTGAACTTGTGATTTTTGCTTCGCCTTCGTTTAGTTCCCGATCTTATACTTTATATACTGGTCATGAAATGGCATTTTTTGCCCCTTTCCTGAATCTCTCTTTGTTAAGCTAAAACTGACAACATTCCACTAAATAAAAGGAATACGAAATTTAATTCTGTATGAATAATAGTTCGTTTTGATGAGAGTGAGCTCTATTATTGACGATGACTATGACGTATTGATTAATGAAGTATCATTGAAAAGTTAAAAAAAAAATAACAATATTAAATTATTTTTAAATAAGATTTTGATTTCATTGAATTAAAGACTTTTACAACATTTTATTAGTAATATCTGGTTACCAAATGTATGTTTCTGCAATCCTCTTCTCTCATTTTCGCTTCGTCTTCTTTTAGTTCCTGATCTTATACAATACTGGTACATGTATACAAACTCCCTTCATTAAATGACATTTTGGACACAGTTTTCCAATTCATATTTGTTCAGCTAAAACTGAAAGCTAAATACCGATAAGAAATTTAATTATTAATGAATACTAGTTTCTATTAATGAGAGTGAGCTACACAGATTTTTTAAGTAAAAACGAAAAAAATTAAGATTTTTTCTTAATATGATGCGATTTTCTTATTTATTTATTGATTTTATAGGATATTTACAACATTTTATTAGTCATGTTAGGTCACCAAATGTATGTTCCTCTTCTGCCATGTCAATTTCCTTCACCCATTCCTCTCTTCTTCATTATAATTATATAATTTGCATTAGTAAATCTGATGAAAACAATTTTTAAATCATAGTTACTATTATTATCAAAAGAATTTGTTAACCTGTCAATCTGAAGGTTGTTGTCAAACCGAGGGGGGCAAAAGTACTTTAAAAATGATTAAGTTTAGCGTTAATGTTTAGTTTTTCAAGCATATTGTCTATAATGTAAAATTAACGATAATATTCTTAATGTCTAAACAAAACAGTTTTAAAGTAAACTTTAATTGTTGTGGTTACAATAATCATAGTAGTAATAAATGAGATAGTAAGACTTATAAATAAGGAAAAGGTATGAGATGCTTGTTGCACCAAGGCAAATCTAGTATGTAACTTTTATGTCTTGATTAATCGGCTTATATAATTATTCCAAATAATTAAATTAATATTTAGATGCATATAACTCTATTATCTATTTAGTATATATATCCCTAGTATATATATATATGATAGATTCAAAAGGTGTATTATATATATGATACATCTATGATACATCTGGTTAATGTATGTATATTATTCCTCTCCCAACATTACCTTATATATGGATATAATATATTATTATACTAGTATATAGATTAAAAAATAAAATATAGTGACATGGAGGGTTGTTCCTTCTTTTATGGGGCGCCTCGAATTTTTTACGTGTATAAGTGGGTTAATATATGTTCTTCACTGATAGAAATTCTAATGATAACATTTTTTTCTGTATTTGATAACAAGATTAATGGATACCCGGTGAAGAAAAAAATAATCAAAGAAAAAATGCAGGTTTACAACTGCCTCGGAGAATATTTTTCAGTGATTAATTCCAGTAGCTCTGAACTTTCACTCACTTAATTAGTTTCGATAGTTTATGCTGTCAGGTGGTCGATGAATGATAGTTTGTCGGTGATAATCTCGGCAGGTAACTCCTGACTTGAGTCGAATATATTATTTTTATTTTTTTATGAAATTTTTCTACCATTCAAGGGGTGGTATATATAAAGATCTCTAGCCGAATAAGGAGATTAAATAGGATCAGGAGAAATCCGTCCTCTGTGACATTTTAGACTCCTAGAAGTCGTGACTCAGGATTGAAACTGTTCATTTTAGTAATCACCTTATTTACATTTCTATCGGCAATTACACACACTTATAGGCTATTTTAAAATTAAAAAAACATTCAATTCAACAAAAAAAGAATCACGCACGAGTGATGAGTGAGTCCGTTAAGTTTTATTTCTGATTCTACAACCGTCTAGTGAATATGTGTTTAGGTTGCATTTTCTTCAAAATGAGTTTCTTGTATTTAAGGGATAGGACTCGTACAAGACTGAAAAGACAAGAAACTGCTCAAAGTTTTCGCCTAATTCAACATTTATTGGACAAACGTTCAGAGCTCCCAATTAATTACAAAAGACTCATTTACATGACAGTTATCAGACCTATTTGGACATACGGAGGTGAGCTTTGGCTCTACTAAACCATCCAATTCATCTCGTATCCAATCCTTACAATCCAAAATCCTTCGTAAAATCCTCAATGCTCCTTATTATGTCACAAAAAAACTCATCCATCATGATCTTGATATCCCATATGTTGCTGATTTGGCCCAAACTTTTTTTTTTTTTTTTAATATTCCTGATAACCCTCCGAGGCGTCTGAAAAGAAGATGGCTTCGAGACCTTCAACTATAGAACTTTACTGGAATGCTATCAATGGATAGTTTCTCCACAAGTGTTTTTTTTTCATGCCCTTTGTTCATACAGCAGATTTACTTGATGTAATATAATTACAGTTGTAAATATCAATAAAAGAAACAAAGGAATAGGAATCGTGTTATTTTCGTAGTGAAAAGGTTTTAAGCAAGGCATTGATTTGAAAAGGAGTCATTGCATATATTACTACTCCATTTCAATCCAAAAACTACGATAATTACACGATTTAACTTCTGATTGCAAGGACTCCAGATATATTGTGGATATGTGAAACAAATCAATATTTTTTTTCAAGTACTTTCAACTGGATGTAACACAATATTAAAGTTCAAATTTGAATATCAGAAGTTTTTTTTTCAAAGATAGGCTTGTGTAAACTAAAAATGTATCTTCTGTCAATTAAAAGTATGTTTTCAAGGTCTATAATTTTACGAGTTTTTAGTTAGTATTTTTTTAACAAATTAATATAAATAACCATTTTGTTGTAATGAAACATTACTGCATTTAATCAATATAATCTGGCTTAAGGCTTAGTGTAGTCCCTTAACATACGCACGTAACCATCAGAGAGAGATAGTATCAATACATAAAATACTATCCTTCTGATAAAATAAAGTTTTGAGTATAGTGTACTCCCGAAATATGCTATAAGTCTTCAATTAACAAACACCAGGAATTCATCTAAGATGATCGAAAATAGACGGTAATGCGTATAAACATACAATTGGAAGATTGATTTGAAAAACGTTTAGAAGTATTTTTTTAAACTCTCCGGAACACTCTGTTTGAAGTGCACGAAATTTTTGTTTAGTATTTTTTTTAAATGTGCCGTCTTTTCCTCTGAAATACTTTAATATATAAGTTTTAAACCACTTCTGCACTCTTTTAGTTGAGCGAGCATCTCGTTGTTGAACCCATTTAGGAGTTTCACAACATATACAAGTGACACATAGGCGAGTCCTGAATGGGTTCAGAATAAATAAATCAAAGGATAAGCAGACGATTCCAACACTTAACTTGAAATTTATGTTGTTGGTTGAGTGCATTAGGCTCTACATTGCATTATAGAAACACTTGGCTCTGGTTAAAGCAGGATTTAGAAGCTGATCCTCAAGATTAATAAATTTTAACTGATGAATATCTTGATTTTATGGGCTTCCTAATGGGATCGAACTTGGGAAGGTGTTGTCCGACTAGTCCTAATATTCTTCAATATTTTACGAACATGATTAGGCTTCGTATTCATTGAATTCCAAATTTTATATTACCATCTTTCATGAATCCCAAGCTCCCAAAACTATAATAAAATTTGTGAGTTTCCAGAAGCTGTTTCTAACATAGTGACAATTTTATTTATTTTATTTTTTTACTTAGGATTGTTTATTCTTAAATTTATGTAAATATCTTTAAATTTATATTCATATTTGTGTAGTTTATATGATTTTTATTTTATGTCATTTCGTTAGAGTGGTTATATGTTTTCTTCTTTTGTGTCACAAAAAAGTCTACCACTTAAGTTGTTAGTGGTGACTTAGTCAAAATTCCGTTGGAACCGGATATTCTTGAGACGTCCCTGCATCGGCCTGTCAGAAATTTGATGTTGCCATCTGATCCTTTCAATACTCAGACTTGAAGGTAAAGGAAAAAATAAGAAGAAATGTTTCTTCGAATCTCGAATTCTCAGTTACTGCTTTGGTGTTATGTAAATATGCATATTTCATGAAATATTATTCTGAGGTTAGGAATTTTTTTGTGTGTGTATTTTGACGGACTGTTTGAATGCATTATCCCGAATGATTGAATACATTTTATGGAACTAAATCATTTATCTGAGGTGGCATATAATTATGTACGGTATGTAATTTCATTACTTATCAATTTTCCTCCGTATCAGTCATATAAATAGGATAAAAGATGAATATGACGTAAAGCGAACTAATGCAGTTTGTAAAAATTCTATAATTTTTTTTAAATGTATCTTTTATGAGATGAAATATATGTACTTATTCTGGATTTTTATGGCATAACTGTCAAATAATAAAATGACTTGCACTAGTTTAAATGTATTTTCTCCTCGCTACTGTGTAAATAATTAATATTGATTGTATTAGTTAAGCGTTATAGAAATTAAAATTAACCACCGGAACATACGTAGTTCCAAAAAATTTCGTGTACTGTAGTTAAATTTAAAAAAATGACATTGGTCCACGGTTTTTGAGTTTCCGATTCATATCAGTGAGGTGATCCGTTGAATATTTATTTTTTAAAATATATACTTTCGCACTTTGACTGAAAGCGTATCATCATATAAAATAAATTACTTACAAGAAACTTGATTGATTCAGTAGGCTCAATGCAGACAATTATTACTGATTAACCTACAAAGGCCAAGCGCCGATGAAAGCAGGGCTATAATTACATATATCAGTAATTTACTTACGCGGAGGCGTCAAACAAATTACTGATCCTCTTAAATGTTATTAATTCCGACATGATGAGAAGGAGAAATTTCTTAAAAATAGGTTCGAGGAGAGAAGGCGAGGCCAGGGCGCGAGGTTTGAATCCGGTTGTAAATTCCACTCGAAGTGTTATTAATGATATTCAAATTATTAACAACAAGAGGAACTGTACTTGATCTCGATTCGATTTCCCCACGTGCAGATGAAACGCCGCTCCGGCCGCTAAGTATAACATCTACTCTTGTTTTGGCTCCGAATTGGAACAGGTTGTCTCAGGATCTTAGCAGTTCCGGCAGTGAGTCACATATATCTAAAAAGAATATCATTAACGATTTCGATATTTTGTCCGAGATACGCTCAACCGCCGGGTAATGAATCAATACATTGTGATATAAATTATAAACAAATGGCACCATGTGTTAAGCAATTTATATATTTTTAATCATTGCCATTAGAGCTATAAAAATTCTAGGATTTGTTGATTTTTATTATCGTATTGCTCAATACAACTCCAAGTATTTTCATTTTAAGGAATTTTGATATTTTCATTAAGTTATATATTGGTATTTTTTGTTCAATATTTACATCCTTGACTAAGAACCGTTAAGGAGTAAACGACAGATAATGTTATATAATCTAACCGAGTTAAACAGTTTTTTCTTGTATAATTTGTGTCATTATCGTATATTTAGTCTTCATATCATGTTCGAAACTTAATGTGGAAACTGTACATCTATGTAAATTGTATGATGTTATTGCCATGGATATTTAATTGCTTGCATATGAAACGAACGTTAGAGATTAATTTGATTAATTATTCATATCTTACACAATACCACAATTTCTGTTTTACTTTCTATACATTTCTCCTATATTTATAGGATCCTTACCATATATATATATATATATATATATATATATATATATATATATTAAGCTTTATATGTATATATTGATATATATATACAAAGTTTTTATAGTTTTTTTCTGTGTCCTTTCTTAGCCCTGAAGATGGCCTACAAGTTTTTATAGTGTTTTACTGTTTTCTTTCATAGCCCTGAAGCAGGCCGAAACGTTGGCACTATTAAAAAATAAGTTATTCCTATTTTTTGCGTTATCATTGACTTCACCCCCTGATATTTATATTAAAAATTTATTTCAGTTTAAAATTATATGCTTTTTTCCTTCGACAATAGAAGGCACAGTTTTTCCCTTGACTGATGTTCTAATTTATGAACTATTTTACAACAAAATTTAATGTTTAAGACTGATAGGATAATGTTGGATATTGATAAAAATCTTTCCTGTGTAGGGTAGACCTTTCTTTCCTATCTTTTCAGTAATGTGATGAATCATGTGGCAGAAGCGCAACGTAAGCACGAGTTGTCTTATAAGAAAGTTAAAAAAAAAACGAAGTAAGATAAAACTAATCTCTTCTATATAGAATGCGGTGACAAAGAATAAAAATAATAAGAACTATCATCTTCCATAACTGGGCTTATACAAAAAGAACGTTGATAATAAGAAGACCAAACTGGTTCCTCCCGTTAGTTTTTAACGCCCTTCAAAAAGTACTCCTATGAATTATGGCTGAGTTGAGGATGAATTATTTTACATACCGTAGATGTCTACGATAATGGCCATTACTCAAAATTATTTCAAAAATAGAAGAAGGTATGTTTTATGAGCTCTACATTTGAATATTCCTAACAACTGTTTTATTATATAGAAATGATAGCTTTGCGAAAGCGGTTTCTCTACTTACGTCCTATCATTTCAATTATTTTCTAAGACATTTACTTATTGTTAAAATACTTTCAACGCTTAAATACACAATATCGTTTGGCGCCTTATAAAAAGTGTAGTTAGTGATATTAGATATTTAATAATTTTATACTACAAAAAATTTTATTTATTGATTTTTTCCGGTTTTAGACAAAATTACGCGATTTTCAACATTTGGAAACCATCTCAGCTTTTAAAGATTAAAAAAAAAATTACAAATAGGATATGAAATATTATTATTAGCAAAAGTCTCTGCGCTTCAATTGATTGAAATTAAAACAGTGTTCAGTAGAGATAAAAAAAATTAAAATATTTTTAGAAAATAGATCTGCTTCATACTAAAGTCGTTAGTCTGAATACTATTAGTCTTACAACTAATAATGCTTATCATATTTTTTTAACTTCAAAATATTATTGAGGAGAAAATCTAAGCAATAATCTTTTTTAAAATTTATTATTCATTAGAATCTTTCAGTCAACTATTTTCCTCTCTAGCAAGTAATTATAATTACTTTTCTCGCCGAAAGATTTCTATCTTGTTTTTTAAATGGTTTTTACCTCACTAACATTCCTAAAAATTTTATTGTAATACTATGTAGTCGGCTGTTGTTTTTTTTTAGTTTTCTTGTTTGAAAAGTAAAACAATATTTTTACAGCAATCGTAATTTGCAGGCTCAAGGAGAGTGGAAAGTTACCCCCTTTGATAAAATTATTGAATTATTTAAAAATAATTAAATTATCAAATAAAATTTAGTAACCTAAGTGTAACGGAACGCCTTCAGCCTGACTGATGCAAACCTGTATAGCAGTTTTTCACGAATTGCGCTGAGACGAAAATGAGAAGCCTGCATTCATTGTATTCACAAGTACATAAATCTTATAATGACAGTGATTTTCTTTATAAATTATTATCTAAAGGTTTGTACTAATTTACCAATTTCAAAGTTAATCATCGTACGAAAATGTTAGAATAGAATACGAAGACTAAATTAAATGCAGGCCTATTCGTATTTATTCAACAGTGCTTGGGTATCTTCTGTTTCCGCTCAGTTTTGTTAATATCCATTTGGTACTGGAAGTATAATAGCACTCTTTCCGATATCTTTTTGTAATATAAAAAATCGTTTTATCTGAGTTTATTGTATAATTAAAAGGTATTTTGCACATTTGTTGGATACTTTAACAATCGAAAGAATATTTGATCGATTTAACTTCACTTTAAATTGTTAAATGATTCTGAACAATAAGGATTCCAAGTTTTTGTTTTTTTGTGATTTTTTTAGTGCTTGTTTATCTTACATGAGCAAAAATTAATGCCGAAGGTTTTTATTCGTTTTGATAAGTTTGATTGAGTAAGTTGGGTGGATAAAAACATTGCGATTTTAATAATTTGAGTTCAAATGATAATCCGAAATAATTCCCAAAATTGAAGGATCTTCAAGCTTAAACATTGCCCCACTGTATAAGAAACCAACCCTTTGGGATGCCTAACTCGTTGGATTCGCACCGAGCGTGTAGCTTTGACAGGTGCAAATAGCATTGAAGAAGGGTCGAGAACTCGGACAGTTGAAACGACGCGAAGCGAAAGCCTACAAAAGGGGCTAACACATGCTCCAATTTGCTCTGCTCACTTATTCAGTCATGCTGTCCCGAGTTCTCCTCTTCTGTATCTATTACCTCTTCCCTCCTTTCTTACAGTTCTCTTCTACACGGCATTCTAAATATATTTACTATAACGTAAATATAACTCTGAGTAACGTAAATATTCTTTAAATTGAGTTTATATAACAGGCATTGTTTGTTTATCCACTTAACGTCACTTTATGCAGCTAAGATGCTGCAAACCCGCGATCTTTAGCATATTAGGTAGTTACGCTAACCACTAGACTAAAGGTAACCCTAACAGACATTAAAAATCTCTTTTAAACAGCAGTAAAGAACATGAATATCTCTGTTCTTCACATCTTTCTTGTCAGGTTGTAATTTTGCTGAAAGGGAATTCGAAAATTGGCACTCGACTGGTATGGATTAATGTATTTAGAGAACAAAAAATAGTAGTGGATTTTACCAAATCCAGTAAGACCATAGAGAATAGAACATACTCCAACAGATCGTCTCTTCAACTCTTTTTCCAAATTTTGGTGGCATCCATTGTATAATATTTTTTGGGGCTATTTGACGTGTGGAATTTAGTTTCTGAATTTAAAAATGTTGTTTATTATGGACGCTAACCAACGTTGAATAGGAAGACCAAACTCAGGATCTCATCAGTACTCAAATACGGTCAATTATAACGTTCGGATATGTTCGATAGCTTTTGTAAAAATTAATTTAATCGAATTATTCACGTACTGTTAATAATTTTATCGAGTTGTAGGAAATTGGCGCATCTAATCTCTCTTGTTCTCACAATTTATCTCCATTAAAATATGAATGTATGCCGAAGATTAATCCGCCCACGGAGGTGATTAGAGTTACGGCAATGATGGCTGGGCCCGCTATAAACTACCCTAGCTGGCTCGAGCTGCAATTAGATCTCTCTAGAAGAATTAAGGACCATCCGACTGGTTAGAAGGAGGCGAAAGGAACTGGTTTGCTACATGCACTCAGTTTATATCGTTAGGCGCGTGCACGTTATATCTCGTAAAAATGATCAACTCTTGAGCGCTCACAGCGGTAAGTAAGCGGTGAGCGGCAAGTGAAGGTACTCGAATGAGTTTGTCGTAGAGGATCAGGGCATCATGCTCTCCCTTTGGATTGGGATTGGAATGATAGGTACTACTTTATCCTGAAACCGTTCTATTATATTCTATATTTAGGAATCTTGTAAACAGACGACATATTGTACCCTCTTAAATTGCCACGTCCTTAATTAAATATTTTGAAACCATTCAACAAATGCTTCTTCTGTTTTCGACCGTGTCAAATTCTTTGCCACCGTTTCGCGAGACATGCTGCTAGCAAGGGGCTCGATGAGGGGGCCTAAGGGCTCGATGAGAGTCTCAGATTCAGGAGATGTACAATGATAAGATTATCGATGGAAATAGTACCAAATTAACTTGAGGACATAGTTTGGACTACTTTTAACGCAACTAAAAGCCCTGGGATTTTAAAAAGGACTTTTTTCATTTATATAGCTAGGAACTGTTTGGTTCTAGCCTAAAATACTGTATATAAATAAATGAAAAGCGTTTAAATTTCCTACAAGAAGGTAGGAATCTTATTTTGTTTGTATTAATTTATTTTAAGAAGTATAATAATAATTCCTAGATATTATGATACTCAATAATTTTTAAATGAAAGGTTTAACTAGGATCAAGACAACACTTTTTTCTCATTTAGTTTCAAGACTTCTACATCTAAATTTCTGGATTATTAATAGGATTTCTATTCCTCTAAACTACTACAGAGGAAATCATGAAGCAAATTTTTGTCACCTGAAAACCACTTTTCTTTTACAATATTTATGATACTCGATCTATAATACTTAATTATATCTGTATAAAGTTAGTATGGTTTTAGTTTAGCTAAATTTATTTCATTTTGATTCTAGGATCTGAAAACAGTTCGGGTCGCCTCCCCGCCGCCGATAGTGAAGGAAGCGTCCTACCCCGAGGTGAAGGAAGAGCCTGGGGGAGAAGAGACGAAGGCCTGGAAGCTAAAGGAACGGAGGCTAAGGGACTTCTACCGCCAGGAAGAGGAGGCCGCTTCCGACCTGAGGCTCGTCAAGGAAGAGCCGAGTCCTCTTCAGTCCTTGGCCGTTCTCTTGTCCGACACCAACAACAACAAGCCCTTCTCTTGCGGGGTCTGCGGCAAGACCTTCACTACCCGGGCGCAATACACCGCGCACTGCAAGGCACACGATGATCCCAAGCCGGAACAGACATGCACTCATTGCGGAAAGATATTTCTCACCAGAGCATCCCTCAAGGTAGGCACTTCAATCCGATAAAAATTACCTTAAGCACTTTAACATTTAGAAGTAAATTCCCTATTTTATTGATAGCATCTTCTAGATTGGATAAAGTATATTCCCGAAGGTTTAAAAATGTATGTGAACTGATAAAAAATTTGTGTCACACCACATCAATATCTTATAAAATTATTGTTAGCCATTCGTCGTAGTAAAAAATAATGTAAAAACCTCACATAACAAGATTCTAATGTAGAAGTTAAAATCATAATTACATACTTTTTTAATCTCTGAAAGCTGGTAATTTTCCCCTTTCTTATAATTCTCTGAAATATTTGGTGCACTTTAAGGCTTTAGGCACTCAAGGCGGCGCACTGTCCTAATTGCAATATGATGGTGGCGTTTTTGCCCCGAGAATACATGAATAGAAGAAAAGCGGGAAAAAATTAGTAATTTGTAGCTGTTAACTGCTGAGTGCGAGGTCGTCAGGAGTATTAAGGCGCCGCTTTCGAATTCGAACTTAAAGTGTTAAATTTTATTTCCCGGAGGCTCCTTGGAAAAAATCTCGGCCTTCCCATCCTGGTTAGATTAGATTGGTAAATGGCCACATGCCTCACTCATGAGCTCTCGTTCTCGTTATGATATGGTTAAGATGGGCCATTGTAGGAATCTAGTTATTATTACTATCCACAATTCCCTTTGTTTTGACATTATATGCACAATAAATCTATTTTTTCTATTTCATATATAAATGTACATCTTGGGGTTAGTTGTTCAATTCATCTAGGTGTACAATTTATAGTGATGTAACAGTTTATATATTGCCTTTTTAAATTATGATTAATCGTTAATAATTATATTATGTTTCCTTCCTCAGGTCCATTTACGCACCCACACAGGAGAAAAGCCATTTCAATGCTTGGAATGTGGCAAGCAATTTTCACAGCTGAGGAACTACAAATATCACAGATCAGTGCACGAGGGCACTAGGGAGTTCGCAGCAACCTGTCCTGAATGCGGCAAGTACTTCAACGACAGGGGTTACCTCAGCTCCCACATGAAGATCCACAGGAACCGAAAGGAGTACGGCTGCGAGTACTGCGGCAAGAGCTTCAACCAAAGGGTTGCCTACAACATGCACGTGAGGATCCACACCGGGGAGAAGCCTCATAGTTGCCAGCACTGCGGGAAGGCCTTCTCGAGGAAGATGCTCTTGAAGCAGCACCTCCGGATCCACACCGGCGAGAAGCCTTTCACCTGCGTCGTCTGCCAGAAGGCCTTCGCCGACAGGTCCAACATGACGCTCCACATGAGGCTGCATTCCGGCATCAAGCCCTATTCCTGTACCGTGTGTAACAAGTCCTTCACGAAAAAGCACCACCTGAAGACCCACATGAACTACCACACCGGAGTGAAGCCTTACTCCTGCGAGAAGTGCGGCCTGAGGTTCAGCCAGTCGAGCAACATGCGGACGCACTTCAAGAAGTGCACTTCGACCGGACCGCAGGCACCTCCGCAGCCCCCGGCCGAGGCCGAGCGGCCGCCTCCTCCGGTCCTCCCGCTCCAGGCTCTTCCAGTTACTACTCTTATTACCTGATTGCAACTCACATTCACAAATAACTCAACTAACTTTCTTTATAAGTATCAATCAATCAACTCCATTCTTAGAAATATCTATTTGTATATTTTTGTATGTTAAAGCTAGGATTACACCTACTCACGCTCACCCGAAATCATGCATACTATAATTATTTCTTAAACAGTTCAAATTTTCCTCCATTGGCATAGTTCGAAGGTCTAGGATCATTGATAATTCGTTATAATAGTTCACTCCCGCCATAAAGATGAAAGATAGGTGTTGTGGGCAGATACTTAATTTTCAACCTTACAATATTCTTTAATTTTCCTTTATATGCCCAATCATCATTTGCTCTAGTTAATTCGTTATAAAAATATTGGTTAAGTGGCTGCCATTGTTAGTGTGAGTCACCCACCCGACTTGTGTTTTTTTCCTCAAGATGTACACGCGTGCTTTCGCATAAGTTGATCAACTAATACAAGCTACGCGACAAAAATGGCCGCCACTCAACATGAAACGATCGGCCGAATGATAAATAACATTCATCGACGTCATTCACATGTTACTAATTATGACGAAATTATTAGTGTAGCTTAAATTAATACTGATAATTTTAGTTAGTAACCGATGTAAACAATGACATTTAGTGCATGATCTGAGGTGAAAACCATTTGTTCTTTTTTCTAGAAATTTCTAAGTAATATTTGTTGTATCACTTATACCATTATAAAGTAACATTTAAAAAATCAAATTTTAATTTATTCTCTCCATTTAATTTATACTAGAAGATGTATTAAAAGTTCTTTTGTTATTTGGTGCCTTCAAGCTTTACTTGTTAACAAAAGGATCACAACGTTTGGGCGCCAAATAATAGTTTTTATGGATTTTGACGTGTTATAAATTGTGTGGACTTATGAAATATTATTAGCGTATTATATTGGTATAATACGTGTTTTAATAGCCATCTTGTCTGTTTCGTAAAATTATGTACTTATATAAATATGAACTAAGAGAAATTGAAAAAAAAGGTAAAACCTAGGGCCCACATGACAGCACTGGATGTCATTTTGCTGAGATATTTATGAAGTGGATCTTGATAAAGCGAATTTAAGTTTGCTGACTTTGCTCAAATATTATGTATTATGAATATTGACAAGTCTTCATGTCAATTAAGATTGATTAATATTTTTTATTTATTATACATCGAATCTAACAGATTTACTCTTTGCTAAAGAAGTATTATGCTTCTACATAATGCAGTTCGTATTATGATAATGTAATATATGAATACATATACGATTCTTCCAAAAAGACTGTATTTTTACTATTTGTATATTAGGGTAGTGGGTGTTGAAGCGTTCGGCCATATTAAAATTACATTGTGTATTAAAGTGTATTGGTATTCTAAATTTAGTGATATAATGTACCTCTAGATCTTAAGTTATGACATATAAGTATTCACGTCAGTTATATGTAAATTGTATTATAATATATGTGGTTTTGAAGGTAATATTTATTATTTAACTATAATTTTATTTTATGTAGAAATATTCTTTGTTTAAAAAAGCTTTGTATTGTTTAAAATAGAATATTTATGAATATTACGAATAAACTTGAAATAATATTTCGCAAAAGGTCATTATGTTTTATATTATCAGACTGATGAGGCCATTTTTGTAATATTTCTTGTCCAATGCGTGGATGGATCTTGTGATATAAATATATTTATAAATGTCTACTTATTGTTAAACGTGATTTGTTGTTGTTGTTTTATTTATTTTGTTATGTAGCCTTAATTATTTATATAATACTGTAAATTAGTTTTCTATGTTCATTTCTATATTTATACTATGAATAAATTTCTATATTTATACGAAATACATCTTGCATCATAAACCTAATGAAATCTTTCAATAAAAATTACATTTATTAATTATTATATAAACATTAATATTTCTTCTGTCTCCCATAAGTAAAGTTGATAAAAAATTATTTGTATAGTCGCACAACAATAATATAATAGTTGTATGTATAAAATTGAAAAATATAATGTACATAAACCAAAGAATAAATTATACTAGATCTTTATTATAGAATTCTTAAATAAAGGGAAGCCTATGATACATTTTACAAGCTCTTTGATAATGAATTTATTTATGGATAAGTTCAGCCTATTAAATATGGACGAGATCCCCATAAAACACTAATCAGAGGTGCAAATGTGGGGCCCCACTGTAACAAAATAATTCACATTAGTTACAAAACAGATAAATAATCAATTAATCTTGTGAAAACCCTTTGGTAATAATTTTATTAGAAATATAAATAAAATAGGTATATACAAAAAATATTTATATAGCTAGACAAAACCAAATTTCAGCACCATTAAACTTCTCAAACCTATTTTCTTATTGGTTAATTTTACTTCAAATTCATTTCGAAATCTAAATATTAATTGATACTTACTCCAGTTAGGTTAGTGTTTGCTGTTGAAAAGACAAGGTATCTCTTCATTGTAGACTGAAATTAGAAATTTTATTTATTAGTAATAAAGATATTATAGAAAAATAAACTATTTAAAGAAACTTTATGGTTTATATCCAATCTTATTACCTAATTTATTTCGATGTTTGAGAAACAAATATTTTCGTATTTTACAAAACTCCAACTGACCAAAAGCATCATCGAAACGATATATGCGGGTTTCAGGATCAAAAACGGATATCTCCAAAAATTCACTTTTACTCATTTTGTGCTTGTTCAGTTAAACGATTTTCTCTAACACAACTCGTTGCTGCAATATTTATATTTGTCTCAACCAAGTTCTGAATTTGCAGTTTCGGGTGCATATTTTTTCAAATTTGAGTTATTCACTTCTGATCCTGAACGCCTTACATATTCAGTGATCTCTAAATCAATTAATATTAAAAATTAGAATTTTTTTATAGATCTTCAGAAATAATTAAAGTACTTGCAAATGACCATATAAAAAAATAATGTTGAAGCTAGTTTTTTGGCTTGATAAACATTACTCGGAGTCTCCACCAGGAAAATCAACCGTTAAAAATTGGTTCACTAAATTTAAACTGAGTGAAATGAGTAACAGCCTTGCCTTAGAGCAAGCATGACGACGCATGGGACTCCAAGTAAACCAGTCCAAGACTAAATACATGGTGGCTAACCCTCCAAGACCACCAGCACCTCATATCACTTTTGGTGACTACACTTTTGAGGGTGTTGATGGTTTTCATTATTTTGGTTCACTGATCAAATCGGACAACACGACCAGCCCAGAAAAGAATATTAGCTGCAAATAAGTGTTATTTTGGATTGACCAAGACATTGAGAAGTCGTCTATTATTAAGAAAGACCAAGGCTACACTGTACAAAACGCTTATTAGACCTGTTTTAACATATTCCTCAGAAACTTGGCCTTTGTCAAAATCTGACGCTAACAGTTTACTGCTCTTTGAAAGGAAAATGTTAAGAAGAATGTTTGGAGTGGTAAGAGTATGTGACCAGTTCAGGCTTAGGTATAATGCAGAGCTGTACCAGATTTATCAGGAGCCCTATGTGGTACAGCTCATAAGAATTTCAAGGCTAAGATGGGCTGGGCATGTGGCTAGGATGGACGAAAACGCTACTCAGAAGAAACTTCTCTTTGGGTATGTGGATGGGAGAAGGAGACGTGGAAGACCGCGACTGAGATGGGTGGGCGAGGTCGAGAGGGATTCAGGTGTCCTCGTTGGATCAAGAGCTTGGCGGACCCTGGCACAAGACAAAGGAGTGGAGGCGGCGCCTTGATGCGGCCAAGACCCGTACTGGGTTGTAGAGCCCGTGTTGATTAATTAATTGAAATGAGTAACGATAACGATACACGCAGTGGATGTCCGAAAGAGGCTGTATCTGACAAAAACATAAAAAAGTTCACAAAATAATTATAAAATGACCGTAAATTCAAGTCGATCGAGATAGCTGAGACTCTGAAGACATCAAAAGAGCCTTTTAAACATATCATTCATGAACATTTTGACATGTTAAAGCAAAGAGGCTGCCGCACGAACTCACAATCGAGCAAAAGTTTCAACCTGTCGTTGGATCGGAACAATGTTCAGCGATATTCAACCGTAATAACAAAAAAATAATTCATCCTATTAAGGCCGGATAGTTGAATAGTTATATGAAAGAGTATTTATTTTAATCATAAAGAATTGGTCAAATATGTTGTAAAAGAAAGATTATTTTCCTTTTATTTATTTTTTCATTTATTATGTAAACATAATAATTTAAAATAATTATTGTAGTAGGCAATAGGAAATAGTTTTCTGTTTATTTTTAAGTTTAGATAAGAAAAAAGGATACATGCCGATAGTTGATTCGATCGGCTGTTGTTTACAACTCGTCGATATCAACCCAGACAGTGTACATTATAAAAAAGTGCATTATTGTGGACTTGAACCAGACTAATTCGCTGCCCTACTGCAGTTGGGAATTAGTTCAGTATAGTATTGGTCTAGCAGTCGATTCGACCACATCGAATCGGCCCGATATTTTGTCTCGAAACCTCGCTCGCCCTGCTGAAGTAAGGGCCTTTCCTGTACATTTTCGCTCGCCCCACCGAGGAAAATTCTCTGTCGTCTCAACCATCCAGCTAACCCTGTCGAGAATCTACCATCTATCTATCTATCTAATTTATAAAAGTGATTTATGTTGTTGGTTTTAATAAATAGCTACATTCAGACGACATGCGATCTGGTGTAATTGAATCAAAAATTTTATTTTTTATTATCCATTTCGGAACTCTCATCGAAAGGTCCAAACACCTACTGTACCAGGAATACTATCCATATATACATATATATATATATATATATATATATATATATATATATATATATATATATATATACCTAAACTATACAACTGTACCACCGTGAACGGGTCTGGGGTTCAGTACATAGTAGAGACTCTTCTGTTTCGTGGACAACCGGGCTGCAAGGAGGTGACATGGCAACTCTGTGCGCATATCATGTTAAAATATTACGCTCGAGGATAAATTTATTTTAAAATGATTATCTATCAAAACCATTGTCGAACTCGCTTGAGCAATAAACATTTCATAAAAATCGGTCCAACATTTAAAAGAATAGAAGAATTTTAAGTATAATAACGTGGCAGACCCTACATGCGTTGTCCTGTTCAAATATTTAGTAGGAGGATTAATTGAATTAAAAAGCAGTAGATATTGGATCGAATTTAGAATCTAATCCATTCTCGAACTCACTTAGACATACCCAAAAATTTCATAAAAATTAGTCCAACCTTATAGGTGGAATTCGATGGCATACTGAAGGATAGAAGAATTTTATATATGAAGATAGGCTTATGACTATAAAATCGTGGATCGGAATGACTATACTTCTTTAAATATAGGAAAGAATGTTAAACAAAATAAATATCCCAACTTACTTGATCCTGAGGGGCACTGGCAATCAAGTTAAGGTAGAGTACGAGCAAAAGGGCCGAAAGGATAAGGATCTTCATCGTGTCCTGCCGAAACCTCTGGTCGAAATAACTCACAATAGAAATCAGGCGGCTTTTAAACTTTTAAAATCTCAACTGAAGCTGATGCCAGAGCGTGATACGGTTTGCTGCTAAGCAAAAGTTTCGCAAATTATTTGAACAAAAACACTAAATGATTTCACAATCAAAACAGTCGAGACTGGTGAAGCATAGCGAACTATCACAACTAATGCACGAAACATCCTGTTGATTTCGATCTATATAATTTATTCAATACTGTAACTACTTATTGTTTTTTCTGTGCCATTTATTCAAAATACTCTTAAAAACAGCATTCTCAACAAAGAAAAACATCAGCCTTCAAGATTTGATCTACGACGTTTGTTGTCAGTCAATTACTCAAACACACGCGACTCTCAATCTGTTCCTATCTACCTGGACAACCGCCATCCCTTCATGTACTCGTTAATTGGGAGCGTGAGGCCGGCCATTCGATTACGATCATAATGCAGTGATAATTAAATAGCATAAAAATAAGATATAATTGAAGTCTCACATGATATTTAATGATTTGTTAATCATAATAACCCTGGCAGACTAAGACTACGAACGTTGGAGTGGTTGCCAGGGTTATTATTCGGCTAATGGGAGTGGTGGCATGGAAAAGCGCAGCTGAGGATTGTACTGAATAGAATGCTGAGGGGCCAAGATCCTGCACCAACAAAGTTTGTTTGTTATTTATATCAAAGCAAATTTTTTTCAATAATATTATATTTATTATATAATATATTTACTTAATTCCCAGGTTGTTATAACATTACAGAGGTTGGATGACACTCGGAGGTGCCTGAAAGACCCAAAGAATCCATCAATGTCAGCTGACAGATAAAGCAATTTTTCTGCCTCAGCGGGTTTTGAATGCGGGATCTTCAGCTTAGCAACTGAGCGCTCTACAAACTGAGATAAACTCCAGTAATTGTTAGATTATAAACTAATTAAAAATTAATATGAATTTGATCTAAAAAAATAGGATCGGCTAAAGGATAGGTACCATATATTTTTTTTTACATCGTATTAAGTCCCTTCGTTGTTATCCACACTAGCATAGTATTTTCTTTCCGCTCGAATCCTCGAATTCATTGCTAGCTTCTTTAAGAAAATGTTCCAATGTGAATGTGAAATAGGTAAGACGTTATGCGGCTAACGAAATTCCGATTTCATTCAAGAACATCGCATATTGTGTTCAATTAATTGGTTTGGATTTGCAAAGACAATTCTTCATCAATGTGGCCTCGGATCAATATCCAGGAATATTATAACTTAAGCAAGCATGACTTTGGCAGTGAGAAAATACGATCTGATTCCCTCACATTGCTGTGCAATGGCCTATCCTCATTGGAAAAAGATGCGAGTACGCTTACAAGTAATGAAGCTTGTAATAGCGATGTGTGGTGGTTGTCAAGTAGGCTAGGTGGTGGGAGGTAAGAGACCGGCATCCTTCCTGTGATACTCTATACGTTTTAACAAACATTTATCAACTACACTTCGAAATTTTAATTGAAACTTTTATTTATTGGCGAAATGAATCTACCGAAATCTGATCATCGCCCATAATTACATTCTCTATTCCGATAACTTGTATTTTTGGAAAATATTAAAAATGTAATGAATAATCAGTTAAAACTTGTTTTAAATTAACTCGAAGCGACAACCTGCGAAGTAAATACCTAAAAGTTTCGACATTTATATTATTTTTTAGAAAGTAAAATTTTCAAACTACCTCCTAAAACATAAATATTAACTTTTTTCTTGGCACCCTGGTGAACGGTTTAGAAGCAGCGCCATCCAGTGGATAAAGTAAATAACTTTTCAATGGAAAAATACACCGATTGAAATGTGACAAAACATATTAATTTCAAATGTACCAGCATCTTATTTATTTTGTTACATATATTTTGTATAGATAAAATTATTATTTAACTTGCAGACCTATGGTTCACTCTAGCCTAATCTCTTAAATAACTGGCGGGCGCAGTGCATCTCCTTAAGGCCTACGTCATAGCGAGAAGTAACTATTTTTAAAAAATAATAATAATACAGTAGAATCCCGATAATTCGTATGGTCAACGGACTGATGATTTGGTACAAATTATCGGGAACACCAATTATCGGGAGTACAAAATTTAAAAAATTAAAAACATATTAATGAAAACATGTATGTATTAAGAAATATGTACAATGTGGTATGAATAAAAACAACGAAATAAACACTGCTTTACACTAAGCTATACAATAAACAATTAATACAATATGTACAATTAAATAAACACCAATCAAACATTTGTTTGAAAAGAATCCGTATTTTTTTTTACGCAACCCTTGCATAAGGCTATTGTCAATTGCTTCGTCAATAGTGTTATAGATAGTGTCAATAGAGCAAAAAATACCTCATCACCAAAATCTGATTTTGCTTTTGAAGTAACATTTTTTTAAAAATAATAATAATAAATATTTTTTCAAAAATAATACAAATTCCATTTGGAAAATATATTTGTGATATAAGAATATTTGTGATATTGTTTCGAAAACCTCCCTAAAGCGATTCACGTAGAAGCGGGGGCTAAACATCCCATTGAAGGCTCTCCTAGCGTGTTTCATTTCTCAGTAGTAGATCCCTGCTCTAGGGATTAGATTAATTTTATCTAATAACAATGATAATTAACGTTTTTCTCTTACATGAATACATGCTTGAAAAACAACTGATCAAATTTGTATACGTTTTCAGATATGTAAATAGTTTATGGTGTAAAATAATTAAATTTTACTGTAAAAAGATGGTGTATACTGATCAATAACAGAAATGTCATTAAGAGCAGTTAAGAGAGTAATTAAACAAACTGCTATTGTATAATCTAAATGTTTACTTAAGATAAAATATAAATATAATCTATAAAACAATTATGTAATATAAAATTAAAATAAATTATAATTCATGATCTACAAATCATCCTATAATATAAGGATTGCGTCCGAAAAGAAGTTCCTTAAGTGGTACAATTGCCTGGCCCCACTGAAAAATAAAAAAGTATACCTATCAAAATGATATTCATAACTTATAACATTTATAATTTGCATATTTAAAATATACAGCTTAATTTATAGATAAATTATCATTCATGATCTACAAATCATCCTAGAGTATAAGGCCTGGTTCCAAAAAGAAGATCCAGATATGGTACATTTACCTGGCCCCAATGAAAAATAAAAGCGCATATTAAAATTATTATTCATAATTAAAATATATAGTTAAATTTATACAGCAAGTAATTTATACATACTTATGGTGAAGTTGAAGATGGATATGATTAATATTAATAAGATGTATAATATTTATATTATATAAAATGTATATTTAGCACATTAGCCTCTCATAGCTAACCAAAATCAGGAAAAAACAAACGCAATATTTGCAAGTTACCATTAGTCATAGGATACAATTTTTCAAAACTTATTGATGCTCATTAATTTCTATACCTTTTGGTATTTTACTGATGAAATGATTTAGATTTTTGACAGGTATTCAGTTCAGTAACAGGTTCGATATTATTATTATTAACTCGGCACTACAACTCGGTTGCGAGTCTTGGCCTCCTCCACCAGCCTCCTCCAGTCTTCTCTGTTCTGCGCAGCTGCCATCCAGCTCCTCACTCCCAGGATATCTCTGGCATCTCTCGCCAGACCATCTTCGGTCTCCATCTTCTCCTAGTGCCATGGAGAGGTTCAGTCAAGACCCTCTTAGGTATTGCCTCGTCCTCCATCCTAGCCACGTGTCCAGCCCATCACAATCTCGCAAGCTTCGTTGTCAGAACAACATCCTCTTTATTAAATATTGCATATATTTCGTTCGCCTTCTCCAGTTCCCGTTGAGATGGATCCCTCCGAAAATTCTTCGGAGGATTTTCCTTTTAAAAACTATTAGGTCCTGCTCGATTTTTTTACCAGTCGTCCATGTTTCAGATTCATACAACAGGACGGGGCGGATCAATGTCTTGTACAGATGGAGCTTGGTCTGCCGTGATAGAAGGCGGTAAACTCTTTGCGGAGGTTATAATAAAATAACACCTGTTGGCCATCAATATTCTTCTCTTCACTTCATCCTCAGGTGCATTATCTTGAGTGACCAGTGACCCTAAATACGTGAACTGGGCTACTTTCTCAAAGTTGAAGGGGCAACATTGACGGTTTCGTCAGGTTGTGGGTCCTCTCTTGTGACCATGTACTTAGTTTATCCTTCATTCGCCCCTAAATCTAAAATCTCTGGCGGCATCCAACAGAGCCCAAAAAACCCTCTCTCACAGACTGAAACGACCTCCCCACGATGTCCACATCATCTGCATAGGCTATGAGCTGGACCAGACGGTTGTAAACCACCCCGCTAGTCTGCAGATCAGCGTCCCTAAATGCCTTTTCAAGTGCCAAGTTAAACAAGAGACATGCTAGCGCATCACCTTCGCGATGTCCTTTTCTTGACGAGAACTCTTCATATTAGTGAAATTGAAACTTGATAGAGTTTGATCAAATTTTCTTTGTTACTTCCAACTTACAAATTCAAT
This sequence comes from Arma custos, assembly GCA_037127475.1. Taxonomy (NCBI): domain Eukaryota; kingdom Metazoa; phylum Arthropoda; class Insecta; order Hemiptera; family Pentatomidae; genus Arma; species Arma custos. Next base: position 89,785,397 of record CM073762.1, read on the forward strand.
ATTTATTTTTTATCATTCTTTACGTACTGATGTTTGCAACATTTCAAAATCCGATTTATGAATTAACTAACCTAACACAAAACCCTATCAAAAACCAAAGATTCATTTCTACTTACTCCAGTTAAGTTAGTCGTTGCTGTTGGTGTGAAAATGAAACGCTTCTTAATATCCTGAAAAAAAGAAGACCAAATAATTTTTTTATTAATAAGCATTATTTAGAAAAAACATTTTTTATATGTAATTTTCTTTAGCCGCGTTGAGTGATCTCCATAACAGCTCAAAGTATTATTAGTCAACGTATTATTGAAAATATTTTCACACTTTGAATTACTAATTTATTATGTAACGTTTGATTTATTTGACTGAGGAAAATATTAAATTAGAAATGAACGGAATACTTTTTGGAAGAAGAATTTTAAACTGTCAAAGAAATTTTAGTTTTTGAGGATAGAGTACAGGAAATGTTGATAGAAAAGTCTAAAGAAAAAAACATTAGTTTTTTTTTAAATGAAAATATTATAATTATACAGATACGTTTATTTTGTAATGTTTTATGGTTGAGAAATAATTTGTGGTTTGTGGCCTTACTAGATTAATTTTTAAAAAATGTTTTCCACTTACATTAAAGATGCGATCTCGTATGCTAATTAGTGTCGGGTTTAATTTGTACTTACTTCTGAACTTTAAAATGTAATTAAACGAGGAAATACTCCTATGTTCAAAGGAAATACTACGACTTACGTGATCCATTGCGCTGGAAGTCAAAATGAGGTACAACACAAGCACCAAACTGAACCGAATGAGGAATTTCATCTTGCTTGTGAGGAAGGAAGAACGGGAGTGGGCTTTATTTCGGAAATCACAACGCATTAAGACCCTTACGCTCTTGCTTCATCACGCACAGAATGCGATTACGGTATATGTATTATTCTGCCTCACATGTTCACCAAAATTTACACATCGCATTGAATAGGAAACAGGAAATCCAGTAATATTGTGAAGGACGGAACGACCTGTCAAGGTTTTCAAAACAAAGATGATTCTTTTTCTTGTGTTGATTACGTTGTGCATTGAAGAAAAACTAATTAAAAATAAAATTAAGTTACACCCATAGCTCTTGGACGATTGCAATCGAATTTATATACAAAGCTAGCTTTTGCCGCGACTTCGTCCACGTTGATTTTAAATAGAAATTTATGTTGAGTTTAAATGGAGAATTAGTTTTTAATTCAATAAATGAACTCCATTTTATAAACAATGACTTAAAGCATTTGTAATTCATCCAGCCTACCAATTTTTATCACTTTGTTCATAGATTTTAATAATCTGTCGTATTAAATATTAAAATTACAGTACTATAGATATGTTTTCTATTGAAATCCACCATGTATTGTCCAAAACTACTATATCTGGGGACTGATTTTGCAAAATCTTGAATACAATTATTATTGTATTAAAATGTACAGCCTGCTTACTTATTTTGACTTGATTATCTCTAACTTTACATGTAACGATTTTCTGTATTTTAACGATTTCGTTATCGGGTCGATTTTATAAAAATAAATAAACACGTATTTCTTTTTTTAATATAGAAGCTATAATCTAAAATTTCATGGTGCATGCTTTAAAAATAAGGTTACAATTTTTTACTTTTACTTATAATTACAAACGTTTGTCACCCTTTTCACCCTCTTAGGGGACGAATTTTCAAAAATCCTTTCTTAGTGCGCGTTGGCCTTATAAAATGTACCTAATGTCCAAATTTCAAGTCTGTAGCTCAGCCGTTTTGGCTCTGCGAGAGAACTACTAAGAACTCACCCTCCAAGTTTCAGGTGCCTACGATCAGCGGTTTAGGCTGTGCGTTGATCCGTTAGTCATTCAGTACAAAGCATTTCATATGTACTCGTATACATAACATGATACGATTTTCCGTTATTACTCGTTTAAAGAGTCGATTTTCAAAAAATAAAAAAACATATTTCGACGAATCAAGTAAAGATTTGATACTTCCCATTACTCTTTGCATTTTATAATACAAAATGAATATACCTCCTGCAATTTGGGAATTTGAATTGAAAATATGGGAATTTATTTCTTTTTTTCTTAAAATCGGCAGATGTTTCGTTCAAGTGATAGGTCTAAGATCAGGGGCAATAAATAGAAAGCCTATTTGAAAACATTTTTTTTTAATTCATGCATCTTTACTGTTCAATTTGACCTCTATGAGCTCGTTCTTCAGCGACCGGGTTTCAAAATAGTGTAACATTTGATGAGCCAATGATTTCATGTAATGGTCCTGTGAATTTTCCACCAAGATCGTGCAATCTAACCCCATTAGATAATTTTTTTTAGTGTATGTCAAGTCAATTGTCTACGCGTATAGACCAAATACGATTGAACAGGTGGAAAATAGAATTTGGTGAATTATTGGCGAACTTTGGCCTACACCTACTCTCAAGATTTCTAACAAGTAACTGGAAACATATTTTAAAAAATCGACATATTTTATCCTTGCTACCTCTGTTAGCTACCACAATCGAGAATTTTAGCAAAGGAAATTGTTGGGCGTCTCATCAAAACGAAGCTATTCAAGAAGATTCAGCTTGATAGTAATCAAGTGCAAAAATGTACCAGGGATCCTGGTCTATTAGTCGCTAATGAAAAATAATTTTAATTCATTTTATTAAAACTATTTTGAAATCAATTAAACTAATATTTAACATACTTTTAAGAGCGACTGATAATTTTGGTGTCGTAATAATGATTTTTTAGTTACTTCCTGAGGATCCAAGGAATTCTTAAGTCGGCTATTTCCCTATTGTATTTAAGACAGTCCACGAACATATGATTAATTGTTAGAGTTATTTTACGACTTTGATAGTTTGATATTTTTTTTTCTTAAGATTTCTTTGGCTAGCCTTTATTTTAACTTAACGTCATATGTTGTCCCATAATTTTATCATATTCTCTTTATTGTTTCTGCGAGGGGTTGACGAATTTCAGAGCTGTTAGTTTTGAACATTTCCTACAGAGTGCTTTGTTATCGCACTCTCAGCCGGAATACAATAGGTTGGGGGGAAAAATCCATTATTTTTGCGTGAATTAAAAGCTTTATTTAATTTGGGTCAAATATGCACCGTTTTGTTGTATGATTTGTCGCTATTTTAAAGGTAGCTTCATAATGCCTCTCTCGTAGAAGTCTTGGTCCTTATTGGCGAAAAACTCTAGAAATCGATTTTTACAATCTTCTCTTGATCCCAATTTCTTATCACTCAGGAAGTTTTGCAATGCGAGAAAAAGGTGGTAATCGCTTGGTGCCAGGGCCGGAGTATATGGCGGATGCCTTAAAACTTACTAACCAAACTCTCGGAGTTTCTGGCGAGTCACTACAGACGTGTTTGGCCTTGCGTTGTCCTGATGGAACACAACACCTCTTCTGTTCGCCAATGCTGGCCGTTTCTTGTCAATCGCTTACTGCAAACGGTCCAGTTGTTGACAGCAGAGATCTGAATTTACTGTTTGTTCATACGGAAGCAACTCATAATAAATGATTCCTTTCAAGCCCCACCAAATACACATTAGAACCTTCCTGGCTGGTAGTCCTGGTTTTGCCACTGTTTGAGCTGCTTCACCACGCTTTGACCACGATCGTTTTCGCTCAATATTGTCATATGTGACCCATTTCTCATCCCCAGTCACCATCCGTTTAAGAAATGGGTCGATTTCATTCCGTTTGGCCAAGGCTTCCCAGATGCGAATTCGATCGCATTTGTTTTTTTGGGTTAATTGGTGTGGCACCCAAACATCAAGCTTCTTTTTGAATCCAGCTTTGCGCAAATGGTTAAAAACTTTCGCTCCAGGGCGATGCCGGTCAACTTCGATTATTTCTGTCGACATTTTATCCATTGAGAAAATAATATTCACACCAACGATATAATTTTGAGGTAAATAATACATATATGATAGAATACCTTGTACCAAAAAAAAAGAATTGTTTAAAATCAATCGATCACCAATGACATTTCATATACCTATCATTTTCAAAAGATCTTTCTTATGCTACTGTTTAGGATATCTGTAAATTAAGCTATAGATATGAATTTATCATGTGAACGTGTTTGTTTGAACTGTTATTGTAGAATATTGCTAAAGCTGTTAAATTTACAGTTTCTGATTCTACCGATAAGCTAACTTGAACGTTTTTGCATTGACTTAATACATTTGGATATGTGCATTAAGTCAATGCTAAGTGCAACATTAAGTGCCATTGTCTTTATTATGTTTTAATTGCTTGTAAATTTAATTAAGTCCATAATTAAAATGAGGGAGGCTAAGACTCAAGATGAATGTACAAAGTGCCGAAACACCTGATCTGCTTTATATCTCTGCTTTTTAACGATGCCCATTTTTTCATTAAGGGGATATTTTTCAACAACTTTATTTTTTTTTTTAGCGGATGTTCTAAATAGCAGAAGAGTTTTAACTAAAGATATGAAAACGTTGTATGAAATCAAATAAAAAACTATGAACCTGTTTACAAATAAGTTTCATTTAGTTCTTTTAAAACATTTAAAGGAAGCAAATGCCTAGTTAAAGTTGTGTAGCATATATTTTGATTTTATTGAACTAATATTTATCCGTTGAGCAAATGTTATTTTTTTTAAATTAAAGAGAAAAATAAGTTCAAATCCATAAAACTTGGAGAAAACTACAATAATTTTCAATAATGTTGAAAAACAAGGCAAATATTTACAGAAATCTTAGAATTTAGTGAGTCCAAATTATTCCAACATTTTTTTATGAAGTCATTCTGAGGTGACAAATGACATCAAATACAAAGAATACTTATGTTATGTATGTTATAAATTTCTATATATTTTTATTTATATAAGGGAACGTAAGTAGGCTTACAGCCATGAGATTTCCGATTGGAATGACTGTTTGTTTTTTTAAATATAGCGAAGAATGATAAACAAAATAAATAACCCAAGTTATTTGATCCTTTGGGGAACTGGAAATCAATTAAAAGTAGTATACGAGCAAAAGGGCCGAAAGGATGAGGTTTTGACCAAAGTTCGTTGTTTTCATGCAATCGCTCAACCTTGGCAATGACTCTGAGTCCTTTCTTATCTTGTGTACTCCTTAGTTGTGCGCTTTAAATCGGTTCGATTACGGCCATGATTTAGCGATAATTAAATAGCATAGAAATAAGATATAATTGAAGTATCGCAGGATAATTAATGATTTGTTACTCATAATAAGTGACTAACGAAGACTGCGAACGTTGGAGTGGTTGCCCCTTTCGGCTCATGGGAGTGGTTGCATGGAGAAGCGAAGCTGAGGATCGTCCTGAATGGAGGCCAAGGTCGTGCAGCAACAGAGTTTTTTAGTTTAGTTAATTCATTTTTACCAATTATATTTAATTATTATTTATACCAATACAAATTTCATTTCAATAATATTATATTTATTTATTTATTATATTATTTATTTTGTAAAAATAAGCGTTGATCACGACAATCTATGAACGATCATGAGGCCACATTACATGGTAAAGGCTGTAAATTCTAGGACAACAGAGGTTTAGGGAGGTGAATCGAACGAGATTTTACTTAATCGCCATGGTGCTCACCTTGTAGAGGTTGGCTGACACTCAGACGTGCCTGCAAGTCCCACAGGATCCATCCATGGCAGCTCACAGGTAATGTAATTTTTCTGCCACAGCGGGTTTTGAATGAGGTACCTTCAGCTTAACAATTCAGCGCTCTAAGAACTGAGATAAACGCCAACAATTGTTACATTATAAACTAATTAAAAGTAAATATGAATTTGATCTAAAAAATAAGGATAGACTAAAGGATATGTACATATTTTTTTCAACTTCGTATTAAGTTCCTTCCTTGTTCCACTCTAGCATAGTATTTTCTTTCCGCTCGAATCCTCGAATTCATTGCTAGTTTCTTTAAGAAAATCTTTAAAAAAATAGGTAAGACGTTATGCGATGCAGTCTGTTTCTGTTTCAAGTACCTCTTCATCTGTTTGGTACTCATTTTTACTGACCCTGTCAGATTCATGACTCGTCAGTTGCTCCTAATTTTTCATCTTGTTTATAGTTAGTTCATTTTCTTTTGTTAATCTCTCCAGCTTTTCGTTCATCTGAGATATAACTTTTTCCATTTCACATAAACTGCTTTTCTGTTCAAGTTTATCATCATTTATTGAGCTCTCTTGAGGTGGGTGAATATGCGAAAGTTGGCCCTCCCCAGAAGGGCCGGCCTCCGTAAAGGAGGGTGGATTTTCCAGGAGTTCTGGATTACCACCTGGGGTAGTTGATCCGTTAGTTTTTTCCATCACATGTTTTCGCCGTTGCAGTTTTTACCTCATGCCAGGTTTGTTGACTGCCGCCCCACTGGGTAAGATGCAGGCAAAATGGCCGCCTAATATAGGACTATATTAGGGCTTTCTTACTAGTTTTGGTCCCGGATTTCCCGGTACACGACGCTGACGAGCCTTCCCCGATCCGCCATCTGGGGAGGCACCCGTAGGGGAATAGATAACCCCCACGGGGATTGAAATGTGATAAAATATATTGATTTCAAATGTATCAGCATCTTATTTATTTTGTTACATAGATTTTGTATAGATAAAATTATTATTTAACTTGCAGATCTATGGTTCACTCTAGCCTAATCTCTTAAATAACTGACGGGCGTAGTGCATCTCCTTAAGGGCTATGTTATAGCCAGAATTAACAAATTTCTAAAAATAATAATAAACTCATCCATGATCTTAATATCCCATATGCTGATTTGGCCCAAACTAGATACCTACCTATCCTTCCATGACAAGATCCATACTCACTTGAATCCGCTAGTCTTTCAACTTGCTTCCCATACTATTCCTGATAACCCTCCGAGGCGTCTGAAAAGAAGATGGTCTCGAGACCTTCTTCTATAGAACTTTATTTTTTTGTGAATGAATTAAAGTGTTGTTTTTTTCATGTAATTTATTCATATTAGCAGATTTACTTGTTGGAATATTATTAAAGTTGTAAATAGCAATAAATTAATCTAAATAAAAAGTAATAATAATAATAAATATTTATTTTCAAAATTATACAAATGCCATTAGAAAAATATTCCATTTGTGATATTCTTTCGAAAACCTCCCCAAACGGTTTCACGTAGAAACATGGGCGGAGAAACCTCCCATTGAAGGCTCTCCTAGCGTCTTTCATTTCTCTGTAGTAGATCCTTGCTCTAGGGATTAGATTAATTTTATCTAATAACCATGATAATTAACGTTTTTCACTTACATGAATACATGCTTGAAAAACAACTGACTACATTTGTATACGTTTCCAGATGTGTAAATAGTTTATGGTGTAAGCCCCTAAAATAATTAAATTTTATTATAAAAAGGTGATATACTGATCAATAACAGGAATGTCATTAAGAGCAGTTAAGGGAGTAATTAAACAAACTGCTACTGTATAAGGTAAATGTTTATTTGCAATAAAACAATTATGTAAGATAAAATTAAGATAAATTATCATTCATGATGTACAAATCATCCTAGAGTATAAGGTCTGGTTCCAAAAAGAAGATCCAGAAATGGTACATTTACCTGGCCCCAATGAAAAATAAAAGCGCATATTAAAATTATTATTCATATTTAAAATATATACTTAAATTTATACAGCAAGTAATTTATACGTACTTATGGTGAAGTTGAAGATGTATATGATTAATATTAATAAATGTATAATATTTAAATTATATAAAATGTATGTTTGGCACATTAGCCTCTCATAGCTAACCAAAATCAGGAAAAAACAAACGCTATATATTGCAAGTTATCCTTAGTCATAGGATACAATTTTTTAAAACTTATTGATGCTCATTAATTTCTATACCTTTTGGTATTTTACTGATGAAATTATTTCGATTTATAACTGATATTCGGTTCGATATTACTGAAATTGAAACTAGATAGAGTTTGATCAAATTTTTTTTGTTACTTCTAACTTACAACTTTTTTATCATTCTTTACGTACTGATGTTTGCAACTTTTAAAAATCCGATTTATGAATTAACTAACCTTACACGGTGCCAAATACAAAACCAAAGATTCATTTCTACTTACTCCAGTTAGGTTATTCGTTGATATTGGTCTGAAAATGTAACGCTTCTTAATAACCTGAAAAGAAGAAGTTATTTTTTTATTAATAAGCATTTTTTCGATAAAATACACTATTATAAAATTATTACCAAACAATGATTAGGGGGCATATTATATGACATTATTATAAATCAGTCAGTTTTGAAAGTGGTACAAGTCTATTTGGATAAAAATAAGATTAAATTACATGATTTCAATGATTATTATTACATAATAAAATTTAAAAGGTGTATAGTGTTTAAATTCTTGTTCATTTTCCTTTATTTTTAAAGCAATGTGAATGATACATTTAGACATCGCGAATATGAAAAATGGACATATACCATAGTCCAATAATATTAGTGAACTAATTATTAAAATATTATCATGCTATGAATTCTTATTTATGTAACGTCTGATTTATTTGGCTGAGGAAAATATTAAATTAGAAATGAACAGAATACTTTTTGGAAAAAGAATTTACGGAAAGAAACTTTTGGAAAGAAACGTCAAAGAAATTTTAGTTGTTGATAGAAAACTCTACATTAGTTTTTTTAACTGAAAATATTTTAATTATACAGCTACATTTATTTTATAATGTTTCATGGTTGATAAATGATTTGTGGTTTGTGGCTATAGTAAATTAATTTTTAAAAAATGTTTCCCACTTACATTAAAGATGCGATCTCGTATGCTAATTAGTGTCGGGTTTAATTTGTACTTACTTCAGAACTTTAAATGTAATTAAACGAGGAAATACTCCTATGTTCAATGGAAATACTATGACTTACGTGATCCGTTGCGCTCGAAGTCAAAATGAGGTACAACACAAGCACCAAACTGAACCGAATGAGGAATTTCATCTTGCTTGTGAGGAAGGAAGAACGGGAGTGGGCTTTATTTCGGAAATCACAACGCATTAAGACCCTTTCGTTTTAAAGACACTGTCAAGGTTTTCAGAACAATGATGATTCTTTTTCCTGGTTTGATTATGTTATGCATTAAAGAATAACTAATAAAATAATGAAAAAATTAAGTTACATAATCCTGACTTCAATACCAGTAATTATTTATAAATACTTTGCCCACGGTCTTTTACATACTATATATATATATATATATATATATATATATATATATATATACATTTACATGCCTTCGAATAGATATACAAACTGCACATCTCCGCACTTAAAAACTGCCAATAATATGGACGACTCCTTAAGTTAGTAAAGATTTGATACTTCCGATTACTCTTTGCATTGTATTGTATAAACTAAACATACCTGCTGCGTTTTGAGAATTAGAATTGAAAATTTGGGAATTTTATTGTCTTTTTTCCTAAAATCGGCGAATGTTTCGCCCAAATGGTAGGTTTTAAGATGAGAGGTAATAGTAGGCCTATTTGAAGTTGTTTTTTTTTTTAATTCATCCATTTAATATTCATCCTTATTGAACTTCATGCCACCCGATTTCAATATAGAGTAACATTTGATGAGCCAATGATTTCATGTGATGATCCTGTGAATTATCCACCAAGATCGTGCGATCTAACCCTATTAGATTATTTCCTTTAAGGATATGTCATGTCAGTTGTATACGCGTACAAACCAGATAAAATTGAACACGTGTAACATAAAGTTTGGTGAATTATAGGTGAAATTGAGCCTACATTTCCTATCGATATTTCTATCAAGTGACTAAAAACTTATAGTACTTTAATGATGCTTATTTAAAAAAGTTGTGTATTAATTTTAATAACACAGTATTATTTTTATATTGTTATTTATAATTTAAAACAAAGTTCATTCAATTTAGAAGCCACTATGAAAGATTATCTGGCATTCAGTGACAGCAATTCTGGAACTTAAATAGTCCAGCTAATAAAAACTAATTTTAAATATTTTTATTTTGAAGAGAAAATATTATTTCTCTTCAAAATGAAAATTATAATAATTATAAAAAAATAAAATAAAATAAATTAAAACTACCGTTAAATCGTTAATTAAAATAATTTTTCCAACTACTGATTTAATGTACTAACTAGTTTTTTTTTTAAGAGCGACTGATAATTTTGGTATTGTAATAATGATGATTTCTTCGTTTCTTTCTGAGTATATAAGTTCTTAAGTTGGCTATTTTCCTATTGTAATTTGACAGTCCGAATATATGATTGATTGTGACAGTTAACATGAAGCCTAATTAATACCTTTGGATTCTTTAATACCTCAATATTGGATTGATTTAATAACTCGGTAGTAGCCAAGTTTGAAACGAGTAAACCCCTTTATCTTTACTATTTAGTGTTTATTATTTCCCCGAGGGGTTGAAAAATATCAGACCTATTGGTGTAGTGCTCAATATTTTCTAGAGAGCGAGCTTCTGTTGTAATTAGCCATCCGATTTCCTCTTTTGTCAGTATTGCTATGTAATCTTTCAAATAGTACATTCTGCATTGTATTATTAGTGTTACAAAGCGTATGTTCTAAATTACAATATTACTAAACTCGTTTAAACCCCTAACTTAAGTTCTTTTAGTACCGGTAGTGTATGCATTGGTAAAAACATATTCGAGCCAACTTAATCTTTTTGAGATAAGTAAAAGAAAAAAAAAATCGATCAATCACAAATGATGAAGATCCTTATCTTAGTCAGAACATTTTCGTGTGCCAATGTTTAGGATGGCTGAGATTCCGGCTGTAAAAATGTAAGATTAACGGTTAAATTAAAACTGATATGATGTGATATCTTAGAATATTGCAAAAACTGTCAAATTTACAATGTTTCCAACAGTTAAGCTAACTTGAACGTTTTTACAATGGCTTAATGCATTAGGATATGCATGTTAAGTGCCATCTTCCTGATTATTTATGAATTTTTTTGTAAATTCAATTAAGTCGGTAATTAACATGAGAGGGGATTGGACTCAAGGTTAATGTACGAGTACAAAGTGCCGAAACCCCTTATCTTGTTTATATCACTCCTTTTTAATGATGCATTTTTACACAAAAAAGATATTTTCAACAGCATTGTTCCTTTTTCGGCGGATGTAATATGTAACAAAAGAGTTTTGACTAAAGAAAGACAATGAAAGAAGTTTCATAGTTCGCATTTTCGTCCTATTTTTGTTTGTACAAAATTAGATTAAAAAATTTGCATCTATTTACAGATATGTTTTATATATTTTTATATTGAAGAGAGAAGATATGCCCAGGGCCAGGATTTGAACCCGGGTCTCCCACGTTTCTGTCGTGGTGCTCTACCACCTGAGCTCTCTTGGTTCGTACCTCGGTCAGGCAAATCCATTCTCTTCACTGATCCCAAAATCACATACTCTCGCAACACATGTACGTCGCTGGACATGTATTTTCTCTTCAAAATAAAAATATTTAAAAATTATAACGATTAATAAACAAATAAATGATATTTAATTAAGAAGCAAAAAAACCATTCTCCAGTCACAATTAATTTATTTTTTTGTTTCCCTTTGGGTCATTCGCAATTCTTTAATTGTCTGTTATGATTCATACAATTTGTCTGCAATTCACCATAAAATTTATTAACATCAACAACAACAAAACTATTAACAATTATACTAAAAATGTCCTAAAAAACTGAAAAATTTAAGTAAAGATACCTCATATGGACGTCTATAATATAAAATTTATTGGAGATACATTCTTTTCCATGGTCATTTTTTGCTCTGCCTTATACTTTGGATTTCACCCATTCTTAAAATTCTGTTAGGACATTTTTAATATAATTGTTAATAGTTTTGTTGTTGTTGATGTTAATAAATTGTATGGTGAATTGCAGACAAATTGTATGAATCATGACAGACAATTAAAGAATTGAGAATGACCCAAAGGGTCGAAACGTCTTTATAGGAAGTAAAAAAATAAATTAATTGTGACTGGAGAGTGGTTTTTTTGCTTCTTAATTAAATATCATCAATTGTTAGTCCAGTAAAACCTATATTATAATAAACAAATAAAACAAAATAGATATATTTTATAGAATTCTCTTAAAACATTTAATGGGCAAAAGGTAAAAAACAAACAAAGTGTGTAGCATGTATTTTAATTTTATTAAATCAATGTTCATCTGTTGAACAAAAATGGTTTAAAACAAATTAAAGAGAAAAAAAGCCCCAATCCATAAAACTCGGTGAAAACTATAACTATACTGTAACTTTTAATCAAGTTGAAAAACAAGGCAAGTATTGACAGGAATCATTGGGCTTAGTTAGCTCAAATTATTTTGAAAACATTCTGTAAATTCATTCTCAGATGACGAATAGAATTAGATAATATCAAGTTTGTTATGTATTTTATAAATTTCCATATTATTTTTGTTAATACGTCTTTAAGTCGTAAATAAAATTAGGTAAATATAAATATTTAAAAATGTCTTACTGTATAAAATAGTCCTTATTCATTTTTGGGCATTAAAAAATGTAATTACAGATCAGCCCAATATTGATAACCACCTGAATTTATCAAATTTTATTTACATATTAAATACAAATAATAATAACAATCACAAAAATCTATTTAAAATTAGATGTTGGCTCCGGCCTTTGCCGATATTGGCTCCGGCTTCTATCAGCCCTGAAGATGGCCTACAACGTAGCTCGAAACGTCGGCACTCATAATAAATAAGTTTTTCTTATTTTGTGTTATATTGACAGCATCCCCAGACTATCTATATCCCAAATCACAACAATCATTGAAGTATCCAAGAATGTAAGGGTTTCTTCCATATAAAATATCCTGCAATGTGACAAACGTCGGGCTCAACTGAAACAGAAATTAACATGCTTGTTAGCATTAAGTCCCTATAATAAGACGTCCAATTTGATGTTTTAATTACTTACAGTTGTTCTGTTTGGTGAGTATAAGGTGGTTAAAAGTGGCTGGAAGGTCAGTGACTGTAAATAAAGCAATAAAATTATTAAAAAGAAAAAAGAAAATTAGTTAATTATTCATTAATGGTTAGTGGTATATATTTACTTGAGTGTATGAGGTAGTTTTCATATTTAAAATGTTTAGATATAATTTAATAATAAGGTAAAATGGTCGTATTCTAATGTTTTGAGATACAAATATTAGCGAATAAAATGTTGCTAAAAATTAATCTGTTATACAACTTTTGATTATTCCTAAATTTTCTTTGATATCTTAAAATCGAATCACGTCGAATAATTTTCAATTTCGCTAAATAAATATCCTGCCCATCAAAGGGTATCGATATTGGACGAAATTCGATATGGACCGCGTAATGGGCATTTAAGATAAGATCTAATGAAATACTCCCATGAGCACCTTAATAAATACGCGTTTTATCAGCGTAGCAACATTATACGCCCATATCAAGCATCGCATTGTTGTTACTTTTAAGTCTTCTGCCTACATATCAGCTAAATGTGCTTATTAGCCTGTAATTTTTTTTTCAAAAACCTTAACGCGTTGTTCTTCCTTTATCAGGAAATATAAAGATATAATTAAATCCTACTTACGCTATTAGTTTGAGCATGAATTGAATTCGTATGTAAAATCAAAAGGGGTAAAGCCGATACGACAAAAATCTTCAGGATGTACTTCATTGCTGAACTCCTTCCCAAAGTAATGTTGAGAGTACTTTAAGTATTTAAATCTGTTTTAAAAATAAAATTACATATTCAGACCTCCGTATAGGTCGAATCCTTCATCAAGCATGTTTAAAGATAAAATGACCTTATGAAAAAAATTTGCTAAACCCAGAAATTATTCAGAACAAACAAAATTTCTTTAGATATGTAAAGTTCGTCGTGTACTAACACTAATTTTACGCACTCTCTGCGTCAAGAATTCATGGCCTCTGAACAAAGGTGACGATGGGTTGTGAATAAAACTAAAACTCTTAGTGTTTTAGTGAATATTGGGAACAAATATCTATTCTTTTTTATTTATGTTCTAATTATGAATTCATCTACTATACCTTTCGATAGTTATTCCAAAATAAACATTTTTCATCTAAGAATGAAAGCCTAAAACAACAAAGCGATATGAAAAAGGAATACTCATTTCTGAGTCAATCAGATCATATCATTTCTTTCAATAGTATCAAGAAAGTTAGAAGAGAAACAGATGAGACTGCATCGTTACACAACAGTTAAATCAGAACCAATTGAAGAAGTTTTTGAGAAAAATCTTTAAAATGGTTTGGGCAAGTTTTTAGAATGAAAAACAACTGGCTAGCCAAGATAACCTAGATAGATGGAATACGATCTAAGGTTGATGGAAGAAGGTCCAGATGAAGACCTTGGACTTACCTGGGAAGAAGGGGTTAAAGAATGCTTTGCAAAGAGAAATCTGAAATGGAACAGAAGATAGGAAGTGGTGGAGGGTTTTTACAGTGTGGTCCGGCCTGCACTAAAGGAACCTCAGACTGCACGAGTGATAGAGAGAAATGTATGATGATGAATATATTTGACTAAAAATGTAACGACATTAATTTTGTCCCACTGCGTGTGATTTATTTTTGTGATCAAATAGTATTGAATGAATTATAGATACAAGATAATATCATTTACTGGTACAATATAATTCTTGTGAGCTAAAAATGTACTCTATAATTAATTACATATTTATAGTTCAATCGTATGAGCTTTAAATCCTAGTCAGTTTAGTACAATTTTTCATATAAATAAAATATTACCTTTTTGTATAATTTGTAATTTGAACCCACCTCCACCCTCATATTATTTTTTTTCAATATTTACAGCATTATTGATCATATTCAATAACAATAATATGATAATGATATTGACAATTATCAATAAGAAAAATATAGTCAGTCAACATTGCCTGTATGTTCAAGCATCATCAGTACGGGATGAATGAAAACTGGTATCTTAGACAAAACACAGCATGTTTTAACGATTTGTCTCAAAAGAGATACAAAATGGATGTTAAGATATGAGTGGAAAAATTCCAAAAAATGAGCCCAAAATCACAGGAAATCTGACAAATAAAGTTGTGTATGTTACAAAATTGTTCATATGTATTTATTTATTTTTTCTTTCCGTCCTGAAGATGTCTGCTTTGGCAAACTATCGGGAGGAGGGCTCACCTAGACTCTATAAAAGGTTACTTTTAATTGGGGGATAAATCTTGCGGTTGAGTATGATCTCGGACAAGTCACCTCCTTGCACTAGCGTTTTCCTAGGAACACTACAGTCCCCACACTAGAAACAGTACAGTCCCCAAACTAGAAACAGTACAGTCCCCACACTAGAAACAGTTCAGTCCTCACACTAGAAACAGTACAGCCCCCAAACTAGAAACAGTACAGTCCCCACACTAGAAACAGTACAGTCCCCAAACTAGAAACAGTACAGTCCCCACACTAGAAACAGTTCAGTCCTCACACTAGAAACAGTACAGCCCCCAAACTAGAAACAGTACAGTCCCCACACTAGAAACAGTACAGCCCCCAAACTAGAAACAGTACAGTCCCCAAACTAGAAACAGTACAGTCCCCACACTAGAAACAGTACAGTCCCCACACTAGAAACAGTACAGTCCCCACACTAGAAACAGTACAGTCCCCAAACTAGAAACAGTACAGTCCCCAAACTAGAAACAGTACAGCTCCCCACTGTACGGAAGATCCTTCGTGGGTTGTACTGGTACAGTTTTTTATTATATTATTTACAGCATAAAAATCATATTTCGATTTCATTTACGTGATGTGAAAAATAACAGACATTCCTGGACGATGTTACTGCAGTGGAAAGTAATAAAATAAACCCTGGAACAAAAGAAGTTATTCTATACAAGCCTCACAATTGAATGGGCTCGTGCAGAAATTACAAAGACGCGCGCCGGTCTTTATGAGTAGACGGAGGACAGCCATCGCCGTGGGAACATCGCGGAGTAGACGGCTAGTTTAGATCTTATTTACGGTGTCTTCTCAATTGTCTCCGGGAATTCTTCTTGTCCATCTTATATCTCCTCCGAGATATATCCCTTAAATCCTTCTCTATGGGTGTAAGGTATTTATTGCTAGTCTCGAGTAGAAAATATTGTTAGTGAGAGGTAGAAAAAAAGGTAATTTTTATTGCTCTTTATTACAGTCGGGGAATCCAGGTACAGGCTGTACGTAGGATTTATGACAGATGTACTTACAATACTTCCTTGGAAGAAACACCGTGGATTTCTATTAAATACTTTACAGAATGCCAGCTAATTTCTTTTCTTTCTTTTTAATTAAAGAGTGTAAATTACTTCAATTAGGGCCATTGTATTGGAATTGCAGCATTGATTCTTATTCTAGTTTTTCAGATACTCCAAGAAGAGGAATGAAATTCAATCTGAAAATGTTTTAGATTACTATTATTTATTAAGAAAGGGAAAATCACAATAATTAACGCCTTTTTATTGCAATTAAAGCATTGATTCTTTTTTACTTTTTCAGATACTTCAAGTAAAGGAAAGAAATTCAGTCTGAAAAAAGTTATAGATTAATATTACTTAAGGAAAATAATATAGCAGGTGGTTTCATTTATTGTTTTCTAATTTATGTGCTAAATTTAAACCAGGAATTATCTAATAAAATATTCAAAATAAAAATCAGCGAAATGTTGCTTATAATTATAATTTTATATTTTTAAGATTATCAGTACTAATAATTTTAAAAGTATCTGTACAAATGAAAGCTTTACTTAATGCAATATAAAAAAAATAAATAACCACAAATTTTTTTAATTTTGGCTCTTATAGGTCGAAACAATGGTAAGATACCACCCTTTTCGCCAAAAATGTTGCCAAAAATTATTTCAAGAGGAGTTGGAACAAATCCAGTTAGCCTTATTTCAAGTGTCGCATCCCCATTTTGTGTCTCTTCCGAAAGACGGCATATCCAAGGATTTTTTACTCCCTTTTAAAAAATTCTAGGATCACATTCGTGGCTTTTTAAATTTATACAGGCACAGTACATCTTCTTTTTTTTTAAGACTAACCATATCTAATTTATTTTTTTCCTTGCTATTCAAAAGATTTACCGCTTGGAACAAAAGATACTGCAAGGTAACAGAACTGTTGGTTACACTCAATGCACCTATAAACTGTGGAGAGAGAAACATAAACTGAGCACTAGTTAAAAGCACTAGACTTGGGTCGAATCGTGAACGTAGCAGCTACTGCATATAATGTTAATGGTCTACGGAAACCAAACTAGGAACCTGTTTGTTAAAAAGGCAGGGAGGGTATGCAACTGGGAGTGTTAACGGTGGGACTAGACAAGCTGTGAGTGTGTTTGTGTGTTTATGTGTTTCTTTATTAATTTAAAGTCACTTTATAACGCTATGGCTAATCGGTCAAAGCTACAATGAGGAGTCCTAAAATTTGCCCATCCAGTTATAATTAAAATATAGATTGCGAGTACTTGACCACCTTACAGGCTCTGAACCCCCATTTTGTGTCTCTTCCAAAGGACGGCATATCCAAGGATTTTTCGCTCCCTTTTAAAAAATTCTAGGGTCACCTGCCGGGCTGCGAGCCTACGACCTTTTAACAATATTTTAGCAAAAGTTAAATATTTCATTTTTTAGAAACACATATATGCATGTCAGTACTACTGCTCTTTATTAGAGCATTTTAGGAGCAATAGACTGTGATATTGATGTGTAAAAAGAAAGAAAAATTCATGGTAATGCATTACTTAAAACGACTTTTAGTGATAGAAAGGCAAGGAGGTCGAAATTCCTACGTTTGTAATGAAGAAGATCGTGACGTACATCATAATTTATACTCTGTCCATTGTTTAAAATTAATATTTTTTAATATTGATTTTCTGTAGTTATTAAGTAACAGACTACTTTATAGGGATAAAAACAGTTGTTTTCCCTGCTAAATCGTGTACCTCAATTATTTACTACTTATCGTTTTCATTAAATAGTTTTAATAATCTTATATACCTCCATTACTTAATTTAAATGACTAAAATTGCACTGAATCCATAATGAAATCCAAAGCAATCGAGAATGTTAACAATTTAATTTTTAAAACTACAAAGGGTGTATTGTAACCTTCTATCACTCAAAGCGACACAAACCACTCATGACTATTAACCGACAAAGAAACTCAATGCATAAATAAATAAATGCTTAAAACTTAAAACAAACGTATGCTAACCAAGGAACCAGAGAGATCGATTACAATAGATGATAATTTTCGAAATTATCCTAAAGAGAGAGACCTTTCGAAAGACGTGGAAATAATGAACTGATTTGCACATCAGTTCCTCCGTTATTCCGATACAAGAGATATTATGCAGGGAGCGATGACAAGTGACACGTCCCGTGGGTGGCATTGTCAAGGATTGGTGTGGGGGCTCGGTCAACGCACTCTATCTTCGCTCTTCGCAAACATTCTAATATACACCGCAAACACTTCCCTCTTGTTAGCATTCCGTCTCTAATGCTCGTCCCTGGGTCCTTGGAGAGGCACAACCTAGCTGTGTATGAACCACAAAGAATTATATACATACAATTAATGTGGTCGTTTATAATTATAATCATAGCATGAACAAATACTCACAATGTCGTCAAGTATATTCCATAGACCCTATCAAGGCACAAGAGAGAACTTATAAGCCTTTAAAGGTACCAAGTGTTGTACCAGCGTTGATATCTAATCCATAAATCCGAAGAAGAAAACATCTTGTCACAATGATGCACCATAATCACCTGTAAAAAAAAGAAAGAAACCTAAATCAACATAACCCATGCAGGGCGTTGGGTTCATCTCATAGCAGGGAATGTTCAATTTCTTAGCCAGCGGTTCTAGGTGTGTGATTTGGCCGAGAGCACACTAAACCGCTATGCTGATCCAGCATCTATACGTTGCTGTTGACAGATTCAAAAATTTATCTGCAACAGCTGGATTCGAACCCGGGGTCGCCAGGTCAACTCAGCGCTCTAGACACTGAACCCGCTTCCTTTAACCATCAGTGAACAAACTGGAAAACCCGTTTTAACCTGCGGGACGTACGAGTGTA
This sequence comes from Arma custos, assembly GCA_037127475.1. NCBI lineage: Eukaryota > Metazoa > Arthropoda > Insecta > Hemiptera > Pentatomidae > Arma > Arma custos. The sequence continues at coordinate 89,804,600 of CM073762.1, forward strand.
AATACGTCAAACGTAAACAATAGCGTATATGGGTAGGACATATAACTAAGCCCTTGAAATATGTATATATTTTTACTATTTGTTTGTAATTTTGTATTTTCCTTTGTGCTAAATATATAAATAAACGAAAACGTATATATTTCATATATACTATATATTTTTCATTTATTTTAAGCATAAATAAAAAAAAAATAATATAATGAAATTACGTTCTTCGGGCGTGACGTACTGACACGTCCTGCCCGTTCCTTGCTGCATAATTAAAAAGGGAATTCCCCAGTTATGGGGTTAATATTAACATAAATGAAAATAAAAAGTTTATTCAAAAAATAACATTACACAAATATTTATGATAATAAGAGAAGTCTACCATGTTAATACCGTGTTCTTCACAAAGTTGGGTCACGTCTCTTCGTAGTAATTTTGTTTTTGAAATATCAGATTTAAGATGCTGCAGTTTTAATTGCATAATTTTGAGCTAATCAATAATGCACCGTAAGAACGTTTATCATGGAATAATGGGTTCTAGAATCTACGATCTCTTCTATTTAGTAAAAATATTAAATTACTCGATTAATCGATTAAATAATAAAATTAAACTAATATTAGATTTCTTTAAAAAAAACGATGTAAAAAAAACTGGACAATCAATCTTCAATTTTTCATAAAAAATGGGGAAAAAAATTATCCAGTGTGTATATTCTTAATTTATTAAAATGACGTTTCGACAAATTGATGTCATTTTCAAATCTTTTTAACAAGTTATTTTTACAGATTTTATGACTTATAACTTTAAAAAAGTTATTACGTTTTATTAATTTGATGCAGAAAATTGTTAAAATGATTTGAAAATTATATCAAATTGTCGAAACGTCATTTTAATAAATTAATAATATACAAATATTAGAAGAATCCCTTGAAATTCTCATAAATCCTTCTCATAAAAATAAGAAATAACTACAGGTCTGCAAAAAAAACAATGTTTTTTTTAATTGTTTTGATTTAGTTAACTGATCTTTATGCAGTTTTCACTGATTGATGAAAATGACATTGGATTTTTTTCTATCACATAAGGCTTGCCTACAAAGTTGAAGTTTTTGGAAACAGTACAAAAAATGGAAAATTTTGGATTTGTTTTTATTATTTTAACATGAGATAAAAGCCAAAAACAAAACATCCATACCTAGCTAAAATGAGACGAGATGCACACGTGTTGTAAACTTATTATAAATCTTTGTAAAAACGTTTTCTTTTTCCATCATAGCTTCTTTTGGTACTTTTTTTTTGGTTGATTGATGAATCGATGAAAAGCCTCCATTCCTCTGGGTCATACGCGATTTTGAGCATTTCCATCATGCCAGGTACATTGTTGCAGAATACTAGGCCACCCTCTTGTGTAAAAAAAAGGACAAATTCCTTTTCTCTAAATCGGTACCATGAAACTGAAACCCCGGAGGCTAACATATGTCTTTCTTCAAGTCTAAACCTTAAAATTTCTCCTGAAATTTGTGACTTATCTAGGGGTGATGGAATTTTTTTCACTATTTTTTCCGTAATCAGAACAAAACATACTGATAAGCCCACTAGTTAAATTTGCTATAATTTTTTCATTGCAGACCTGTGTAACTTATCTATTTGTTTATCTTGCATCTACAAGTAAGTTTATATGTCTCCTCTTTTAATGTAATAGCTAATTTTTTATAATTACGGTAAATTGAAGCTATATTTACGAACTCGTACTGTGTAATATTCCATTAAATTCTGACATTACTGATTTATTTTTAGTTAGATAGCCAAAATGTCGAAAAAGTTCACTTCAACTGGCGCTTAGAAGGTTACTTGCACTATTTTTTTATGACCTCAATGATTCGTTTTAAACCTTAAAGGTCTAAAATGAATATTATAATAGATGAGACAGCAGATTGACATACAGATTTTAATTATTACCAATTTTTCATAGTTGCGAAATATTTAACATAGCAAACAGGCTTAATAGATGCCGTCGTCCTGCGAAACCCAGCCCCTTACAGGTTTAGTGTATAAAAAACATAGCCTACATGTGGCTTGCTTAACGAGTTTGAACTTTAGATTCTTGCAGAAGCAGGTACATAAATATTAATCAATAATGACGTTTGTTTTGTGTAACAAGTAAAATCCATCAGAAAATAATGCGAAGAACGTAGGACATTATTCCGGTCGGACAGAGATATGGCTGGGGTCCCGAATTAGCATTCACTGAGGGCAGATATTGGACCTAAATAACTGCCTTGTACTTGCTATAGAAATATTCAAATTCCGAACATACACCGTTATATATACACTAATCTACATTCCTATTGTCATTTCAGATTCTTACCCATTAATCAGTAAAGTATTGCAAAGTTTATTGACACGTTATGTCTATAAAATCATTCGGTAATCTGCCAACTATTAAAAAATGCGATAGTACTTTTTTTTACATTGCTGGTGCAATCCTGTAAAAAAAAGTGAAACTTTTCCGATTTATTTGAAATAAAATTAGTAACTTCAGTTTATAACCTATGGAAGGTCTGGGATTCGGTACGTGACTATGCTGTTTCTTCGACAACAGTTGTGCAGGGAGGTATTTGTCCTAAATCACGCTCAACTGCCAGATTTTTCTCTCTTATTTTGGGTACCCACTTTGTAGAGGCTGATTGGAGGGTCCTAGATCCAGGAGGCCCTAGATCACATAGGATTCATCTCCGGCTGCTAACAGATTAAATAAAAGTCTGCCAGCGTGTGGGATAGGAACCACTCACCTTCGGCATGACAATCTAGCACTCTACCACTGAGGCTCCTATCCGCTCCCAATATATATATATATATATACATACATGAAGTTATTGGGACAGTAAGTGACCCTACTCGTGATTAAGCACTATGAAGTGAGCTTCTAGATAAATATATTTAAATCTGACCAGAAGGCTACATCATACAATACAAATCTTATAAAATATATTATTTTTTATATTTACATCTTAACAAAGAGATTTAGATATTTTTATATTTACAATTGAATTAAAGAGAATAAATAAATATAGAAAATGATACAAAACATGAGCTAGGATGTAATAACTTGTTTGCACAGCGTTTATCTTCTTTACAAGAACTAAAGTCATTATTTAATACTGAAATTTTAATCAAATAGCTAAACCAGTCTAAAAAGCATTTGTTTGGGAATTGATAAGCTATTGGAAAAGGAAGGGTTTAAATGAGGATAAAGATGACGCGTTGCGGATCTTAGATGGGATTGAGTTTCAATTGATGGAGGAACGAGCGAGAAAAGAACGCTTGGATATTTTGGTTCTGTGGAAACAAGAGGAGAGGTCGGAAAGGATCTTGTCTCTGCTGCTGGACTTAGGATTTAAATTGAAGGAGACTGCAGATATAGGAAGAGTGTTGAGAGTTGATGGATTGGTGTACAAATGAACTTAGGAAATATTATCTAAGGATAGAAGCGAAGAGCCACATTAACTATTACCTTCGGAGTTAATGTGGTGGTACTTAGGACAAATCTTAGAGAGCAAATAAAACGAATAATTTATATAGGAAAATATTCCTATTCAGAAGATCATTCTTTAAAATGATCAAGATATTAATAAAAACTGAAATATCGTGATATAAACAGATAACTACTAGGATCTTCATCTGATATCAATCGTTCCTACGAAATAAAAATTTTATATCTTTCTAATTTAATAGGCTATAAATTTGTCGTCATTTATTTTATGTTTGCCTTCAAACGTTTTATCGTACTATGGCCAAGGGTCAGAACCTGGAGCTAATAGCAGAAAGGTATGTGTAATGACAGTATTTGTAATTTATAACTTTTTATCTTCGATCATATAACATAGCGGTTTTAATATTATTTTTTAAAGAAATATTATTTTTTTATAAATTAGGGAAAATGTCATTTGAACTATATCATTTGAGTTCAGTTTCTAAAAAAAATCAAAAAATCATGTAATTTGGCGATATGAAATACAGTTCTTCAAAAAGGCGAGCATGTTGCTGAACTCATATCTAAAGAATTAATAAAATATAGACAGATAATATTATACTGTTACATATTAATAATATAATATATAAAGAAAATTTACATTAATATGTTTCTAGATGCGCTTAGTGGGATGAAAATAAATCGAGGCCTCAGAAGTAGTAATTTTGACTTCAAAATTTTTTCCAACCTTAATTGAACGGGAAAGAAACAAGTGTCAATACCCATGATATGTAATATTAATTAGGGAGAGGGGTAGCTCAGTAAGTAGATAGCTGTGTTGCTGTGCTCAAGATTTCTGGCTCAACTCCAGCTATGGCAGGTCAATTATTTAATCTGTTAATAACCACAGATGAATCCTGTGGAACCAACAGACCCCCAGACTCTATAACATGGGCACTCTTAATCGGAGTAAAAACATGGCGATTGTGCATGTCCTTGTACAAACGTTGTGCTTGAAACAGTCTCATCTCTTACAAATTCTGAACACAAGCATAACCAGGGGTAGTCATGATATAGGTTTCTCTTATTATTTTTTTATGTATAAAGGAGATAGTTGGGGGGTGCAGTAAAAAAAAAAAACGCTGAATAAGTACTAGACTTATATTTATGTGCCGAAGTTTCGACCTACAGTGTAGGTCATCTTCAGGGCGATTTGGAGAGAGAAGCCGTTGGGTGCACCGGCTGACTAACAATCTTCAACAAACAAAAGTCTAGTACTTATTCAGTGTTTTTTATTACTGCACCCACCAACTATCTCCTTTCTACATTTGATCATCCAGTCAACTATTTTCCTCTCATATTATTTTTTTAAATGGTAATCATTGCTTATTAGCAAGGATTATTGAATATGTTTCGAAGAGCTAAGTGCTGAAAGAATAAGATGCTTTTGTTGTTCGGATGCCTTCGGAAGTCTTCGGAATAGTCTTATAAATCTTTAAACTTGACATGACAAATGGTACTCAGGCATTAATACTCTAAACTGAAAACTTGAAAAAATATATGGTAACTACATAGGTGCTGCTTAATTAACTTTTGATTTAAATGATACGGAATAAAATTTAAAAAATGTAATATAAGTACAATGTTATTTGAGAGAAAAACATTTCAAGTGTTTCATTTCAAATTTGCTTAATGGTGCTTACGTATTTTTCAAAAACCGATTTCAATTTCAGTTATTGTAAATATATCATGTGGACTATTTATCTGTTGTTAGACTCTGAACTAATAACAATAATGTTTAGAAGTATTTAGAATAAAAAAAAGGAGACAAAAGTTAACATTTAAAAAAATAACAAATACAAAATTCCAAAATCCATAGCCATTTACAACATTCACTACATAAAACATTATTTCAATTGAAAATTACTGTATTATTGGTGCACAAAATGATTTATTTATCCTTCGATAAATTAATTTTCTTCTTCAGAAGTCTAATTACCACATTTTTAAACATAAATCACTGCATCGATATTAATTAATTATAATTAAATGATCACTGGAGTTCAATAGTAATTCGTAATGTAATGAGTTCTACTTTACATAACCATATACTAGTTCTATTATACATTTTTTATCAATTGACCCACAACAATACACATGTTGACATAAGGAAAACTTATTTACTTGGCGATATAATATCGATTTCTGCATGAAATATTTCATTTGTCATGACAAATCCGACAAAGAAGCTAGTGGTGGAACATAAATGATATGTCCTGCTGCTTTATCACCCAGTGAGCTATTCAACTACCAAAAGAGGTAGGAGGTTCGTTAGTTTGAGTAGATTATGGCTATTGTGCCGGTGATCCACTACGGTAGGGGATAAAGACCAGGTCTCAATCCGGAACTTCCAAAGGGGCTGTAACTTGGCGCCGAAGAGGATGTTAATTGGCATGCGAGCCGGGGGGCAGGTTTATGCCCGAGTCTACCCGGCCGCTTCCATAACTCCTCCACTGATTGTAGTATACAGGTGTCTGCATAAATACCTGACGCTGTTCCACTGCCTCCTATCTAATGTTCCTCCGAATACAGTTAGCAATGGTTAATTATGCTTAGGATTTCGCTCCCAAGAATCAAAACTAATGCTTTGTCCTCGGCTGCTTCCATGTTAAACCAAGATTCAATTGAAGCTACAAATATTCAATAGTGGATATATTTCATATACTTATCATTGGTGAAAATGGTTCACTATATTGTTCCTAATTGCTCTTAAATATTGTTAGTTTTCATCAACACTTATTAGCTATATTTTTACAATTTATTACAAATTTACTTTGCCTTAAAAATTCTTAACTTAAATAGATCCAGTTTACAATTTAAATTATTTTTCCCTATTACATAATTTTACATAATGTAACCTGTTGTAATATTATATTTACGTGCAATATTTTTTTAATCATCATCATGAAAACCCAATATACTCATACTTTTCATTTCTATCATCCTCTTATATTGTTTTTAAAAACAATGGCAAAGACCTGCAATTTGGACCCGAAACATCAGCTGTTAAGTAGCCAACGTAACCTTCAGTGATATACGTTTTAATATGTATTCACGAATTTCTTGTATTGAAAATACGATAATACTGATTTGCCCTAGAGGCTACCAGTGGTCTAGTGATTAGAAACAAATTACTAAGTCCAAGATCGCGGTGTCTTAGCCCGGCAGGTTGCCCTAGGACTTTTTAAAGGGAGTATTAAATCTTTTGTTATCCCGTCCTTCGGAAGGGACGTAAATCGGGGGTTCCGAGCCTGTATGATGTCAGGTACTCGTTAAAAATCGCTATCCTAATTAAACCTGGGCAGGAAAAATTTAGAGCTCTCAATGTTGCATGGTCCGATTGGACATAAAGTGACGTTAAATGAACAAACAGATTTGCCCTATATTCTAGCATTTTTATATAATCCATTCCACTACTAAACGCATTTTTATAAATATATCGCATTACAGGACTTTCTACAGTTAGTCCAATACTTCTTTATAATGTTTAATGGAAACTATTTCTTTTTTCCATCAAACGAAACGGAACGACCGGTATTTACTTCATTCCTGAAACAACTAGGGCGAGAAAAAAAAATATTCACAAGTTTTTCCAATTGCGGAGGAACTAAATTGATTAGAAGAGTAAACAAACCGGCTGTACTTCTCAGTCACCGTTATGATCAGTCGCCGGGAAATTCTCCTCACTTATCTGTCGCGAATCCTCAATGAGCTAGTTTATATAAATTGTTTATATTAGTTTTTTTCTATTTATTTAGCAATCACCTAGCGTAGTAGTAACCTCGTTATTTCGAACCGTTTATTGGAAAATCTTATATTTTAAATAAGCTACTAACCTATTTATTTTAATTAACACCATCAGTACAGACTGCATACAGATGTACTTATGTATGTAACGGAAACTTTGAACACGATTTTCGGACTTAAAAACATCGAATTAAATCTATACATACCACACTCATCAAGGATCGATAACAATACAATAAGCCTTATCTTAGAGACAAGCATATGACTACTGGCAGGATCAATTGTGGAAGTTCTTAAATTTTGCAATAAAAGTAAATAATAGTTTTTAAAACTTTAATAGTAAACAAAACTAAAAAGTACAATATAATTTTCATTAACTTTAATTACGGTCACCTGTGGTCTAGTGGTTAGCGTAACAAACTACTAAACCCAAGATCGCGGGTTCGTAGCCCGGCAGGTGACCCTAGGATTTTTTTAAGGGAGTAAAAAATCCTTAGTTACGCCGTCCTTCGGAAGGGACGTTAAACGGGGGTCCCGAGCCTGTACGATGTCAGGTACTCGTTAAAAATCCCTATTAAACTTGGATAGGCAAAATTTCGAGCTCCCACTGTAGCATCGTCCGATTAGCCATAGCAGCATAAAGTGACGTTAAATGAACAAACACTAACTTTAAAATAAGAATAGAGTGGTGAACAAAAAATAAATCACGAGCTAGTACATTGTCAGGTACTCGTTAAAAATCCCTATCCTAATTAAACCTGGATAGGCAAAATTTAGGGCTCCCATTGTAGCATCGTCCGATTAGCCATAGCAGCCTTATGTGACCTTTAATGAACAAACAAACAACAACGAGCCTAAGGTACTTTTTATGATATTTTCATAATAACTCAATTTTTACCAATATCAGTCAATAAAATACATCACCCCAGGTTTTTTTAAAGATATAATGAATTTTTTGTTCATCACTCTATTGTTATTTTAAACTGAGAAAAATATTTTCTACTTTTTAGCTTTGTTTCCTAAGAAAAGTGGTTTTTAGTTTTAATATTTATTTATTTAATTATCAGGTTGTATAAAAAAAAAATTAATCCATGTTTCACGAAAGAGACATTTAGGAATAAACCCTGAAATTGGATTTTATATTAATATAAAAACATAAATTCATTAATTTGCTAAATCGCGTATGAATATCAAAATGTAGGCAAAGGATATATTTTGATTAAATCTCATTCGATGTAATGTAATAAGTAACGAAATGTAAATCTTAAGTAAAAGAATTGAAAATGGTTTAATAGTGTTTTCCGGATTAGATTAAACGTCTGATATTTTTTCTTATCTCTATAATATCTTTCTCTACGTGTATTATCTATATTTATTTTCAGGTAAAACTAATCAGGGTATATCCTGCATATACAATGCTTGCAATACTCAACTGTTACGAGGGTTTTAAAGACAGTTTCGGGTCTAAACGACTGACACGGTCGAAGACACCTAATGGTTTCATTATTGGATCATCCTTATATCAATCGACAACTTCTCATTTATAAACATTTAAATTAGAGCGGAAAATGTTAAAAAAATTATTAAAGTTTAATCTGAAATGTTAATATAATTTTTTTTTTTTTTTTTAGCCACCTAGTATAAGTTAATACTTGGACATGATAGTACTTTGTCTACATAGATACTCCAGTCATTATGTAAACCAATCGGAATTATATAAAGTCTTATTATTGAAAAATAAATAAACAATCTAAATTCGCTAAATTGGTCCAACTGTGACAGATAATTTATGCTCATTTCGGTCATCAGGCTTAAAGCTACACAATAGCAACCCTATCTTAATTTAAAAATAAATTTTTAAAAATCTTAAATCAAAACAGGTCTATCACCTTTTTTGATCTTTTAGCACACTTCCCACTTTATTCGAACTAAAAAAAAAAAGAAATAAAAAAAAAGAAATCTAGAAGCCATTAGATAACGGCTCGTCAAGTCGAATCATTTCAGGATTCGAATCCAAACTTAAGCGTGGTCCTGTTTTAACTGTTTTTCGTTTAACTATTTGTGGCGAGGTTACGACCAAATGCGTCGTTCAAATTTTCTGCAAATTGGATACATTTTCAGAGGGAACGACGTATATATGAGTTTTTATTTTTAAGTTCTGTAACTATATCGCTCCTTCAAAAGAAGAATGTCACAACTAAAAAAAAAAATTTTTTCAATACAATATGAAAGTTCCTTGTGAGTAGAAAAAAAAATTACGATTTGAGCATTGGTAAAGCAAAGTATTCATATTGTAATCATGGTATTGAAATTATTTGATTAACCATGAGATAATTTTTTAGAAGTTTGAATTTTTTTTAATTTAAACTTAATTTAAATTATTCTCATAAAACTTCAAGTTCAAATACGATTCAACTCAAAATATGATTTTATCAAAAACAAAAAAAAAGTTGGCAATTGTATATCAGATATGTCGTTCCTGGATTAAGGCTTGATTCAAAAATGTCAATTTTTGAGTTCTGTCGTTGTTCTTTTGGAGAAGCGGTTTGTTTTATATATATATATATATAAAATTTCCATTTATTTAATAAATGGGGACCATTGGAAGTACCAAAATGTTACTCAACTATAGTTACTATAAATATCTGACAAGAAATTTTTTAGGGACTAAAAAGAAAAAAGAGATTTATGAAGTCACTTTTGTATTCAGCAGATTTAAATTGGGATTAGTATATAAGTCACACTTCGTATAATGACTTTTAAATACTGATAATATTGATTAATATTCTATCAATAGTTATAATATTTATAACTAACAGCATTTTGAGCGTTCATGCGTTCATGGGTACATCTACGTCCCAACTATTGGAAATCACAGCCTCCATGAAGTTAACAACGATAACGGGGTTCGGCTTGTGAGCTTAGCTGCGTCTAGGGACCTTATCATAGCCAGCACTCTCTTCCCCCACAAAGAAGTTCATAAAGATACGTGGATCACTGCGGATAGATCAGTGGTTAATCAAATCGACCGCATATTGATCGGGAAGCGACACAAATCAAATCTCCTGAATACGAGGATGTTTAGAGGAGGTAATGTGGACTCAGACCACTACCTTTCTATCGCACACCTCACAGCCAAGATTTCGAGACCTAGACCGCACAGCAGGAGGCATATGGGTAGAAGATTCAACCTGGAGATGTTCAAAGACCTGGCCGTAATGAACCAGTACTCCGTTGAGCTTAACCAGTCATTACAATCGAGAAACATTGGGTGTGGTTGGGTTGATGGTCAATGGAAGGCCTGCTTGGACGAAACGGCAGCTGTGACGCTGGGGCCAGCTCCAAAGGAGTCCCGCTCCCCGTGGTTTGCTTGCCAGAAAAACAAATCATACCGAGCCATGACACAGAGGGGCACGAGGATAGTGTTGAGGAGTACGGAAGACTACGCAAGGAAGAAAAGAGACCCCAACGCAAGAAAAAGAGACAAAAGGAGCGTGAAGAGCTGAAGAAAATAGAAGAGATTCGAAGAGAGCTTTGCCCAGGAAGCTGCTGACAGAGCCTCTTTACAGGAAAAGAAGACGAGGAAGAGCCAGGCTTAGGTGGAGTGACGGAGTAGCGGCTGATCCTTGGTGTACGCAACTGGATGGCAGGAGCTCAGAACCGCGACCATTGGCGGGAGCTGCTTGTGGAGGCCAGGGCTCATCACTGGGTGGTGGGGCCTAATTAGTTAGTTTCAGATTAAATTCAAAGTGATACATTAATGAGGTGTTTCTATTTATATATAAGTGCGTTTTGTTTATATCATTGACGGTTCACTCATCCAGTTAGATATTTTTAAAAACAAGTTATCTTAGTTGATATTGTTTGTATTTTTGTTTCATTATTTGCTTTGTTTTTTCTACTTGACATTGTAATTTGCATGCATATGTGATTATCTATTGTTTCTCTCTCGATAGTTAGTGTAGTCTTAATTCGATGATATTTTTATTTCTTGTACTCTGTTGTTTTTTATTCTTTAAATGTTGTCATTGGAGGTAATTCGCAATTTTGTTATTAAATCTTCCTCATGTGTTAATTTCATTGTGTTAATTAATTTAATGTAATCATATTATAGTCTGAGGCATAATAATACCCTGTACAGAAACCTGTATTCTTATTCTAAAGGGACTTGTCCCAGAATAAATGGTAAAGACTTTATCATTATCATTATCATTATTATTATTATTATTATTAATATAGTGTGGTAAAAATATTCTTTGAAGTCAGGAAGGCTTATTCTTTATCCTGTGATTATTAAAATTCCACATTAAGTCAATAAAAGCGTTTTAAAGTAGCTGCATCATTCCATTTTGAGATAAATAAATTTGGTTCTCTAAATATTCTGCGATAATTCAGAGTGTTAACTTAAACGTGGTCCGATCCTGGGCAATAACTAAGCATCCTACCAGAGAGGTTTAACCTTTTCACGGATGAATATCCAATTTATGAAACTATTTCTCATGGATTTGTGATTTTTCTTTTATAAATGTTAACGGATATTGTTTTGCTATTCAGTCCAATTTTAAACCAATAATATTTCCAAAAAAGAATGATGTCTGTTGTGGTTTTAATTAACTGGTGTATATATCATACAAAAGTTTTGTGAGTATAGACTAAATAAGTATCTAGCAAGTAGTAAAATAAAGTTGGGAATATCTTACACTAGTTTATAGCTTTTTTTATAACGCAAAATCAAAATTTTCATCGAAAGAAAAGTTTTTTTTTTCCTCTACCACTACAACCCGTGAACGGGTTTGGTGTTCAGTAAATGGTAGAGAGACTGTACTGGTTCATGGACAACGGTTTTGCAGGGAGGTGATTTGTTCTAGATCATGCTCAACCGCCAGACTTTCCCCCCTTATTTTGGGTACCCTATTTTTATAACATTTTATAGAGGCTGGGTGACCCCAGGAGGGTCCTAGATCCCATATGATCCAAACAGACTAAATAAAAGTATTGCCAGCAGCGGGATTTGAACCAGGATTTCTGGCATGGCAACTCAGTGCTCTACCACTGAGACATTCCGCTCCCCGACGATTACGACGGTTGGGGCAAGGAACTGTTCGGAACGAATCCAAAAATATATATGGGAAAACATTTATATAAATATTAGTTTTATATGAAATTTAAACATTAAGAATTTGGTTCAAGTTTTATATGAAACAGATAATTGACTTATTTTTACATACACCGCTTAATCGTAGACGTTTACAAACGCTATGGCTAATACATTAAGAGTCTTCGAGAGGAGAATACATAGAAAAATATTTGGCTCCTTATTCAATGAAGTAATTCAAATATGTAGGATAAGAAATAATAATGAGTTCTAAGACCATATGCCATAATACCGAAATTGGGTGATCCAATGGAATGGTAGGGGCATGTTCAGAATGCTGACTTATAGGAGTCAAAAAAAGATGATCCAAAGAAGAATTTATGGGACCAGGAGAAGAGGAAGACCTGGGAGAAGGTGGATGGATGGTGTGGAGAACGACCTCAAATAATTGGGAGTAACAAACTGGAAGGAAAAACTAGGGATTGAAATAAGGCCAAAACCCACACCGAGCTGTAGAGCTACCTAACCGGAGCAGTTTGTAAGATAATTTATACTTAATATTTTTTTTTTTATTAACGCTTTCCAATATATTCGTTTATGCAAAAAACAGTATAAATTTAAATAAACAAACTTGTTTTATATAATTACTCAGTAAACTGTTTGAAAACGTTCCTTGTTAAACCAGTAGATAGGGGGAGGGTAGTAATAAAATTGATTATTTTGTCTGTAGGAGGCATGCAGGAAAAAATAGTGCTACAACGTGGGTTGTAGGAGCCCAGGGCGAATTTTGCCTATCGCCATTTAAATATGAAAAAAGCTACTTGCAAGTATGAAGCGATTATTTTTTGCTCTTACACCAATGGTCGATAAATTTCAAGCCTCCCTTGTTTTGAATTTTATAATTAGAAAATAATATGGCATTAACATTTTTTCATGGCCCATGCCACTTCTTAGAACTTGTTTGTTAAGCGAAGGCCTTATAAATAACGATTACAGGAATTGTCAATTACCGAGCTGGATATTACTAGAAAGTTTAGTTTAGTTTAGGATCGGAAAATGGCCTGTATATAATATTTTTAAAAACAAGTTTTTTATAAAATTTAGAATTGCATTTTAATAATATAACAAGTGAATAGAATGAATGTTACGTAATGGCATGAGATAAAGACAAATAGAGACACTAACAATTGGTAGTATTCAAATAACAAATTCAACTTAGGTCAGGAGGCCATTTTCTTTTCAGATGCCTCGGAGGATTATCGGGAAACAGAGAAGCAACTATGTTTGAAACTATCGGGTTCGAGTGGTAATGCAGACCGTTATGAAATGATTGATGTCGGTTTCAAACAAAATCAGCCACAAAGTGGACATGGAGGCCATAATTTATTCGTAACAAAGTAAGAAGTGATAAGGATTTTACGAGGGATTTCGGATTGAAAGAATTGGACAGGAGAGGAACTCGATGACTTAGTGGAGCCCCAAAGCTTAACTCCGTAAGTCCAAATAGGTCTTGTAATGGTCGTAAATATGAGTATTTTGCACTTAATTGGTAGCTTAGAACGTTTGTCTCGTAATTGTTGAAGTAGGCTGGCAGTTTCTTGTCGTTTAGTTCTAGTATGAGGATAAATGTTTGTCAAGATGTTGTCCTAAGTATCAGATCTATTCTACAATAACGAGTGGAATATTATTGAGGACAGGATAAAGAAAGGCAGGAAGTCATTGGTTTTCGACTGAAATCAATTAAACGTGAACTAAAAATTTATATTTATATTAAAAACTATTAAATAGGATTCATGATAACCCCTGTAGTTTTTAATTTATAAATTTTAAAAGAATCGTTACAATTTGCAATTTTTAAATATTTATCGGTAAAATTAATTAAAATCCTTTCACTATTGATAGAAGTGACTTAGAACTTATTGATAGAACTACGGAGCATGAAATCGATATGCAAATCTGTCATTAATCACTACTGAAAGGAATTGAATTTATGTTAATTTAAATGTTTATTTAAGGTTTTAATTTCCACAGCGTTTTGTGCATTTATCTCTCTTGATTGAGATTCCGTTAGGCTATCTCTTTGGTCGAATGAAAGATAATGAACTGAATACGTTATTTCCATTAGTAATTAATCTATTTCAAAAAACAGCTAGGAAATCCCATCGAACAACCGACTGATATTCATTAATTCAAAAATGCCTCCCTCTGCATTCGAAACGTAAAATCTGAAAAAAGTCATTATCAGAGACAGACAATTGCATACTAATAAAACAAAATATATGTAATGTAAATGTTAAACTAGGTTTGTCCTAATCTATGTTCGATGAAGAAATTATAAACACAAATTCAAATTTTATATTATTATAATGCATTATTATAATAGAGATACCAGGTCCTTAAGAGTCCATTAAAATAATAGAATTACAAGTCCATCGATATACTTTATGACATGAATTTTTATTTATTTTTTTTTAGAATAGAATTATTCATTGATATTTACAACTGTAATTATATTACATCAAGTAAATCTGCTGTATGAACAGAGTACATGAAAAAAAAAACACTTGTGAAACTATCCATTGATAGCACTCCAATAAAGTTCTATAGTAGAAGGTCTCGAGGCCATCTTCTTTTCAGACGCCTCGGAGGGTTATCAGGAATATTATGGGAAGCAAGTTGAGAGACTTCAAGTGTCAAGTGTGTGAGCTTTTCATGGAAGGATAGGTATCTAGTTTCGGCCAAATCAACAACATATGGTAAATAATGATCATGATGGATGCGTTTGTTTGTGACATAACAAGGAGCGTTGAGGATTTTGGATTGTAAGGATTGGATAAGAGATGAATTGGATGGTTCAGTAGAGCCCCAAAGCTCAACTCCTTATGTCCAAATAAGTCTGATAACTGTTATGTAAATGAGTCTTTTGTAATTAATTGGCAGCTTTGAACGTTTGTCCAGTAAATGTTGAAGTAGGCGAAAACGTCGACCAGTTTCTTGTCTTTTCAGTCTGGTATGTTGTTTTATACACTAAAACTAATGTTAATCAACTTTCTCTGTTGATTTTTATTTTATTGTACAGCAAGACAGCTTTGTTAAAAACCTTCAATTTAGTAAAAGAATAACAATTTTTATATAAGTTATTTGTATTCAATTTACTTTCTTTAATAATTTATAATCCATGAATAAATTATTGATATTATTCTCTATTCACAAATTAGATGGTTATCCGTTAGGATGTTGCAGTTGTTTGATTTAGATTAAATACTTAAATTATTACTGAAAAACTACAATCAAGAACATGATTGTAATTTGTAAATAGAAAATAATATGATTTATTTATTAATTATTTATTCAGGAATGACATAACGTCAATAATTTGAGGGAACAATACTAATAGTTCACGCTAAAACAGAGAGATGGAAAAAAATAAAATAAAATTCTTAAAAAGAAACTATCCAGATTTCTACAAGGAAAGCCATCCTCGCAAAATGACGGGGTAAGACTACACGAGGAGGTAATGAAACATATTTTGCGTCATTAGGCGGTTCAACAACTATAATGCCTTCTTTGGTCTGTATTATAAGTTCCTTCTTGGACAATTTTCTTAGCAATTCTCCCTTCAAAGCTCTGGGTAATTGCTTGAATTATCTCTTTTCCTCTTAACTCTTTAAACCTAATTTGAAAGAAAAATGTCAATTAATATCAAAATAAGGGGAATACATGTTGCACAATAATGATATAACAAAAATTCCTCTATATAAACGGACTATGAACTTTGAAACCTCTATGAAATTTTTAGTAAAAATACATACGTAAAACTAGAATTGAGCAAAAAGTAGAGTATCATTACTAAACAACAAAAAATAATATAATATAATTTAAAAAACATGAAGTTTTGCCTATAAATAAAGTGGGTTTGTTGATGTAGTTGATAACAGATGTCAAATAATTGTTTTAAATATAATAATTTTAATAAGAAATAGTAATAGATTCATCAATTTAATCATTGAAGCTAAAAGTGATAAGTTTCATGATTAATTCAAAATGTCAAACAATATGAAAATTGATATATTATTAGTAATCGAATAATAATCAATTGGTTTATTCATTTTATGATTTCGTTTATCATACATAAAATATTTTTTTTATTCATTGATATTATTAATTGTCGAGAGCGGAGTAGTGAGTTATTTATAGCTCAGTGTGTGGAGTCATGAAATACAATCCTGAATGTTGCGGGTTCAAATCCAGATATGGCAGATATCTTATTTAATCCGTTAACATCCATGGATGGATCCTTTGGGATCTGTAGAGCCTCCCGAGGCACAGTCAGCTTCTATAAAATGGATACCCTAAATTGGGAGAAAATGAAAATGATCTCGGACAAATCATCTCCCTGCTCAATTGGAGTGGTTCAGGTTTTTTCAAGATTTTTTTAAAGTTAAAAATATCAGTTTATTTTTTTACATCTGTAAAGGCTTGACCAATTAGTGACACAGGTTTAAGGTTTATTATCTTTGGATTTACTATTAGACTGAGGCACCTCCACGCTGAAAGGCAAAACGAGAAAGAAGGAAAAGGATTTGTAATTAAACAACCATGCCTGTTACAATTGTACAACAAGATGTTTTCATAGTTTAACATTATCGAACATCATTCATATTAAGAAAACATAATAAATAAGAGAGTTAATAAAGATCGATAGGTAGAAGCACTGAAAGAAGGGCCTTCCTTATTCAGTCGTTTATAGACCACAAACAGACATTTCTTGAATAGAGATTATGTTTAAGCGAATCTTGAAAGACTATTTAAGCAAAGCTCAATTTTTAATAACAAAAAAAAATTTCAATTGCATTAATTCATTCATTACCATTAAATAACAACTCCCATGAGATGCTTATGTGAGACTAATAAAAAGAAAACTTGTGTGTGTGATGCTAATCTGATGATATTTCAGGATCCATTTATTTTATACCGTGGGGTTACAAGTGAAATACACTTAAAACGTGATTTTGTTACTTGCATAAGGTCATTAATACAATTGATAACTTGGAACTTGCTAACGCGAATTAAATCTTCAGAGTTAACATTATAGAGAATTAGCTTACATTCGAACACATTATGGCCTACTGTATTCATGAGGACAACCGTGTAGACGTTTTATTTACATTTAATGGAACCTCACGGCGAGTATGCCCTTAAACGTTGAGGAGCTATCCAAGTCCTGCAGAAGAATACCCCGCAATAAAATATACAAAGAATGCTCTTACTGAAAAGGATATATGCTAATATTGGCAGTGACCGGGGTATTGTCAGCGGCGGCTGGGGTTCTGATCCTGACTCTCTATCCTTATCTTTCTCGATGGTTAATCCTCCATCTAGGATATCTATGTCCGCCAAAGGATATCCTTAGTGGATAGTTTAATAGTGCCCTTATTATCCTTATACAATAGAACAGAGATATCGGAAAAGGCTTTTACTAATAACTTCATGTTCTCAGTTTGTCTACTAAAGAGACGATGTTGATGTCTTCTAGGCTTAAATAACAATTGAGAATTATTCTATCAACATTCAATAAAAGTACATTCCACAATACAATTAAAATTTTACATATGATGATTTTTATTTTTTTTTTGGAATGACAACTTAGAATCACGCAACAATATTTTTTTCTTTTCTCAGGTGGAGTTTTCTTTGTCTCCAATATTCTTTCATGCCTTGACTTGCATGTTTCCTTTCATCCTCTGTCCAACTTCGTCCAACCTTCCTTGGTCATTCTTCATTCTGAAACCCTTTCCGATTTTTGACTTCAATCCCACTTTCACTTCCTTCTATCATTTGAGACTGTAGTTTTCAACTTTCCTAAACCATTCCTTACTTCATTGGTCCAGGTTGTAGTGGTTTTCTTATTCCAGAAATATTTGTATAGGTAATAATTATTCACATATTTATAGCATATATTTAATATTTAGTTTTCTCTTCCCAAATTAATGCTACAAAGAAACTTTCTCAATTAATATTATTTAGTTATATCAATTTTTAATAGATAAATATTTAAATGATTAAAATCAATTTCAAGCATTACAGCTCTGATGCCTGAACCACATTAAATACTTGAGAATGGTTAGTTGTTTAAAAAAAGAGTTAAACTAGCATATATTAAATTTATCTATGAATTTATTGTTATATATATAATTCTTATAAAGATATAGTTATATACCTAATGACCCACTTTCGCTGATTTAATAGCCGCTCAGGAACAAAGATGAACTAAAGAGGAATTGAATACGAAGATATAACAATTATAAATTTCTAATGGTCGATTAAAGAAAGAGATATCGACAATGAAAGCTATCAGTGCCCACTCTCTCAAGGCTAATAATGTAACTTGTGTTTCACTTCAATCTTTAATTTTTAGGTTTACAGTATAAATAAATTCACATTTATAGTTACCCTATAACCCACAAGAAAATAATTTTTCAATCAGCAACAAATCAATTTTATATAAATATGAATAGTATTTATAGTACTTATCCTAAACAAGGTACATTGAAAATGTATATTATTTTATTGCCTTACACGGAGCACCAAGACGATTTTATTGTTCGAAGAAAATCAAATTAAAATTTATTGATTCTTTTTATAATACTTTTTCTTTTTTTGCGTTTTTATTAACATCCAGTAGATCATCAAGAATTATTGCTTATTTAAACCAGGCGTGACCTACCCACGGCTTTGAAAAAAAATTGAATAAATTAATTACATAACCAATGTCTGTAAAACTTACTTCGTTATGAATCGGTTCTTAGTTCGGCTAACACTAAAAACGAAACATGCCTACGAACTTGCATGAACCTCTAGCATCCAGTGTTCTTATTATAAATCGAAGAATAGTTACTGGAAGACCTAATGTGGGATATAAATAGTCTGGGGATGAAGTCAATATTATAAAGATGTATTATAAATCGTTCATTAAATATTAAATATATATTTCCAATTAACCTTATATTAATATACTACATGGGAGCGGAGTAGCTGAGTGGTAGAGCACTGAGTAGCCGTGCCGAAGGTATTCCGTTCAAATTCCGCAGCTCGTGTTAGCAGCCGGAGATGGATCCTATGGGATCTAGCAAAAGATTTACTCTGTGGGTGGGCCGGGCATCACACAGCCATACTTTTCAAGCGATACAAAAACGATATTGAGTTTATCGAGAAGTCCTAGCTGATTAAGGTGTACTAAAGGTTTTTCTTGTTTACATAAATCGTAGCAATCAGAAATACATTGTTTTTACCAACCTCTCATGAGATTAGAGCCATAAAGAGCCATAAAAAGAACTTTATAAGCTAATCTCTGTCCCAACTAACGAAAGAACCATCTGTTGAAACCTCATGATTACCTTCTTCCAAACAGGTAAGATGCATCTTAAAGAGGCGTGATGTGCATTAGGGACTTTGATGGCCCCTTAGCTCCCTGGAAGGATGGACTGGAGCAGTTTGATGACACGGCAGCCGGCTCCTGGTATCACGTTGGCCTCTTCCTCTTTTACGATCATTAGTGACAATCAGATACCGATCTCAGCTCATAATCCTTGATGGCTCCGATACATCTCCATCTACTGTTGGTTTATACACCGTCTTTATACGAGCGTTTCTTTTTATCTTCGTTTGCTTTAAAATTGATAATAAAACTTACAAAAATAGAGCGGTAAAAAGTATTTTGGGAATGAAGTATTTTCCATGAAACGATCGTTAGATCCATCAGGTCACGTGGATAATGATTCCAAGAACCTTAATATTTTTTTAATTCCTTAAAAAAAAGTTTATATTGAGTAACTTATGGTGTAGTGGTTAGCATAACCATGCTCAAGATCACGGGTTCACAGTCCGGAAGATTTTTTTAAAGGGTGTAAAAAATTCTTGGTCCTTTCGTCCTTCAGAAGGAATGTAAAACTAGAGTTCCAAGCCTGTATGGTGACAGTTATTCGTTAAAGATCCCTACCATACTTACACCCGGATAGGAAAAATTCAGGGGTCCTAGTGTAGCATCGTCAGATTAGCCATAGCACTATAAAATGACGTTAAATAAATTTAAAAGAATACTAATCTATATTTGTGGAAAGCTACAAAACAAAGCCTCAAGCCCCTTATATGGTTATATAAGACATATCAACTTATTCTCACAACATCATGACAACAGTTTTAATACATTATAATTATATCTGTAGTGTCCCCAAAGATATCTTACCAGGTTTGATAAAAGGCTTGGTGAGCCCTTAGGTCCGATGCCGATACATGACTATCAGTTTACCAAGTTCTTTATTATGATTATCATCCACCCCGAACCCGTAAGATCATCCTTAAAACAATCCTCCTACCTAGGCTTTGATCTACTCCTGAGAAATTTACCAGTCAGCTCACCATTAATTTTTTTTAGGAATTCGTTCGCTCCTTAAGTCCCATCTAAATCTTCGCGATCCATGGTTTGCCATTCCTAATAATGTAATCTCCATTGAACGCGTCCTATTAAAGATAGAATACACAATCCTATATCTACTTCCCACTATACTGAGTCGTCCGTGTTTCAAATTTATTATTCAATTTTAATTTCTGATCCTTTTTAAAAAATATTTAATTCCACAAATCCAAAAAAAAAGAATGAACTCCATGTTTGTTTTCTGGGAGAATAAGTAATTACGGGGAAATTAAATTGACGATCATTAATATTTTGACAAAAAATCCTGGGATTTCACAAGCGAAACATAATTTCTCTTCGCTGTTTCGCGATAGATCAATAGCTGAAACAAAATTGTTGGAATAAATTTATAAGGTATTTAATGCTGTAAAAAGTAATTAAATAGTATCCAGCACAACTTGCAGCAACCTAAGTGAACTTTCACATTAGTTGTACATCCACCGAACTGCAGTTTATTTAATTTTATGTTTAAGCTTATGATACTCTGATGCAGACGAACCCGCAACTGTTTATTCATCAACTATAATTTGTAAATAACTACGATGCCTCATTCCCATTTATGATACTTTTAGCAATGAAAGCTGAAGATGGCTGTAAAAGCTCAACTATCATTAGGAAAGAGACGGAGTGCTGCTTCATGAACGCCACTGCAAGAAGATAATCCCTGCTTCGAGGCCGCTAATTCCTCAAGGTCTTAGCTTCCTGAATATTTATTGGCTAAGATTGCCGCATCTTCAAGCTTTATGAGGAACGTGCTTTAACAATTTCTGCCTCCTCTTCACTCCTTTCCCATTTCTTGATTTCCTTAGAAGCGATCGGTGAGCCTGTCCGGGCCACTTCGTGATCCGCAGGCCATGGGAACAGTCAGCGAGAGAAACATAAATTATCCCAATGCGCTTAAGCTCCCGACCAAAGCATGAAAAACTGAGGCCAGTCGCTAACCGGTATTTACCAACAGTTTAGTTCCTTCCTAATGCGGGGAAAAAATTAATAGGGATGATGGATTAAGCGTAACCAACCATTAGGTAAACAATTTTAACCAGTAATGGATTATAAAAACACTGGTGTTCAGACTTCAAACAGGGCTGAGAGTTAACAATTAAATATATAAATGAAAGAAAATATAATCTACATTCTGGTGAACAATCGCTATAACGAATTAGTTATTACACATATCGCACTAATACTTTTGTGACACGACTCGAAAATCAGTGTTTTTTCGCTGGTAAGGCATGATCATGAAAAAAATGAGTAAATATCTCTTTATCAGTCATCAAAACTATATGAGATTGTCTACAAGAAGGCACTTGTGTCATCCTTAGTGTCCTAAAGCTATTCCACGCTACTGATAGTTTTTGCTATCAGTTGTGCAGGGAGGTGAATAGTAATTTAAATTAATATTTAACTTTAAAAACTTTAAATAAAGTATAATAAACACATCCATGCTCATATGTAAATATTGTTTTATCCTAATGTAGTACTTTGGCCAGATATATATTTATTTAATTTTGTTCATTTCTGTTATTCTGAAGGGACCTGGTCCCAGAATAATTTTTTTTTTTTTTCTGTTCTATGTAGTACATACATTTGTATCATCAGTCAGGCAAATTCAAAGTATGACTGGGCAAAGCAATTCTCAATCTTTGACAAGCAGATTTAAGCGATAAGTGGAGCTAAATTGGGATTAAGTTAAATGATAAGAATGACAATTAAGAATCAAATTTGATTGTTAGTTGGTCATACCGTAAGTTAAAAAGTTCCATGTTATGCTTATACCATATAAATCTTTACCATTCCCTGTATCATCCGCAAATGTGTGCTGTTATTATAACAAGCGTAAGCTCGAATCTGGCAAGTAGCATTAGGATCTTTTAAAGGGAGTAAAAAATGCTTGGTTGGATCGTTCTTCGGAAGAAACATCCTTTTTAGCCTGTTTGAAGACAGGTACTCGTTAAAGATCCCAATACTGATTATACCTTGATAGGCAAAATTTAGGGCTCCCAATGTAGCATCGTCCGATCAGCCATAGAAGCATACAGTGATGTTAAATGAATAAATGATAAAAAAATTAAAATATAACCTAGTTTTCTAGCTTTTTCTTTCTCGACCCTTTCACGCAAAATTGTGAAATTGTCATTTTCAGCAGTAATGGTGCTTAAATCGGCGTTCCGTTCGTTCCAATCCAACAGTCTATATGATAGAATCATTATGGTGATTGCGATTCTTAATTGCTGTCATTGAGCCTAGTTTCGTTTTTTCTGGAGCCATTCCATCTTACCAATTTTGAAACAAAGACAATTAAGAAAACAGGTTGACCACAAAAGTACTTTAATTATAATGACAAAACACTCTCAACTTTAGGATTCGGAGTTACGATTTGCGCAAAATCATTGTTCTTGTTTTTTTGTTTTGGTTTTTAATAATAAATAATTATAACTGCAACAAAACCTTGAAAGTTCGATTGTGTGGTTCAGTAAAAACCTAGCATGTTATAACATTTATATATCGATGCCTTAGGCCACAAATGTGTTAAGTGCCATTTTTCAATTCAGTTTTGTTATATAAATTATATTGTAAAGTTGTGATCGGGAAGTCATAGATCATATCATATGCCATTTCTAACCATCGAATGTGAAAATTGGTACTTTTGAGCAGAATTAAAAAAAGCAGTTTCAAGGTTCGATAAAAATTAGTGCCTATAGTCAAACCAATGACATTCGTTTTGCATTGTTTTTGTGACTGATAGATGCCTCTTTATGAATTTTATATCAACTATCAATCCTAAAGCAACTGCTATAAGTCGAAAACGCAAACTGTGTTTTTTTCACATTCGATACTTTGCGATGGCAAGAACATATTGAACATAAGACTATGTTGATATAAAACTAATAGAGAAGCTGTGAAAGTTACAAAAATATATGGTGAGTTTAAACTTGAACTGTATTTTTTGTGTTAAATTATGGTCAAGTTGACTCCTGTAAAATCTTGTTTTCGGCACTTAACACATATGAGAACTAAGGGATCGATATGTACGTTTTGAGGCAACGGCAGAATAAAGATAAAGTAAGCAGAGTAACACATCCAATAAATCACAGTTGAACATTATAAAATATATTTTTATATTTTTAATGTTGTTTGTTAATTTTATATAACCAACCTCAAAACGAGCGAGGTGAAGGGTATTGATAGATCTAAACTTTTTTTTTTAAATAGTTCAACGTTGCATTTGACCCAGGAAAATAATTTGAAAACTAACAACAAATTGTGACAAAATATAAACTCATTAGACTTCCCAATAAAGTGAATTTTTTTTCCTGGCTAATGGATTTAATTGATTTTCCTACAGGTCGCTGATCGTAGCACTCAGCAAATGGTTCCTTCAATGGTTTCTTATTAATATTGTATTATTCTAAAAAGAGAGAAAATAATGAAAGTATTGTTACAGTATTAACATAAACAAACTATAAAAAGGTATAAATTGAAGCAATTAACAAAAAAATGTGTAGATAAAAAATTATTTAAAAAAAGATGTTGTGAAATGAGACCAAGCAACAAAAAGAATTAATCAGAATTATAAAATGAAGGGTTCATTTCTAAGGACATATTCTGCGGATAAACGCAAGTAGGTTAACGAAAAGAATTTTTAAAAACTAAATCGAACTGTTATGAAAGGAAACAGGGGTATATGAGAGGTTAAGGAGGATTTGCTTAGAAGTGGAAATTATGCTCTTTGATAACAGAACGAAGCGAATAGGAAATCAGAGATGATGAAAAGATTCTGATTGGAGCAAGCAACTCCCAAAACACAAAGCCAAAATTCTATAATAGTTCCTTATGATTCTATAATATATGTCCTTATGATTCACAAAAAAACATCATAGAAAATACAATCAAATGCTGTGAGATGTGCTGCAAATAAACATATATTTTATTAAGCATGTAAGGGCTAGCAAAATTGATAAAGGTAGTGGGGTGAAATGTAACTTACAGTTGTTTTTTTTATCTGAAAGGTGAAATTTGAAAGAACAATTGTGTTTCCTTTCGTCCCCTCAAGCGATTGCTCATGTGGATTTTTACCATGAATTCCCATTTGAGGCTATTGTTGAATTCGGAAGACTTATAACCTCCAAACTACTTCTTTCGGTATCTCATTTTTTTTTAATGAACAGAATTGTTTATCATTACAAATCACTTCTGTTCCTTTCTTAACGACAGTAAAGTTCAACTTTGAATTGTCGGCTGTTCTACTCCTGCTTCTTTTTATATCTTCTTCCTTCGAGGCAAGAACACATGTTACAAGCTGTCATTGTCGTTGCCTCCAAAACATCCATATATTATAGATATAACATGTAAGGTTTTATTCGAACCCTACAATCTAAGTTTAACAAAATGCACAATTTTATTTCTTCGAATTAGGTACTCATATTAATTGTATTCGTTACAATTGTAAAACAAGAAATTGTTGTATATGCACATATACTTCCCACCCATTGCAGGACATAGTCTACTCCTCAGACTTTAACCAGTTTTATTCCCTCCGAGAACAACATTACTAAAATTTCGTCCTTTTCTGTTACTAGCCCTATATTTAGTCTTATCCGAATTTACTACCAGCCCTGCATACCTGCATTCATCAATGTTTCCTCTTGAATTTCTTTTTTCCAGTTAGCTTTGGCTCGAAGTACTTAAACTTCTCAACATGTTCAAACACATTTCCTCCTTGAACATTATCACCAAAATTCTGTCCTTTTCTGTTACTAACCACATAGATACTTAGTTTTTTCTCAATTTACTCTCAGTCCTTCTTCCTTAACTGCATTCATCAACGTTTCTGTGATACAAATTTTTAAAAAAACATAAAAATGTTGGCTCCTCAACATTCTTTCCTGTTAGGACCTACGCCAAGATCTCAGGACTTTTAACATTGTTCCACACGCATAATGACAAAAAAAATGGCTAATTCTTAGTAAAGTATGATGGTAAGTTACCGATCGCTGCGAAAACAGAGCGCAAATATCCAGATGTTAAAGCCACTACGTTCTGCCATAAAGGTGATTGATTCAGCCCTAATCACCTGTTGGGGAACCCAGATAAGTCAACTGGTTCGAAACCAGTCCGAGCTAGAAGTTGACTAATGGGTTTGTAGTTAGCGGCTTCCAGTTATTTGGAACAAAAAAAAATTAGAGAACGTGCTCGGTCGCTAATTGTATTCATTCGACGGATCAATGATTTATTATCCCTAGAAGGCTCCTCGAATCTAACAGCAAACATCATCCACTCCCGAAATAGAAATTAATTATTCCTTCAAAGATTTCGCCATTCATATAGTTTGCGTTTTTTGTTTCTTGTTAACTACTAGAGAGGAAAACAGAGTCATCCATCACATTATATCCCGTAAAGCAAATAAACTTAAAACTATGCAGACAATTATTATATGATTATATATAAGGGTTATATACTTAGATATAATCAAGTCAAGCAATTTCGTCTAACAAGAAAATTTGACGCCTTAGTTCTCAAGGTTTGTATTCGATTCTGAACCTGAAGTTTCGGTAGCATAGATCATTGCTTGACTAAACTAGTAAAACTAAAAATTGTACCTCTACAACCCATGAAAGTTCTTATGTGGTAGATACTGTAAGGTTTCTTGACGAACGGTTGTTCAGGGAGGCGATTTACTCTAGATAACGCTCAATCTCCAGATTTTCCCCCTTTTGGGAACCCAGCCACTAGAGACGGGATGATACCCAGAAGCGTCCCAAAGAATCCATTCCCGGCTATTGACAGATGAAATAAAAGCCTGCAAACAGTGGGATTTGAACCCAGAACCTTCGATACGGCAACTCACCGCACTACCACTCAGCCACTCCGTTCCTAGTGAAAGATGTGAAATAGTCAATTTTTGAAAGTATTAGTCTCCCGCTTTTGATCCTCATTTAAATTGAAATAAAAATGAATTTTGGATTTGTAATAAGCAGTCAGATTTCATATGTTTCTTAATTTAAAAATAAATAATGTACTACACATGACTGATAAAGAATGCCTGAAAAAATCGAGATTTGCTTCTACTGTTTCACCTTCCGCTGTTGTGATGCGCAGCAAAATCTCGGAGTTTACAAATTTTACATAATTTTTAGTAAGCCCATTTTTAATAATAAAAATTTTATGAAACACTAAGGAAATTTAATTTTGATATGTTCGAAACTGAAGGGTTTTCACTTTTATAATCATGTATTGCAAACGTCGTTATTATGACTTATGACTCAGTCTAGTGTCAAGTGTGATCCTATTATAATAGCCCTGAAGAAGACCTGCAATGTGGGTCGAAACGTAGGCTTCCAAATAAACATTTCTCCCAATATTTTATACCTACCCGGGCTATTTTCTTCCTCTTAAAAAAGTAAAACTAAGAAAGATTCTATACGCCGTGTATTTTCAAATACTGATTTTATTTCAACGATTTTTTTTCTCCTGTTTTGAAGATACTTTAATTGTCAATTGAGTAGTTGTGTGATTATATTTCTTTTTAGGTTGTAGCAATTTATTCTGATAGCCCTTAGGTCCTCCACGGTGAGTGAATCCAATAATTACCTAGCAAGTGAAATTAAATACGTGAGTGGATACGAAAGCACGAAAACTATGTTTTGGTAAGGATGTAAACTGGGCCAGATAATTTGAGAATATGCAAGAAGGACAAGACCTAAATAAACAACGGTATTCTAAGAAACTGCTGAAAGAGATTGATGTGTTGTGTCTAAGGACGCCTGTTACTCAATTAATAAGGTTTATGAACTGGATGAACTAATATCGGAGTAAGCAAGGAATAGTTGTTTTCTTCTTGGATGGATCCACAAGTTCGTTCGGTGTTTTGAAGGGTGAAACATAACAAATTTTTTTCAAACAATGAATACATTTTGTTCAATAATTAACCCGCCGTTTTTATTAAAGACCTCTTACCATCTTTCTGACAATTTTATTATTCCGCTCTCGTAAAACATCTGGTGCATGGTAGAAAATAACTGATCGCTATAAGTTTTCAAATCTCAGCGAACGATTTTACATTGAGGGAGTTTATAAAAGAACAAATTAAGTAGTAGTGATAATTTGCACTAACTTTTGCCGTGTGCTTGAAGCGTGTGGTACCGCACGCAGCGATAATGCCACCACGTGATAATATAATTTATCTCGGATGTTGCCCTACCATCGGAGTGGTAGTTTATTTGCTCGTCAGGCATTGTACACGATCTCCGGCGTGCTTCATTGTCGTTGATGATTCACATTTAGTCAACCTAGAAGACAAAGAAAAGAAAGATATAACAATAAGATAAAACAAAGTCAAACAAAAGAAAGATATAACAGCAGCACGTACATATACACAGATGGCTCCAAACTAAACAGTAATGCCGGTTGCTCCATCGTAACGGGCTCAAATATCATGAAATATAAATTACCACTTTCCACCAGCAACTTTACTTTTTTTTTTTTTTTTCACATCCTCCAAACTTTTATTTAAAATATATTACAAATTTACAATGAATACATGCAAATGCTTATATATATAAAGACCTTCTGTGACCTTTCGGTATTTTAAGGCGTTACAATGTGAGTCCGCTGAAGGCGGTTTTTACTCGAACCGGCTCAGAGCCGCTGACTTTATACAATGCTAATACAAAACAGGGAGGGACCGTTTAGCGGGATCAAGAATAGTGGTAGAAAGAAGAAAGTAAAGGCAGAAAGAAGGAAAACGAAGGAAGGATAAGGACAAGGGAGTACTTACCCCATCCCGAGATCAAATGTAAGCACATCGACCAAGGGAATACTGCCCTGCCATCTCCCAGGTCTGGGGGGTGGTTTTAAGTCCCTAAATAGGGGGTTCGCACAGGTATTCAGCCCATCAAAAAATTTGATGCGCCTCCGACCTATGTATTCGGGCACCGAGGGAAGCCGAAGCTCCTCCCGGATGGTGGTGTTAAGTGCTCCCTCGAGCGATGTGCCACTTACGATCTTTCTAAGGACAGAGTTCTGGTAATGCTGCAGGCGCTGCAGCGTTGTTTTGTAGAGGTGTCTCAGTAGCGGTGCACCATAGAGCAACGTAGGTCTTATGATGGACTTGTAGATTTGCAATTTCAACCTCAGTGAGAGCTGCGGCGACAAGAACAGATGGTATAGCCTGTGGGATTTCTGTCGTGCCAACTTCAATCTTGCCTGAACGTGCTTTGAGAAGGTAAGATGTCTATCAAAGGTAACGCCAAGGTAGAGGATTAAAGTGGATAATCTTCTATCCTCGCAGTCCACGGTAAAAGTTTTCGGTAGAGGTTTCCTACTCACACTCTGAAATGACATTACGATGGCATCCGTCTTAGACGGATTCACCCTAATGCCAATCAGTTTCAGCTCGTTCACTATGGTTTCAGTCGCCATTTGTGCCTTCTTAAGGGCATGTGGGGTGCTGATGCTAGTGGCGTAAATCCCAATATCATCCGCATATGCAGCTACCATTGCTCCTGGATGCTTCATTGCGACCACGGGAGCTGTGAAAATCACAAACATCAGTGGCCCCAATACAGAGCCTTGAGGTACTCCACAGGTGGTGGTGCTAGAAGTCGAGTAACTGTCACCGGACTCGTAAGATGAAAGATCTTCCGCTGAGATAGCTTTGGATCAGACGGCATAGAGTGGCGGGAAAGCTAAACTCTTCTAAGCGTCGGAGTAACAACTCAACTGCAGCAACTTTACTGCAGAATGCTTTGCCATTAGTTCAGCACTGTACAGTATTATGCAGCGAGAAGAAAAAGATTTTGTTTTATGTACGGTCTCTCTTTCCGCAATAATGGCGTTAACAAACATATTCTCCAAAGATCCCGTCATTAAGAAAGCTCAAGTCTACTCCTCGATGATAAGAAACCTCAATAAGAATTTAGTTATTGCCTGGGTACTATCACACGTAGGCATTAAAGGAAATGAAGTGACAGATCGAGCGGCAAAAGAAGCAGCATTACCATCGATAGAAATTACAAGCGTACACAAAACAACAGATATATGCAGCCTTTTGAAACAGCAAGCTCTCGCGATTTGGAAACAACTTTGGCACTCCACCGACGAATCAAATAAACTAAAATGCATTAAAAGAAACACCAACGCCTGGAAAAGCTACCACGGTATATGCAGAAGAGAGGAAGTCGTTATCACAAGACTGAGAATCGGCCACACGCGACTAACACAAGGTTTCCTTATGGAAAAAACAACGCCTCCGAACTGTAGGATCTGCCACTCACAACTGACAATACGCCATATCCTTGAAGAGTGCCCACAACATGAAAGCTATTTTAGAAACTTAGGAATGGAAAGAAAAATTCAAACGATGCTGGGTGATAATGACACATATTTTAAAACAATAATTGAATTCCTCAAAAAAGAAGGTATATTTCATAAAATCTAATAGACCAAAAATTATAGAATAAGGACACTGAAGACCTTAGACGTTAATTGTCCATAAATAATCAACCTAATCTTTAGTCAACCTTCACTGTTCCTTTTGAAAAGTGAGTCACGTTCTGAAGAAAGCTGCAGAGTTATTGACAAAATACAATTTCTTCTTTTGTTGTTATAATACGACACCATTAGTTATAATTACTTAGTTAGGCCCCTTAGTTTTATCGGGTTGGGCTTATTTAGTTTTTATGGATGGAGTTTTTACTGAGTTATGCCCCCACTAGTTTTCCGAGGTATACCTCTTAGTTTCACCGTGGTATGCCCCTTAGTTTTTGCCGAGATAGACCTCTAGATTTGGCCGAGGTAGACCTCTAGATTTGGCCGAGGTATGCTCCCTAGTTTTTACTGAGGAAAGCCTCCCCTCATTTTCAACCACAACTCACACAATTTCTTGCTCTCTTGCCAGTCTCCCTCAATGCCAACGCCTAGTTCAACTTCATGCTTAAACGTTAGGTCAGGGATTATTTTCCTTTTATACTGCTGAAAATAAAGCATTTCTCTCTCTCTCTCTCTCTATCTCGTAATCAACACATTTACTTATACTAATCACCTGCAGGTGTCCATCTACTTTAATTCTAGTTAAAAAACCTGGTGTTGTCTACTTTCACTACATCTACATTTACCTTGAATTCATCTCAGTAATCTATGAAAATGATTATTCCGAAAGACGTAAATAAGATTTTTCTTTTCATTTCTTTTGTTTAATCTCGTTTTGTAAAACCTTTGTTACTTATATTTTTCCAACTTATAAATATATAATTCAGTTCCTTTGAGGACTGTTTTCAAATTATCAAATCAGAACGGCTAATGACAGCTAACACAATTTAAGGCAGGGGCTATTAGGTAATAGTGGCATTTAAAGTAATAATTAAACATACTAATGCAAGATATATTTTTAAATAAGAATAACAATAAAGGTTTATAATTTAAAGACAGACTCAGTCATATCTTCCGTCATAGATTCCGGTCGAGTGAAACGCAAGTTGGCTCGGACTGGACCTGACGTGGGGTGAGTAAGTAAAAGGGCGAATTAATGAATTAAAGGAGATAGCGATCTAACTGAAGCAGATTAACATCGTGATCCTACCCAGTCCTAAAACCGACGTCTAATGGCCGCCATATTGTAATTTAGTGAGGAGCTAAAGGTCGTCATCTGTTGGCTCACGTCCTCCACGTAGCCCCTTCGTGATCAATCTCCTCCGGGTCTCTTCTCAGCTGATTAATCGAATGCCGTCGGGTCCATCGTCGTAGAGCCAAGACGTCGCATCTGAATAATTCGATTTGTCCCTCTAATGAATGAAGACCTTCAATTCGATTTACATACAAATAAAAGCCGATCGAGTTCTATGAATAATGGATATATCTTCCGGAAGGAATGAAATTGCCCGGAATCGAACCCACCTGTTAGATTTAATGAATTTGGAGATTGCCTATGCTGAGTTGCCCATTTTGTGGTCGTAAAAATTTTTGTTCGGTGTTCTAAATTACGGAAATGTGCTATGCAGACAGCTCTAGTCAATGATTATTTTTTTTTTTGTATTCACCCGATCATTCGGCCATAACGGGTTTTCGGCAGCAATGAGGTATTATGTAAAGGAAGGAGTATTCCTTTACCGCCAATAAATATGCATCGACAGCTCCTTTATGATGCCAGTCTTCTCAACTGTTGCTTCGGGAGACTTCAGTTCTTCGCAGGGAAATTATTCCTTCGAAGGTATACAAGACCAGTTAACCATTTAACCATTCAAGGCCACGCTTACACTAATTAATGGTGAGATCTCTACTTAACATGATCCATTATCAAGAACTTTATTCTTAATCTGGTCTAAATCTAAAAAGATTCTTCTTAACAAGTGTATAATTTATATTATTTTTCTCTTTATAACTTCGAAATTTTATATTCTTATTTCCACCTTACTATTATTATTCCTATATCATGTAAATCAGGGATGTACTGTACCCTCTAGTAGAGTGGCTCGGTGGTTTGAGCGCTGAGTTGCCGTGCAGAAAGGTCCCGGGTTCAAATCCAGCTGTGGCAGTTTTATTCAATCCGTTAACAGCTGGAGTTACATCATTATATGATTATAATGATCATAATACTTTATAGGATCTGGGGCTCACCTGGAGCTCATCCAGCCTCTACAAAGTAGGTACTCGATACAGAGAGAAAAATCTGGCAGTTGAGCTTGACCTACGACAAATCAGTACAATTTCTATCTACAACGTACTGAACCTAAGTAAGACCCTTTATTGACTGTTGTGATACAGGCTTTAGGTTTCTCCTTTATAACTTCGATTTATATACTTTTTTCACCTTACATAAATTCTCGTATCATGAGTATCAGCCGAGATGAGGGCTTTCTAATAAGGGCGAAACATAATACAGATTTAACGAACCCTCAACCACCAGCCTCTTAATAAAGGTTGCATAAATTTGACAAAATAATAAATTTTAGCGGTAATCTAAAAAAGTGAACTTCCATCACTAGTTTTAAACAGTAGACTGCAAGTATTTACAAAACAAAGAAAAAAAAATTTTCACTATAATTATCCTGTCTATTTCCAATCATAACTGTTCAAAGTCAACTGATAACTGTGCGTAAGTCAAGGAGATCCTAATTAAAGTAATGAACATTCTTCCCCTTGTATACATCGCAAATTGCGAGAACACGGGTGTATGGGATCAGTGAAGAGAATGGATTTGCCTGACCGTGATGCGAACCAGGATAGCTCAAGTGGTAGAGCGCCATGACGGAAACATGGGAGAACCGGGTTCGACTCCTGGCCCTGGGCATATCTTTTCTCTTCAAAATAAAAAATATAGCTGTGTTAATATTGAAGAGATTCTTTTCAAATTAGAATAAATATTTAAATATTAATTAAATCAAAGAATTAGAACTCATAGCCTGTTTCTTTATATTATACAATAGAATTTACGATAAAAATATACCTTGTTTACATAGCTTTGTTTTCACTTAATATCTACCAGTTGTATCATTAATAAGCAAGTTAAAGGAAACTTCATAGAGAAAAATTAAAATGCGATTTAATTTCATAAATTTTATTGTAAAATTTAAAAAATACAAAAAATGTGATGAAATGGAAAAGAGAAACAGACTCTCTCACAATCGCCTCAGTGGCTGGCTATATTGAAGTGTCTTCAGGAGTCATAACATTCCGTGACAATCCTCGTTCTTGCTTCATTCATTCATCCCCTTTCTTCTCGACATGGGGTTGTCCATGAGGTGTCTTGAGCTAAAAATATTTTTAAGTATAATTCTCTAAGAATGGAATATTAAAGCTTAATGCCCAAACCTAATGCAGTGTTAATACAAATTTTAAAAACATGATCAAACTTCTTTGTCAGTTACAAAACACATTACCAAAAGAATCATTAGGTTTAGGCACTAGGTTTAATGGTAATAGTGTTTGAAAAAAAAAATCCACATTCAAAGGAAGTAGATGATAAATTCAAATAAAAAAGAGTCTAGAAAATATGTTATAAATGTGAGAAAATTAATACGATAATTTGGGTTTATGGTTTCATGTAAAACTTTCCAGCAATATCCAAAAAAACACATAATTTTCTAAGTTCTTAAACATTAGCTAGCCAAGATTAGATTTAATTTTTTTTTCAAACCGACAGACGTTTTAAAAATTGAGAAAGTATCGGCATTATGATACGTTCCTGAACTTCCAATTCAGTAAAGTAAATATTCAGGAATGTAATTATACATAAATTTAATATTCTGTACAAGCATTAGAGGAAAGTGTCGAAGTTTAATATAAGAAACCTAAACCAGTTGTGATTAATTAACGTAACCACGCCACAGAAAATAGTAAATAATTGTTATTTACGCCTGAAACCGATGACAAAGTCATTAAAATTACTAGAAAATTCAGAACGCACACGATATCCTCAACGCACGAGATATAAATTAATGATTACCCTAAAGCATTCCTCAGATAATTAATACAAGATATTTCCCCTCGGCATCGAGTAACAAGAGACGTTCTACAGGCTAAGGTTGATGCATTGAATACACCATTCCAAAATGGATTCTTCTATCATATGAGGAAAATTCTCAAGATATTTTGCCACATTGATTTCCTTTCAAGAATTGTAAATTGAGATCTGTTAACTCAAGAAATGATTTGAGCAGGAAGATGGTGGATGGTACCTCAATTGATGAGTGCCGATTTGGAGGTTTTAGATTTCTATTAGGAATTCCGGTTTTCTTCTTCAAGTACTATTTGCCAAATCCCGAGTTCAAGATCAGCTCTGTCAACGATTTTGTGTATTATATAGATCTACTGCGGCTCACCCATGTTTTAAAAATATGTAATTGTTGTTTTAATTAATAAATTGGTAAACGTGTTAGCTTCATTCATTTCCTTACTACTTTTCATTTGTCATTTCATTGTCTTCATAATCAACCAAGTTAATTATGTCAAAAAAAAAGTTAACCCCTCTCTCTGTTTCTCTCTGTCTCTTGTATATAATTATATATTGATTAATGAACTGGAAAGGATTTCAATATCTGTATATTAAACATTCAATCCATGACCTTGCATGTTTAAATCTGTGCTTATGTATTATGTGCTTACCTTAGATTATCAGCATGCTCCTAGCCTAGCTGCTGCTCGAAAATTCCCTTCCAGAATGTCCCTGATCGGATCAAAAATATCTGTCAGAAGGAACAGGTTCGAGAGAACGTAGCGCGCAATAGTCACCTCCAACAATCCAACCAACAAGCGGATAAAGCCTTGGTTTGACACCGGATTTAAAAGGAAAAGTCCATTTGGCATGGAGGAAGTCACGGATACTTGGCAAGGTTCCAGCTCCTTCCTAAAGACCTGGATGAGAACATTTACTTCGGGTTCGATAAGGTCTACTTGCAGTTCGCTACTGTAATTGTAATGTAGAATCTGGATATCAAGTCCGATTCGCAGAGTGATGCTGCCCAAACGTAACGAGGTTTGGACCAGCGCGGTTCCGGGGAGTTGGAGGCCCAGTGCAGGGCCTAGTCTGATGAAGGAGGTCGGGCTGCTGAAGGAAATGTTCCGCAGTCGGAGGGACGCCAGGTTGAAAGGCAAGCGATAATACCTTTCAGGAAGATTCAGTCTGCTCGGAGGTAAAAGTATCGCAGACTCCAACACGCTATCCATGAACTGGTCGATTTGAATCTGCGGTAAATCGCAACTAAATACCAGCGTGGTAAAAGACAGTACTATCGTATAGAAGATCATGATAGAATAAAAATAAAAAATAGCATTTGAATCTGATAAAAAAGTCTATCAATTAGTTATCTTAAACGATACTCCACTGCACCAGTCGGCACCCATCAAAAGGAAACTAATCCTAATCAGAAATCGATTATTGATTCTCCATTCAAATATTTACGCTTCTAATTAAAAGTAAGTAACCTCGTTTATTGTCATCAGTTCGTTTATAATATGAAAAACCTCTTAATCGGTTACAGATTCTCAGCAAACATAGAAATTAAGGATCTTAATAACTATATTCCTGTTTATAGGAACTTGACATGCCTTAGGAGATATACATTGTAGTTCATCGTGTAGCTTATATCAGCCGTACAGCTAGTGGAGTGTGTATAGGGCCGGGGTATTTTATCTAGATGGAATCATTGTAATTTTTCTGCCTTCTTCCATCCCTCCCCCCCCAGAGGATTCGCATTTTTACCGCCTAGGGTTTACTAGTGACCATTTATCCCTACCGTGAGAAAATTGTTTAAAGAAACATTACTCTATATGGAAATCTGGAAATAACACTAGGTAGCTAACTTGCTAACGTTTCATCTAGTAAGACAGTTTCAGTCAGAAAACCAAGAGTACTATAATACAGTCCCAATTTAGTGATATCACATTAACCTTCTAAAAATAAAGATAGTGATTAATTAAAAAACCGACCATTATTTATAACATAATATAATATTAGAACGATTAACTATTTTTCTATAATTTATCTTTTTTATCATCTAAGAGTTAGTTCTGGTCTGCAGGAATCGAGGACTAGAAGGACTCCTATACAAAGGATGACTTACTTAATCCAATATTTAATAAGTATGTGTGAGTCAAAAACAAAAAATTTCGGGCATGTATTAAGTATCAAGGCTTAAATGAGATGCAAAAGAGTTTTTGTTTGTTCATTTGACGTCACTATATGCTGCTATGGCTTATCGGACGATGCTACATTGGGAGCTCTAAATTTTGCATATCCAGGTTTAATTAGGATAGGGATCTTTAACGAGTACCTGACATCGTACAGGCTCGAGACCCCCGTTTAACGTATCTTCCGAAGGACGGTGTAAATAAGGATTTTTTACTCTCCTTAAAAAATCCTAGGACCACCTGCCGGGCTACGAACCCGCGATCTTGTGCTTAATAATTTGTCACTATACCACAGGTCGCCCCTTGCAAGAGAGTTAAAAACATAAAGTAATCTATAAGCTAAAACCTGTTTTAAATGATTTGAGCTACTCCCAAATACGAGAGCATTACAACACTTGCAGATAAAGTAATGGAATGGAAGATGTGCTCTCATGTAAATGCCTACTAATAATAGTTGAACATGTTATTCCTCTATATTGGATCTTATTTCATTAAAGTTGTGAAATGTGTACAAAAAGTAATTAAAATAGGATATCCATATTCCATATATAAAAATATTTTTTCTTGTTGTATAGTAAGTTATTAATTTTTTTTTTTAAATAAGAAAAACTTCAGTGTTTCAAGGAAGATAATAAAATTTACAACTATAAACCCTGGGTGCAATATAGCGGGAACAAGATTAAGTGCAATAAAACCCCTGATGCACTTGATGGCATTTCTATTGAGTCACTACCACCTTTGGCGAACCTAATGAATTTTACGAGGTGAAAGCAATGGCTTTTTTTTATGGAGTTGGCTCAATTACCGATAAACACCGCCTGGCCAATCCCAGGTACGGTATCCACTTAACATAAGGCAAACATACATAAGTATATAATTATATTGTATAATATTCCTGACTCGATTCCCGACGTGTAGTATCCCACCCAAGTCGGTTGCCGCGCTGATTCCGAAACGGATAAGGTATGACTTCACCTTGTTTATTTATTTGTAACGTGAAAGTGGATAATTGGCCTTATTTTGAGATTCGGTCGCTGACTCATTGCCGAGCTCCGAGCCAAACTGATTTGCATATTACTCTTAATCTCCCGTAATATTCTTAAACGGGTCGGCTCAGATCTGAGGGTTGGGTTTGACTCTTTATATTATTATGTTATTGATAAATCATGTAACGAACTTGATATACCTGCTTGAATTTTACTAACAACCATGTACTCAATCTACTAAGCTCAATCACAGCAGGTCGAATTCCTGATTCCTTACACATACTTTAACTTAGAGAAAAAAACAAATAACGGTACGAAAAAAATTTCTGATCTAAGCCAATCTCTTAGTATATATGGTGATTAATAGATACCAGTATTAAGTGAATTCCTTTATGGATTGCCCACTTTAACGAAGATATTAATTTGAACATGTTAAATTGTTATTTTTAATCTCAAGCATTTGTCACTCTGATATTCATTAGAAAAAATAAACATATGAATGGCCTGTTAAATGAATATGAAAATTTAGTCAGTAAAAATTCCAGGAAAAAGACAAAATCATATCTTATGGATTGCTGATAAAAATATTACAAGTGTTTCAGTTTCATTTTATCAATACCATGGGTCTGTGGTGATATTCTATACAAGTTGGAACGGGATGGAAAAATTGTTTTGCAACAGAAGATTTAAACATAAGATATTGTTTT
The DNA here is from genome assembly GCA_037127475.1 of Arma custos. Classification (NCBI taxonomy): domain Eukaryota; kingdom Metazoa; phylum Arthropoda; class Insecta; order Hemiptera; family Pentatomidae; genus Arma; species Arma custos. Next base: position 89,842,752 of record CM073762.1, read on the forward strand.
GTTTTTTGGAGGGAAGGATGTATATCACCAGAAAAACTTCTCCCTTAAAACGAGAATTTATCTGTCACAACCGAATATAAACCAACACTTTTCAGCATAGCAACTGACCACTCTACTCACTGAGATAGTCTGCTTACCATATATTAATACAAAATAAATAATATGTATATTCACATATTCATAATTGAATATTGGTTTAACGAATCATAAAGAATGATTCAAAAATAATTTGTATTCCTCCTTTACCATCATAAGCCCCTGAAATACAACCTGTAATAAAATTCATTAATAGTCCACCACCTGAAAACTGGAAGGTGGATTGTTATGTTTAGTTCTGAAAATCGCCCTATATGATCAGAAAAAAGTGGCTAAGTAGAAGACTTGGAGAAAATCAGCGAAATTATATATATATATATATATATATATATATATATATATATATATATATATATATATATATATATATATTAAAAATATAGTATGAGTGGAAAATAGTTGACTGGATAATTCAATCCATCATAAAAATATTATAACTAAAATACTTAAGATAATCAATTTTCTGGGGATCATCTTATTCAGTCGCTATAGACAGCTAATTAAAAATCAATATCATTTTCCGTGTTGTTTTCTACCATCCTTGATGTTCTGCCAGTATCTCTTTAGCCTCATTCTTGTCAGTGCCTTTTTCCGTTCTTCTTCGACAGAGGACATTATTGGAATATGTTATTTTCAAATGTTATCAACACCAACTGTTAGCTACATTAAAACTAACCAGACAAACGCTCTAAGCTCCCAATTAATTACAAAACACTCATATAAGACCTATTTGAACTTAAGGAGCTTCGGGGCTCCATTAAACCATCGAATTCCTCTCGTATCTAATCCTTACTATCCGAAACCCTTCGTAAAATCCTCAATGCTCCTTACTTTGTTACGAGTAAAGTCATCCATAACGACCTTAATGTCCCATTTGTTGCTGGTTTGGTCCGAACTCGAAACCAGTCCTTTCATGACAGACATTGTGCCACTCAAACCAGCTACCTTTTCAATTCCGGAAAAATCCTCTGAAGTGTCTGAAAAGAATCCTCTTGACCTCCTAAGTTGAAATTGAGCACTACCACTGAGTGGTTTCTCTACTTGCATTTTTCCATGCCTTTATGTATCAGTTATTACATTTGTCGTTGTATTGTTGTAATTATTTCACCTATTAAAATATTCTAAGGGACAGGGAAGTATCCTTTCACTAGCTAACGAATTCAAACAGGTCTCAGTTTAGTAAATTGGCACCCCCTACATTGAGTGCCACTAGGTGCCGCCTTTGACGAGTTGGTGGGAGACAGGGCAGAATGCAACCTTTAGGAGGAGCGGGATGTCTGCCATGCCACCAGGTGGAATGCCAACCCTATGATAGATATGATCCGTCCCTTCTACTGCCCGCTTTACGAATTAAAACCGTTTATAAAATTCTTTAACCCCTTCCATTAAAGGAGAGTGGGGGGTTAGAAATCGGCGCGCGGCGCTTTTAAAATATAAAAACATTCGGATTCCAAGAGGACATGTCCCGGCAGTAGCGGCGATTCGTTTGAGCCGAGCGTTTTAGCATCGGTTTTCAGATTTTTTCGTGCCTTAACTGTTGCAAACAAGCGAGCCCGAAATTCAACTCAGCGGCCATTAAACAAATTAACCCCGCTTCGAGACTTTATAACGACTTTCATATTGCCTTAAATCCTCGGAAGATAAATAAGCAGATGACTATCTGGAGGGCTATAGGACCGACAACTCTACAAGGAGACCAGGCATCGCTCAGCGAAATTGCTGGAATGACAATTATATATGTAACGAAATGTTTGGTCGGTGATACGCGCCTGTGTCCCAAATCACCAGCTAATTAAAAGAAAATGCTGAGATTAATTTTATGTTATAATCTACTTTCTTATGGTTTATTAATTTTATGATTTATGATATGAGCTGATATTTTTGTCCATTTTTTCACAATGCCTAAATGTATCCATATGAATTAAAATACGTGCAACGGGCCAATGCTTTTATCACTTCGCACTTAAAAAAGATTAACGTTTTAAACCATTTTTATTATGAAATAATAACCATTAAAGTATTTTAAAACAATAAACGTTTTTTTAGATCCAAATGGACTTATATCATTTTCAAAAGATATTGCTCATATGATGAAACTTGGGGAATACGAGTCCACTCACTTTTTGCTAAATGTTCCGGATAGCAAATTTAACCTCAAAATCTTCCGGTATCATTGTTATCATTAAGTCCATGCAGAATGCTGTCAATCTGACAATGAAGAGAACGTTTGAGATGCTCGAAGCCCAACTCGGGGAAGCCACCTTACCTCGTCTTCCACAGCATCCTTCGAATGAACTATTTTTCCGGTGCAATATATATACTCCGAAATACACCTTCAGCCGTTACGAACCGTAAGAATTTTGGGGGGAAAAGAATCTAGTTACCTTATTTTTTACCTTACCATATTCATATAATAATAAGTATTTAGAATGGACAAAAAAAATAATACTCAAGTGAAATTTGAAATTTTATCTATCAACATACACATATTCCAAATAATTTTTTTTTTGATCCAACACCCACACCTTTTTTTGAAATTCCTAATTCACCAAATTTGTTACCTAAGGTTCCTTAGGACGGTTTATTAATACTATTGTAATCTTATTATCTACTACATTTATAAATATAGATAGAAAATGCAACCTGCTTTAATTTTTTTTAACTAATGATTAAAAGTACAGTAATGCTTAAAAGTAAAGTAGAGAGTATAAATAATTATGTGCCGCAATAACTTTTCGATTAATTGCAGAATCCAAAACATATTTTGAGAGGAAGAAAATGGTCGGGGGGGGGAGTTTAGAAAAAAATCTCATAAATAAGGAGAACTATTTATTTGAAAGCCAAAGTTTCGCTCCACAAAGCAGGGCTAAATATACAAGATAAGTACAAACTAAAATGATACACAGTAATGAATAAAAATACACATAGGCATAAAAAAAAAAAAAAAAGTTATTTTGACAATCTGTTAATTTTAGGCTTCTCTGTAATAGTTCCTCGTTCATATTTTTCTTTTATACACATCTTTCAATGTTTAATATTTATATTAGAGGGATAGCATTGGTAAGTGTGATTAGTAGAAAGCTTGTAACTCCTAGTGAAATCTTTCTTGTAATAAATTTCTAACTGTTAGAACTAGCTGGTGAATACTTACATCGTTTTAAAACGTCTTGAGCGCGACGTTCAGAGACGAAATGCTCACATAACATGTTGTAGGTTCTCAAGTGTCATATTAATGAGTTTAAATCGGAAATGAAAGAAGACTCCTCCAAATAACGAGATAAAATCATTTAAATTTATTTCGGAAGGACCACCGCTAAAAGAATCCAGGCTCTGAAATCCACATACAATTAATAAACCAAGAAAAGCTATGTTTCATCTTAGCAACGATTTATTTATTCACGGTAGAACTTTATTCACAAGGGATGACAGAGCTAGTGGGAAACGGTGAAAGAAAGACAAATGCTTGTTGGGAAATGTTAAATCTAAACTGACCAAATCCTTCCTGTATACTATAGCATCGGATAAGTAACACAGAATTCGATTAACCCAGATTAAAGATTCAATATCATTTAATTTTTTTCTTTCTGTAATTTTCGAATGAATATTTTTTTATATTACATTGCTCTGGTTATAAGGCATATTATGCCAACATAATTTGTCTGTGTTTTTTTTATTACGTACCGGCCACTAAGGACCTCGCGAATATCATTGGTTAGGCTTCTTTGGGAGTCTTGATTTTCTTACTTCCTATCTCAGGTAATGTACTTTATTATATAGAAATCATATAATAAAAACAAAACTAAATATTTCTTTATATATGAATTTATTATGTTGCACGTTAGATAATTGCTCGGGATTAGGCAAGCAGTTCGGTGAAACTAATCGATATTCCACCCCATTTACACAAAACCTCGACAAATTATATGCCTAAACTATCTATATACCTATCAATATTAATACTGTATTTTCTAAAATATTTTTTTATTTTCATTTTTATTTTATTTTTTATATAATTCGTTTCTAGATTTTTATAATTTTACAATTTTTATTTCTTCCCTTTTTTTTTTATTACCTATAATTTTTAGTGCGTAATTCTTATCACTTTATAATTTACCCATATCATTTCACATTCCTATTTTATATACAGTTTTTATTTTTTATCTGTAATACCTTAATTTTTTTTTAACTGTCAACACTTTCTGTTTTATTATTATTTTCTTCATGATGTGGGTTACTACCTTTTGGCATTTAGTAGTTTATAGTATACACTTATACATTTTAACCTTCATAATTACCTTACTGTACTTCTTTATCATTTTTTTGCCTCTATTCACCTTCTTTTGGTTTATCTATATTTAAAATGTTTTAATATATTTGTACAGTTTTCTTATATTGTCTGTATTTTGCATATAGCCCTGAAGAAGACCTACAACATAGGTCGAAACGTTGGCTATCAATAAAGATTTTCTCAAATTACTTGAGAATTTCATTCAGTGACCTCTACCCGAACCAATTTCTTCAATATACCTAAGCCTTCCTGGCGAATCACTCTATCTATTGGTGAAAACGGCATGAAAATCCGTGCAGTAGTTATTGAATTTACCGCGAACAAACGCGGCCGAGGACTTTGTTTTATAATATGTATAGATATTTACGTTCCCGGTGAATAAGTGGTTAATTCGTATTTTCTCCAAAATGAGTTTTTTGTACTTAAGAAAGCGAAATCGGGATATTTTCTTAAGTGAAAAAGGGATTAAGTCAGGCATTGACTTGAAATGAGATGATTGTTTATTTTACAACTCCATTTAAAGCGAAAAACTACGAAAATAATTCCGCTTTCCTTAATACAATTAACTCCATTACTCCATAACTCTAGACAATGTATATTTACTTAGAAAAATAATAAATACATAAACCTAAATGGAAATCCGACAAGATAGGCAGTTCTACAATATCGTCTTTAAAATATTGTGGTCAAGATTTTTTTTCTCTCATAAAATGAGCAGAACAGAAGCATATTAAACTACTATTTCTCATATTTATATTTATGAGAACGATCCTCGGCAGCTCTTCTCCATCTACTCACTCCCAGAAACTGTCAGGCTCGTATGTCATAGGTATCTAGCTTGATATTTGATATTAAAGTTGAATTTTCCAGATCAATCTATAGTAGCTTTTAATAAAAATTTCTTTAGATAAAGAACTTTTTTAGAGCGAAAGGCTAAACTTAAGTAAAATACGGTCATTCTGCTGGTAAAAATAGTTACAAATTCAGGTATTTTTGTTTTTTAACTGAACTTAATCACATCTAAACAGTTTCTCCAATTTTAGATTAAATAGTTTGGCTTGGTCAGTAACTCGTCAACTGACTGATTCTTTTTTCCTTTTTTCTCCTTTCAAATATCAGTTAAATATGTAACTCAGTGAGTAGAGCGCTGATTTGCTACACCGAAGGTTCCGGGTTCAAAACGAGCTAAAGCTGATAAATTATTTTATCTGTTAACAGTTGTGGTTGGATCCTGGTGATTGGAACAGTCGACCCTCCTGGGGTTCTTCCAGCTTTCTTTTAAGTGGATGCGGCTTGTAGGGGGGAAATCTGCTGGTCACCGAGATCGGGTTGAGCTTGTCTCGCTACCTCTCTTGACAGTTGTGCTAGAACCATTACGGTCCTTATGGTGAACTGAACCCAAGGCTCTTAAGTGTTTTTTTTTTTTTTTAATTGCTTTAAATCAGAGAGGTACTAATTAAACGAAATTGTACTGTACATGTAATATATTAGAAATTTCATTGGAACTAGATTATCAAGTGTTTTATTTAATCTTTTCTTTTCACATTCCAGCTAACGACTGCTTTAGAACATCCGTGAGTTATGAGAGATGAGGTATTTAAGTTTAGAGGTGACGTTTATGCTCGCAATTACTTAGGACCATTTTGCTTTTTCGGCAAACAAGTTAATAAGGAAAACGTTTCGGAGGAAGAACGGTAGCCAAATTGCGTAATATACACGTTCCTCGCCGCGCCGGTCCTATTGATACGAACTGCCAGCCGTAAACGCGGCAATATCTCTCGTCGAGATGCGGACGGAACTAGAATAGGGAAGATTGTTTTAATATTTTCCCCTAATAAGGAAGGTAATGATAGTCCTCGGGGGCTCCCGGGCCCTGACTGATGATGATGATGATGATGATGTGGAGGGGGTACTCTCCCCCCGTCCTCTCCAGCTCTAGTGTTATTAGAGCCAATTCCAGTCCGCTCCAAAATAAAACTCGCCTTCTATTTGTCTTACGGTACCTTCTCTCATTAGTTTTAATCTCTAAGCCGTCCCGTTTAAACAATGTCTCGAAGAATTGTTTATTTTATTTTTAATAAATAGAAATAGTATATGTAGCTGTATGTGCATCAATTAACTTTCGCTTATCCACCTATAATAATAATAATAATAGTGAAATTCACTACTGCAAATATGAATAATGAAATAACGGTATGATAAAAAGACAAGTAGAGAAAGTCCCTACTAGTAGAGCTGCATTAATAATAGTTGATTATTTATTTATTCATTAAATACATTAAAAACAGATTTATTTTTCTAAACCTCGTTTATTTTCATTAATATAATACAACTACAATACATTACAACAATACAATATATACATAAAAACATTACAGCCTTTTAGTACCCGGAGGTTTGTTAAGTTATTACATCATCTGAGTCCGCTGAAGGTGGGTAATGGTACAGAAAATAAAATATGAGCTCTAGTGTATTAGAGTGAAATATACTTTCAACTTAATTAACTAATTAAATTAAAATTAATTATGATTTAACTTCTAGTTACTAATAAAAAACTGAAATTAGTAAACAACAATTATAATGAAGGAAAATATAATAGTATATTAATATGACTCATCGGACGATGCTTCAATGAAAGAACTAAATTTTTCCTAGTCATGTATCTGACACAGCACTGACTCAGGATTCTCATTTTCGGAGAGTATTCCGATTTTTTTCGAACATGGATCTGGAATGATTGAATAAACGGATTCGGAAGTTTGGAATGAGCGACGGATTCAACGGAGGGAGAAGGTATAGAGTTCCTCAAGGACGAAGAAAAGATCTGTCAAAAGCTGCGGTTCGTTTAAGTGTTGTATATAGACCTGAGATCCGAGAAGAGAGTGGGAGAGTCAGGAGAGTAGACCAAGGTTTTGAATTGTAAGAGGTCGGGAATGTATGATGGAAGGCGGTATTGGATAACTTGGCTAAGGAAGGATGCTAAGAAGTATTTATGGCGACAGTAAGGGTAAAGCCACTCCAACTCTTTTGGTGACAGTGGCGTCTCTCGGGATCCCAAACGCGAAAAGTACATAACGGATTAAAAAGTGTTCCCAATACTGCTGTAACGACTTTGATGAAACTTTCCTAAAGTATTTTCATTGGATCTTCTCTCGAAGTATGCGTTTCCGGTTTACCTCAATTAGTTATTTTTTTATAACTCAATAATTATGCATCTACGTGAACAATCTAGATACAAATATTTTCCTGTTCATAAATCTAACTGTAAAAAAAGTTAATTGGACTAATTTCAGCGATTATACAGCTAGAAAAATATGTTGGACTTTCACCCAAATTTTATAAGGAAAGTCGTTAAGTGAGCACACCCAGCATTTACTTTTGAAATAAAGATTTTTCAGGTTTAAACTTTAAACATGACAAATTTTATGCAACTGGCATATTTCTGGTGTAGCATTAGACAGAGTTCGGCCCAATGGAATGCTTTTCAAACAAATCTTTTTTACAGCTACTTATTATGTTATTATGTTCTCGATAAGAGCCGGAATACCGCAAGGGTCAATTCTTGCTTCTTTATCATACAATTTACATACATTAGACATAATTTGTCACCTTAGTGACACAAATACGTATTTGAAAAATGAAATGAATGAATGTCAACCAGACTACATAAGACCCTAAAATATAGTGTTACATACCATCTGTGTCTCTCAAACATCAATTTAGTAGATACGTTTTTGTGAACCTAAGCGACGAATCAGTACCAAATGCTGTAAGTACCTAACACATCATGTACTATCATATCTGCTTACGGTCATTGGCTGTGCGACCTGTGTGGATATTTGACGGTCGTCTTGATCAAACTATAAAGATTGAACCTATTAAACGATTTGAATTGTTATATTCTGTCTTGAAACATAATATGTTAATTTCATTCCATACATTCAAACTAGTATGTTATTTATATTTGTTTAAAATCCAAATTTGTTTAGAAATTAAGTTATCTAATCAGGAAGAAGATATATAAGATTCAAGAGCTCATACTTGTTTAAGACGATCCAGATTATCTATAAACTAACTGATTTTAACCTAGTGGTGCAAATAGAGATTTTGCAGCTTTCTCTGGCTAGGAAAAAATGATAAAATCTTTTTGCATGTTTGCGGTGTAATTGAATATTCGGGTTTCAAAAGGTTCTGGAATATTTCTTTTTTACTCTAAAGATAAAATTTAATATATTAACAATTAATACAATTCCATAAAGCGAAAATTTGTATTTAATGCTTCCAAATAGAGATAAGATATAAGAGCCAATAATACAGATACGAATATTTATGTGAAAGCCTCTTTCGTACATATGGTTCTTCCTTTGATGCTCGTACCGATAAAAGAAAGTGGATGTACAAAAAAAAGTTAGGACCTATCTCATTATATGTGGAGTAGCTGGTAGGGATTTATTGGCGTGTTGGGGAGATACCGCGCTGCAGAAAGTGACTCCCGTATACAGCCCCGAAGAGAGAGATATAGGAGCGTTCACTAACGAGGCAGTTAAGTTATAGCGGCTGCCGAAACAGTGGCTGGTCCCTCGGCGGACCCACTTTTTTATTTCGACCTCCTTGGCCATTGCACAACTGGTCCCTAACGGAACGTCGATTTGAGGCAACAACTCCCAATGGCGTCGGCGAGGGCTAAATAAGGCTCATCTAAGGACCGTCCGATACAAACATGTCTGGACCCTCTTGTAGGACCATATCCTCATGTACGTGTCTTGCTACTGCATGAGATAAAGATCTATAATTAATGATTTCTTTTATTTTATTTGAAAGCAATCCGAAAATTTCAAAGAAAAAATCACCCTCAAGTCCGTACAATATCGGGGGAATGCAATAACTAACTCATCGAAGTTCCGCCAATTACCAGGATATGCCACACCAATAAAGACCAAATGCAGCACACCTCACATAAAAAGTCCGAACAGACTCATCCGCCAGACAGCAAACTCGCCCTAAGATCGTCAACGAAAACTAAGGCATAAGAAGGTAATATTCAAACAGCTGGGGATGTAAAACAGTAAATAAAATAATTGATAAAAGGAAAAATACAGAAATATGAACACGATAAACCGGCTAATCAAGAAAAAATTATATATCTACATATATTTATAATATAATACATTATATTATATTAATACTTAATATATCTACAGCTCCAAATAATAAGTAGTTTTTTAGTTTCGAATTTGGCCCAAAATGAGGAATCGTTTTATTCTTGAATTGCATAAGTTGCCAAGTAAAACGTTGGTTTGAAAAGGATTTATTGCTTAAAACAACCATAAAATAAATAAATAAATATAAAAGCCAAATAAAACAACGAGTTTGGCATGATTCGGCTACCCTAGATACAATTAACTCTCCCTTAGAACAAAATTCGACTTCATCAGGGCTGCAAATGTATGTAATTTTACATTTTATATAGAGGGAATCTAGTAAGATTAAAATGATTATTGAAGTATTAGAATAAAACTGACTCAATTATCTATAAAATAATTGAGGCCGATATCGAAATTTGGTGTAATATCCTAACCACCTCGAAAAACATTCTTCGACAGCTATTATTATCTGTTATGCTAAAACTACTAATTCCTTTTCAATTGTTATTATCTTATATTTTGATTAATTAATAAGCTACTTGAAAATGTATATAATATTAATGTTAATAATTCCAACTTACAAATTATGAAATTTAAATTATTCAGACTTTGATTGATTTAGAAATTCAAAAAATAACACGATTATTAAAAAAGTTTTAAATTTTCACTTCTATCGGTAGTCCTCATAGTTCCATATTTTGGTCTTTCTTACTTACTAATTAAAATCAATTAGACAAAATACATATATGTATAGGCTCTAGGATAAGATACGCCTAATAAATATAAGATATGCTCTTTTTGGCCGTATACTTTAAGTAAAAGCTTTTGAGAGCCAAGTAGTTCGAGACGGTTGTTAAGCTCGGAGATGCACGAACTAGGATTGAGGCCAACTTTGAAGTGCCGAGAGATTCTCAGTGAGAAAAAGTACTCCTGGTCCCTTCCAGGATTCAAGGAGCTCTTTAGTCATGGCAGGAATTTACATATCGGATAAACCGTCATCGGCCATTACCATAATCCTCAACCTTCTTCCCTTTATTGTCTCTCCATCCTACAATCCTCTTATCTGTCAGTTCAATCCCATCCAGGGATGTTTATATATAGAGAAGTATGGCATCCGAGGTACCTTCTTTACGAACTCCGCAAACTTCCACCTTATTATATAATCCTATCATTATCACTAATAGGTCATTCAAAGAAAAACATAACAATGTCTATTTATCCCTCCTTTCTTAAACTGCTGGTGTTCCTCATGGCGGTATCCTGGGCCCAATCCTCTTCATAGTTTGTACAGCTGACCTCCCAAGCCATTCTAATATTATCCTTATAAGGTATGCTGATGATACATGTGTATTATCACTCAACACTGATCCAGTTATAGCATCCCATACTCTTCAATGCCATTTCGCTGATCTTGAAGAACAAAAACAAGTTTCTACAAATCCCGACAAATCAAATTCCTTCGTCGTAAACCAATGTCTTCTTGTCCTCCTGTATCACTAACCTTGAGAATGGCGTCAAAACTGGGGGATCAAAGTAGATTCACACAAATTCCGTCTAATCACCCTTACCCTCTGCCGTAAACCAATGACTTCCAGTCCTCCTATCCTCCTCAAACAATACCCCACTGACTCCTGTGGAACCAATCCGATACTCAGAACTACAAATATTTGACATCGAATCCTCATACTAGACGAAAACGACAAAAAACTGCTCACTGCTTCAAGCTACGTCAACACTTACTAGAAAAATGCTCTAAGCTCCTAATTAATTTAAAAAATAATCGTATAAATGACTGTTATAAAGCCTATTTGGAATTACGAAGTGGAACTTTGGTGCTCAACTGAGCCATCGAATTCCTTTCATATCTAATCCTTACAATCCTTGGTAAAATCCTTAATAGCTCCTTACTTCATTATGAATAGAGTCATCCATAATGGCCTCAGCGTACTATTTGTTGATGATTTCGTCCGAAACCGACATCAGTCCTTACAGGACATACTTCACTCAAACCCACTACTTTCAACCCTAGATAACTTATACATTCCAATTAATACAAATATATCTTTGTGTGTGTTTGTGTGCAGTGTTTTTAAATAAAATCTTAAATATAATTAAATGTGAGGTATGAAAGTTGATTTTGTGATGAAGAGTTAGCTCCAGGAGAAGCCAGACTAACGGTACCTCCTCACTGGCTAAGGGCCTCGGATAACAATTCGACCAGTGAAGATTCGTCGGCCCACGCAAACCAATAAATAACTTGCCATTCTAATCTGCGCCAATCTCCCTACCTGTTCGCCAAACGTCAGACAGCTCTTTCTAAATAGCTCAACCACTGCCCTGCCTGGAGCAAAATTTAAAAAATAAAATAACCCCTTACGAGTACGTTCAGAAATAAAGCATAGTAATGAACTGTTTAATGTGTTTAACTCAGCTACCGTTTTACACCAAGCCTACAAAAAAGAATACAATACTAAATAATAAATAAAAAAAAATATATAAAACATAAAGTATTATCACAAAGGAAGCATTGTGCTTAATCTTGCCATAAGGATTTAATTTTTTATGGAGTTCAAAAATTTTCCTTGAATTGTTAAATGCCATTTTTATAAACCACATTATTATATCTAAGTAAGGTGCCATAAGTTTTATTTGCTTGAACAACTTTTATTCCTATTAATTCATATTTTTATTCAGAATTAAGATCAGAAAGAGTGCGAAAAAAAAATTAAAGTAAAGATATATAAAACAATGTAAGTCTTTTAAAAAAATACATCTTTATAGCTTAATTCACACCTGTCAAGTTCAACAAATTGACAACAAGCAGACTGTTTGTAAACCCCACTTTAAAGAGGATGGGTGAGTCCCAGAAGGTCTCAAGATCTAGCAGGAGCATTTATGGCTAAATAGTCCAATAATTTTTCTCCCACAGTCCGGATTCGAACCCGAGACCTTCAGCACAGCAACTCAGTGCTCTACACATTGAGCTATCCATCTCCTTAAAAGGGATAAAGACTAATTATACAAAATTGATAATAAGTATTAATATGATAAAATTCTCCCACCTTCTTACTTTAATGTTTTAGTTTATTAAGATTACCACAGACGAAGAGGTTTGTATACCTTAAACCACTTGAGTTTGTTATGATAAAAGATCTTAACACCCGCTAATGGATGAAGTTATCAAGCGTACATTGGTAATTCATGCATTTCTCTACACTTCAGAAATTGCGACCATCAGATAAAATTCCATTAGTTGAGTTTATTCTGTGACCTCTTCATGCTTGATTACCACCAAGTCGTTTTAAGTTATTCCCGTACGCAGTATAAATTTTTAAATTTATTGAAATTTGAATTCACTAAAAGCCCGTTTTTCACTACCGTTTGATTTGATTAACGTCACTTTATGCTGTTATGGCTGATCGGACAATGACGCAGTTCGATCCTAAGTTTTGCCTATCTAAGTATAATCTCAAGATTATCATTTTACGTCCCATCCGAATTATGGCATAACTATGGATTTACTACTCCCTTTAAAAAATTCAAAGACCACATGCCGCATCTTTGGCATAATAATTCTTAAATATCGGTTAAGGCATGAATATGAGAACAATATATACATATATATATATATATATATATATATATATATATATATATATATATATATATATACCTATAAATATAGATATATATATGTAAACATATACCTGTCTGTTCTGAATTAAACATAAGCTATTTAAATTATAGTTGATATAAAACATAAAACGTTTGACATACCAGCTATATCATTCTTGAATTGCACACCATATACAGCACGCGCTCACATAACTTTATATATAAAGTTTATGACGGTATGACATATGCAATGACGTTACGGCTATCTTTAGTCTTAAAATGTCATATCAAAGCCTTATAGGAATAATGCTCCTTCGTCCTAATTTGAAAAAGTCATATATCTGCTCGTATGACCTCGCCTCCATCACGATGGGAGGACTTCGTCCACACAAAGTACTAACTTACTAAACAGTCTTATCATATGCTTACTGACAAATACTTAGTTACGATAATTGTATTCAATATTGTCATTCCATCATAATCCACCCACTTAAAAATAATTAGTAATACTATTAATAATTAATTTTTTCAATAAAAATGAAAATTGAGAGATTTTTCTGTTAAACAACAGACAAAATATTTTCTAACCATTAAGAGCCAAGGATTACTGAAAACATATCCTATAAATTTACATATTATAAATTAAGGTGTTATCTTTTTGAATAGTTGAATTTACCAGGACTTTAAATATGTTTTAGTTTTGCGTTTGGTTTTCGGTTTTGATGATGGGGACTCTACCCTGAAACATCAATGTTGATTAGGATATATAAAACAAGAAGTCGCTTTTACTTGCATTTATATGTGACGAAATGCAGTAACTGAGTGAGTAGAGCGTTGAGTTGCTACTCCGAAGGTTCCCGGTTCAAGTCCGGCTTCAGATAAATTATTCAACAGCTCTAGTTGTACTCTGTGGGATCTGACCACCATCCTCGGGCTTATCCAAAGTGGGTACCCTTAATTGTAAGAAACCTGGGCGTGATTTCGGACAAATCACCTCCCTGCAAAGCCATTGTCTTAGATACATACTCTACCATGAACTGAGCCCATGACACTTCCTGGGTTGTAAGGATACAGATTTTTTTAATCTGATTTTAAAGAAATCGGATTTACTTTCTGTCGGCACAAACTCTAATTGATAATTTTACTCCAGCTAACATCTACATCCATCTGTCACACTGTCACTCAACATCCGCTCATTTTTTTTAATATTATTTTTCCAACTGTATTAAGATTAGGAGTAATATAAATTTATAATAACAAGAACAGAAATGACATATATTAGAAAGGTATTCGAAGTTTGCGAAGAAGAAAAGAAAGACATCTAGGCCAGCCGCGCCCTAGCCGCTAGTTCCTCCCTCAGGTCTCTCTCCCTCCAGCCAGCTTCTTATCGCTCTAAATTGCATCCAGATATTTTATATAAGGCTAAATATAATGGGAATAATGATAGCACGCCCGGCCGCACTTTATTCAAATGAGCTCGCTATGATATCATTCAGCCCAGATTATCTCGATTACCATGGCAGAAAGAAATCTCATCTGGCACGTAGCAATTTAGAGTTATGCGTATATATTTCGTGATGGAGGGGAGGTGCGGTTTCGAAATTGATGGTTTCCAAATTGGAACCGGTGAAAACAAACAAAATGTTCAACAACAAATTAACAATTCACTGGTCCGGAAGAAAGCTCCAAGTATCAGGTTCCCAGCGGCGCCGTTTAAAGAGTAGCGCCCGAATACTCAAAAGTAATTTATTTTTTCCTTCTAATTCAGGCTTCGAAGAAGAAAACTTTCAAAATTTTTATATTTCTGAATATATTAACATAACATATGTCTCTTAAGCAGGTTCAGCGGGAAGACCAAGATTGTACACTTTAAAAAACTAGAACATCCTTACTCTTCATATGGAAGTGTTAACTGAAGTTACTCCAATGTTGATTGTTTTAAGAAATAATGAAATTATCTTCTGTTTTAATCGTGGAATCCACCAATTTCTGATCGCAGATTTTTAGGTGATTTCCAAATATAACCTAAATATGTTGGTTAAGGATTGTGAAGTTCAGTCTTTGCATCAACTAATGCAGTCACATAATTCATAGCATACGTGAACATTTTGGCAGAATGCCCGTTTTTCTGCTTATATATTCTCTTATAACGTTAAAAGTTATGCAGATTTTTTCAGTGTCCAGCAACAATTAACCATACCCTATATCTTTAACATATAGGAGAGTCATCTCTAATCCACCTAAGACTACTGCCTGTCAAAATGGCCTATTAGAACTGGTTCAATCATAAGAGCTGAACCAGATGATAGGTAACCCTAACCGTAACCCGGCAGGTGGCCCTAGGATTTTTTAAGGGAGTAAAAAATCCTTAGTTACGCCGTCCTTCGGAAGGGACGTTAAACGGGGGTCCCGAGCCTGTACGATGTCAGGTACTCGTTAAAAATCCCTATCCAAATTAAACCTGCATAGGAAAAATTTAGAGCTCCCACTGTAGCATCGTCCGATTAGCCATAGCAGCATAAAGTGACGTTAAATGAACAAAAAACAAAAAAAAAAAAATTATCACAGAGTAAGAAAACTCTCAGCAAACAGCCACAGTTAGAGTAGAGTAACAACCCATCATGCCAAAAACCAAGAAGTCTTTGTTTCCTAAACATCTCAGGCATATTCGATCCACAGATGATTTACCACCCACAGCTCAATAGATTTGGTAATAAGTTCCTCATTTTTTGTTGTGGTTTTATTTCTCCTCATTGGTTGTTATCGTTGCATCTAAACCAATGTTTGGTATAGTTTTGCTATTTTACTACTCTCTTACTCAATCTGTGTTCATATTATTAAATGCAGTCCACACTACTAGAACAGGAATGTACCATGTCCCATAAAAAGGATTCCACTTTGAACAATTATCATAAAGAAAGGAGTTTTTGGGTGTCGTCGATGAGCTGGATGTGTTCTGTAATAATAGATACCCTAGCCTATTTATTTGGTTTAGTTTTACTATACGCCGCTAATGATATATAATGAAATTCATGCAGGGTGTCATGTCGACCCTTGTCCGAGACGAAGCCCACGCTTGCTATCTAGCTCCGATAATAAACTAATGAATGGCTCGTAAAGGAATGCATTTGCAATTAAAACAGTGTTATAAGCGATCACTTCAAGGGTGGTGCCTCCATCCGGCAATGAATAACAAACAGACATATTGCCAACCGCCATTGAAATAACGACAAAACTGAGTACATTTGAAATTCAATCTTTGCTAGGCTAGTTTTTCACAAACTATAAATATTCATTGGGCCGTTTGTGTCGGTTCCGCAGGTTGGTCACGACTCCCTCCAACGCTCCAGATACACTCGGAGGAGGATGCTTATTTCAATTTTAAATTCGTAAATAGGAAAACGTAAACTATTTCCTCGCTAGCAGATATCCTGTTATTGTGACACTTTGATCTTATCGCTTGGCGAAAACAGGCTTGAAAGCTTGTACACCTCAGCCCTCATTAACTGATTAAGTTATTAAAAGGTACTGCCTTTAATCCGTTCTCCCTATCCCTGCTTTAACTTGAAGGAATGCATGAATCACTTACAGGTTATCCGCGTACGCTGAGTCTATTTAGTATATTATTGTTTTAAATAATGCATTAACTTGCAAATGCGAACAAGTTAACCTAATTCGATAGGCAATAGCGTCGGCTGATATGTGGGCTCTTCAATGAACCCCTCGCATCCCATCCCTTCATCCTAAGCAATATGTCATAAGACTGAATGTGTGGGAGGCCTGTGGTATAGCACACAGCAAAACAACCTACAAAGCCTAAGATCTCGGGTTCACATTTCGACAGTTGGGCTCAGAATTTTTTTTAAAATAGAGTTAAAAATTCTTCATAATGCCGTCCTTCCGAATAGACGTAATATAGAAGCTCCGAGCCTGTGCAGTATCATGTACTCGTTAAAGATCTCTATTCTAATCACTCCTGGATAGGTTAAGTTTAGGATTCCCAATGTAGCACTATTATTTACCGTAAGATCAGCGATAAAGTGATAAAGTGACCTTGAATGAATAAACAGCAAGACTGAAGGCTCTTACTGTCACATGATATTGGAGGTACTATTGCACAATACGCACCATTTACATAATATTTGATATTACGCATATGTAGTCGTTGTAATGCGCCTATTTCTGTTAAAATCTGATTTCCAAATAATATCATTTCTAAGCAGGCCAACCATATTTCTTGATTGCAACCTGGTAAAAAATATGAGGATCAGCCCCTTCCCATGCCCAAAAATATATATCACTATATAAAAATATATATAGAGGATAACTCTATAACTGAAAGTTATAAAAATCTTTTTCACAGTTTTGCCGAACACACTTTGCCGCCTTACTTCTTGCCATCTTAGTTCGGTTCTGACCCTGAAATTTCGGGAACACTAAGCATTGCTTGACTAAATTAGCGGCAAATGAGAAAAGGTCGATTTTTGAAATTCGGAGTTATCCGCTTTTATCCTGAACGCCCTAAAGAACTTTAATTATATTGCACTATTATTTACCATTGCTTTAATTAGAATAAATAGATAATATTGAAGCATTTGTATTTGTTGGTAGAGCAACGCTCAATAGGCTAATTTTATTAATGAATTACTTATTTACTCATAATCCTTAATCTCGAAATTTCGCGTTTGTTTCCAGAAAACCTGTAAATTATTCCGATAGCACGCTGATTCCTAATAATCCTGTTTCTTCTGACCAGTATTCCTCCAAGGTGATTTCCAGAAAATTTGATTGAATTCAAGAAGCCATTTCATTTGATGTTCTGTTTGTTTCTCTCTCATAGCCCTGAAGATGGCCTACATTGTAGGTCGAAACGTCGGCACACAATAAATAAGTATGCACTTATTATGGTGTTTTAATTGACTGCACTCCCAACTATTTCTTTCTTACATTAGAAGTTCCAGTCAACTATTTCTTCTCTAACAACAAGCCATTATTTCCCTCGACGATCACCTGATGCTATTTAATTTTTACAGTAAAAAAATAAAAAAAGAAAGAAACATTCACCAACCTAGGTTATGAAAGGCCTTGGATTCAGTGGTTGATTTTGTCAAAACAAGAGCAACCATTTGGTTTTTCTTCTCGATAGATGTACATTTATGGAGGTTGAGTGAGCCCCAAGGACCTGCAGAAACCACAAGGTTAATTCATGGCTGTTAACAAAATACATAATTTGTGTGCCACAGTCCGTTTCGAACCTGACATATGCAGCTCAATAATACAGAGCTCACTAAGCTAGCCCAATTTTTACTATTTGAACTTGTTTGTTTCGTTCAATGTCACTTTATGCTGCTATAGTTAATCGGACGATGCTTTTGTAAGTCCTAAATTGTATCTATCCAAGTTTGATTAGGATACGGATCATTAACGCGTATCTGACATCGCACAGGCTTGGGAACCCTATTTTACGTCCATTGCAAAGGATGGCATAACCAAGGATTTCTTACTCCCCACCTGCCTGCGAACCCGCGATTTCGGGCAACTCTTTTAACTCTTTCGTGCCCTTTCTACAGTAAATACTTTCGAAAGATAGGGGGGATGAGAAGGAATTTGACGAAAGGATATACCACACTATCAGAAGTAGTTATCAGAGTTGAGAGGTGTAGGAGACAAACGGAGTAATGAGCGAAATGCGGGGAGCAATATATATCCAGCACAATTAGGAGATGGCAGTATCTACATCTACATGGCTCAGGGCTCGGCCTCCTCTTGCACCTGCCGCCTGCCAATAGCTCCTCCATCCGTCTTCCGCATCTCCCGTCTGCGCCGCGGTGTCTCGCATCTCAGTGGACATTTCCCTAATTAACGCACTTCAAGCTGTGCTGCCAATAAGTACTGAAATATTCAACAAGCCCTGAAATATTCATAACCTCTTATACGTGCTATAACAGAAACACTAGCTTGGGAGTTGGGTAGCTCAGCGGTAGAGCGCTGAATTGTCGTGCCGAAGGTCTCGTGTACATATCCAAATTGAGTGGGATCTCGTACAAATCACTTTCCTCCCAGACCGTTGTCCTAGAATCAGAACTGTCTCGATCATGTACTGAACTCAAGAGTCTTCATGAGTTGTAGTGGTACAGTTTTTTTTTTATACCGAAATGAAACTGGACACTGCTACACAAAGTAAATTGAATATTGCATTATTATTTCGATTCGCAATGCTTTTCACCTGTATTGTTAATAAAAATTGGGGGAGACCAGGAGAAAGTTTATAAAGGAGCACTCTTTCCAACTAACTTGGTTTTTTATATGAATCGTATAATCATGTGAGCGGTTGAATTGGTTATATTGCCTGTATCATCTATAATTTCATAATAGTTATCCAGGATGTTATTTAAACAAAAAAAAAAATACAACTTAAGTTTATGGGAAAAATACTTCAATTTTCTTTTCCTGCATCCACTATATTGACAAAAATCATACAATCCGTACTGCGCAATACATTTAAATTAGAGCTATACGATTTGAGCATCGAGTAGTACTATTAAGTGAACCTTTGTACAATTCGTACAATAAGGGGTTGGTCCTCCGGAGGTAGAGTTGCCAGGGGTCCGAATAGAGGACATAGTCAGGCTTTTTGATTGCGTGTCCGGCCAAAATAAACAGTGTCCGGCCATCCGGATTTGGCGTTTTATTTATTTTTAATTTACCTTTCATTAGAGTTTAAAAATATTCATGGAAATAATAAAAAAAGCTTGATTCTACATAAAAATGTTTTGTTAATAATATGTACTGAGAAAAAAAATACGCAATAATATAAGGTGTCTGGCTTTTTTACCCAAACGTCCGGTCAAACTGGCTGGTCTGTTCGGCGATTAGGTTTAGCCTGTTTGTTTTTAGGATTTCAGTGATAACAGTTATTTAACCAACATTAGTACTGAGAATTTCTACCTAATCATCACTAATTTTGGACCATTAAAACATTCAAACCTTAATCCTTCAGTTATTGCTTAACAAGGTGGAATTATAAAACCGAACCCTAGACCTATCTTCTACGACGGCAAAGACGTTATCAGCAGTAAATCGATACCGATCCAGGGCGACATGTGTCGTCCGCATCAGAACTGATTCATGACTTGTCAAAGAAAAGAGAAAAAAATTAGAGAAAAAGTAGACAGAAAAGGAGAAAAGTGTTTCCTGTTTGCTTTTATCCCGCGGCGATCTCCCCTTCCAGTATTTATCTATGAATTATGGGCTTGAGATGTCGGTCTCTTTGTAGTATTTATACCACCGGTGCCTTACTTACCCAACCACCTCCTCTGCTTTTTCTGATACAGTTTTTTTTTTTTCAACGACTGAAGCTCCTGATCAATAACACATCTACAATCTTGGAGCAAAAGGTTATCCTTGTATCGGAAGGTATATCATATGATTGCGTCTCTGGTTGGAAAAGTTAATATAATTCTGGATTATACATAGTCGATGTTACGTGGTCAGTGATTTCTATATAAAATGACAAAATTCCATACAGGTCTCCGATACCGAAAGGTAATATAAGGCTATGAATTGTATAGAAGCATTACATTTTTTTATTTTATTTGTATTGTATATATTGTAAACATATTTTGGAGGAATAAAAAAAAAAAAAAAAGGTTTCGGAATCGCAATACAGATCATGTAAGGAGTAAGGGTGTCGAAATAACTGAAGTAAAATTATTTCAAAATATAACTGTGATTCCAATTCAATGCTATCAATTTTGTGAAGGCTGTCTGCCCCTACATGTCCTGCCTCTACAACCCATAATCTGTCTTGGGTTCAGTACATTGGAGAAACTACTGTTTCTAAGAAAACGGTTGTGTAGGGAGGTGTTTTGTCCGACATCACGCGCAACCGCCAGATTTTTCCCCTTATTTTCGGTACTCACTGTATTGATTACCAGGAGGTTTTCCGGGTCCTATAGGATCCATCTCCAGATGTTAACGGATTAAATAACTCCGTTCCCAATATACAGCAATAAAACGGCCCGGAAATAGTTACAATGTTTTTTTATTTTAACGTGTTACCTGATTAGGTACTTTGTTTTTAAAGTGAAACTTTTATTCTATCGCCCCAAAATTTTTCGCCTATCTATCAGCATGTCGTGTTACAGCTGGAGAAGGGTAAAGAGAAAGGTGCGTGACAGGGCAGCCTAGGCCAATATGGCGGCGCCCAGTCAGCTCACCGTGTAGCATTTATATTCTCACTTATTCCTGCAAGTGTTCCGCGCTATTTGGGTGTTTTGATCTGTGTATTAATGTAAATGCATTTATTTACTTTATCGTAAATGTTTTAATGTTCATTAACTTTATATAAAATTAAATAAATAAAAACGATTTGTTTACTAATAACAAATCTCTTCAAAGACTATCAAATCCTTTTATCGGTGTGTATTAATTTTAATTTTGATATATTATAATATATTTAATTATTTTTATACTCTAAGTCATAATAGCTTACAACACCAGGATTGTTATTCTAAAGGTACTTGTCCCAGAATAAATAAAGGCATTGATATTATTATTATCCTGTTCTTTTTCTCGGTCTCTACCAGAGAATGGACCAACCCGGACATAAGTCAAGGGGTTAGGCTAGAGTTTGTATACTGATAAAATACATCAATGATATATAAAATACATGAATATATAATCATAACCAAACACTTTATTGTGAATATCCCTCTTATATAGTATTTCTCTTACTTTTAAATATGCGTTTATCATCTAAATGATTGTAATAATTATGTATTCCGTACTCTAATCCGCAAATTTAAATTAAATTTTATAATTGAATATTTTGTCTACTATTGATTTCCCATTATTATTCCCATTTTTCAATAATTATGTTAAAATTAAAAACGCAATTTTAATACTCTAAATTGAATAATTTTCCAATTTTTTGCCAGAATAAATCAAATGCCTACAAACAGAATAAAAGTTTCACTTGCATCGTGGTTTCGTAAAACCACACTACTTTTATTTTTAATTATTATTTGTCACTTATTTATATTTAAATTTTATTTTGAGGAAGATAAAAACGTTTTTTTCAATTTTGACCTAATTATCCATTTTTTTTTGGAGATTCGCTATTGAACTATCGACCTTTGAGCGTGTATTCACTATAAAATATTCTATAAAAAGCGTAAACATCCTGAAACGAGAATACTCAATAAAATAACATCGTTGAAAATTGAAATTGCAAGATAATTCTTCAATGCTTGGAATGAATGTATATTTTGTCAAGTATTTAAATTGCAGCAAAGTTAATATCAAGAACTGGATCGGGCCACTTCCTTCAGGATAAATTAATGAATATTTATCTAATTCCTAATTGGGAATGTTCTTCTATTTTTTTTTAAATTCCATTTCTAATCATAAAGTTGTATTTATAATTTAAAATATAAATATAACTGGTTTGGCGGCCAGTCTTACTATATTCGTATATAAGGAGATATAAATTTGTATTTCACACGTTTTAACATTTTTTAATTTTATTAATCTAATTTATTATTCATTTTAACATCGCGAATATTTTATTCTTTATTAACTTAATAGTATGAGGTAAGGTTTTAATAAATAAAACTCATTAAAATGTAAGTTAGGCTACAATTTATTGATTCTATAGCCCTATTAGGAAAATAATAATAATTTTACTTAACTTCCTAATTGTGCCGAATAGGTTTTATCATATTACTGCTGATGCCGTATTTTCCTTATCAGTCACTCATTACCAGGGAGCACTGCGCTTTATAAACAAATCAAAATTTTCAAACGTTTTAATTATGTGTCTAATTATAACTACTTATTTTAGATTGTCATTAAATGGTAAGGTTCTTCTAAAACGCTTACTTGAGACATGTTACGCATATGCTTGGTGGTGGAAGACTTCTGTTCTAGATTTCCAGGCAAAAAAGTCTTTACTTGCAATTTTTCCTTTTTATTATAAAATTTAGTAGCACGGACTCAAACAAGGTTAATTAGTGTAAATGAAAAAAATAGTATATTAGTGCTAACAGTATACCTCTAAAAGCTCTAATTTGCATCTTATGTAATTGAGGGAAACCGTTTAAGATGGTTTGGATGAAAAACAATAGGTTGGCCAAGATAACATATGAGGAAAGATTGATGGAAGGAGTTCCAAAAAAAGACTCCGAAATACCTGAGAAGAAGGAGCTGAAGAATGCTTTACGAAGAGAAATCTGTAATGGGACAGAAGATGGGAAATGACGGAGAATCGTACAGAGTGGTTCTGGCTGTGCAGAAGGAAACCTCGCACTGCATTAGCAGCAGAGGGGATGGGCTATGATGATCTAATTGTTTAGTAAACAAAAACAAAATTCAAACCTTCTGAAATTTCTAAAATAATAGCATAAGTAAATGTTTGAATCACCGAAAATATTGTGAAAAAAGGGTTATTTTCTATGGACATATACTGCGAATGAATGCAAGTAGGCTTACAAAAAATATATTTGAATTTCTTAGAAATCAAAAAATTATACCGAACTGGTTTATAGAAGCAGAGAGGGGCATAAGAGAGCTCGGCCAAGAACATAACCCAAGACAAGAGAATAAGGTTTGAGGGGATAACTAAGCGAACGACCTAAGTTCCCGATAAGGAAAGGAGTAGGAGATGGGAGAGGAAGAAGCGATACGGGGCAGAGAGAAAGGCACATCCGCAGAAAATTCATTTATGATCGATTCCAAGTACCCAAAAGTTGGGTAAAACAAAAAAAAAACCTGATTATTGACTAGTGAACACGCCAATAAAGTATAAATTGTGTTCTTTCAAATCGGAATCCTTTGTTCGTTCGTTCGTTCATTTAACGTCACTTTATGCTGCTATGGCTAATCGGACGATGCTACAGTGGGACCTCTAAATGTTGCCTATCCAGGTTTAATTAGGATAGGGATTTTTAACGAGTACCTGGCATCCTACAGGCTCGGGACCCCGTTTAACGTCCCTTCCGAAGTACGGCGTAACTAAGGAATTTTTTACTCCCTTAAAAAAAATCCTATGGCCGCCTGCGGGGCTACGAACCCAAGATCTTGGGTTTAGTAGTTTGTTACGCTAACCACTAGACCACAGGAATCTTTTGTTCTGATGATGAAATATAACATTTGCAAAATATCCAAAAGTATAGAAGAATAATGTCGTGGTCACAAATGAAATAAACCTAGTCAAAATTATCGATTATCGGCTTTCAGCTTTGCTTGACTACAAAAAAATGAGATGTTCCTATCTATATTTTCAAACGTTTTAATTATGTGTCTAATTATAACTACTTATTTTAGATTGTCATTAAATGGTAAGGTTCATACCTTACAATAACATGTCGTGCAAACGTGCAATAACATGTCATTGCTATATCTAAATTTGATTTAATAATTGAGATTGAAAAATAAAAACTTTGAGTTTTCTCAAAATCCTGTTTTTTATATTGTGTTTTAATAGTTACCCCACGATATATTTTTTAAAATGGTACAGATAGGTACCTGAAATAGTTACATACATTTTATGAAATGCAATCCACAAATTGTAGAATCCTCTTTTTCTTAACTTGTATTCTACCCGGAGTTTCTACATGATGACATTGCGTATTTATATTCTATTTGATGACAAGAGAACTGATCGACCTCAATCCCCTAAACACCGAATCCCATCTCGCTAATGAATGAAGGTTGTAGGGTCCGCCTATATACAGCAATCTTTACAACCCTTATAAAAAGCTCGGCTCTATACTTCAGGTTCGACAGGGGTCCTATAAATGTCATCTATCCTCGCCCCACCTTATAACTTTCTAACTGTTGGCTTTTACGATTCGCAGTTTAATCGACGAATACCGATCCTCAATGGTCATACAAGAACGAGGTCGGCATGAATATGTTAGCAATCCTGATAGGAGGTGCACCGATCCTGGTAGGAGCTGTAGTAATCTCGGAAGAGCAACCTGTCGTCCATAAGAGACCCCGGACTCCTCCCTGACGTTTTAATTGCTACCTATCCTGTGAAAGTTCACCTGTCCCTCCGGATCTTTCTAAATTGCCAGATTATACATTTAGATTAACGCTTTGAGATAGATTTATTACTAATTAAAACGTTTAATTGCTAGAATAAAAAAAGTTTATCTCGAAGATTTAATCATTTTCTTATAGTTGTTTAATTGCTCTTTGACAGCCGTCTTATTTTTTAATAAAATGATTCAATTACTCCAATCGAAAGAAGAAAAAAATACTTGTTTTCCTTTAGCAAACACTCTGCAGATATAAGGACATGATGCTGCGATCTTATCCTCATGAAGAAATGAATATTTATTCTTCCTATTTATTAAAGAGGGCACTCGTATCTTAGGCAGCCTTTCAGTCTCAAAATGAGGAACGGCTTCTGTACTTAATTTTTTTTAATTCATCATTGAAGCTGCATCTAAAAGTTTTAATGATTGAATAATATGCTTAATTATTTGATTTTTTTTTCCTTTACCGAATTTGTCTCTCTGTTGAAGTGAGATCAATCCAATCAGGTTTTGGTGGCCTTGTATTAAAATGATTTTTTGGTTTTAGTCCTAATAATGTTTCTATCAGTGAATTGTTAGTTAAAAAAATATATTCAAACAATGCTTTTGTTTATAATTTTCCAATTTCAACCTTTTTAATTATTGTTGCTGTATTGTTTAGCTGATTAATTATTAAATTATTCGTTCTACTAACATGCAAAAAGAGGTACAGAGAGATTCACAGAGATCTTATTCCACACAGCCTTGTGTGCAGCTTTCTATGAATGCAGGAGCAAAATGTACAAACTTCTCATAAGAGTTACTGTGAATTGTACAGTTCCATAAAAAAGATTTTTATATCTATTTCATAAACTTAACGGCCACAAACTGTATATTAAGGAATATGTTATCGTTTACCTTTTAGTATCACGGTGTATTAATTTCACATTTATTTGTATTAAAAATGTTTTATTTATTTAATCTTAATTAATAAATATTTATTTATTACGTGCGTGCGAGATTAGGATATGTCTAAAAATAAGTTGTGTTTAGTCTAAACAACCACTCATGCGATCAGTTGTTAAAAAACAATAAATTGAAATAAAACAATTTAAAAACGAAGAATGGTATTAAATTATTAGTCCAACAAAATAATGCAAGAAATTCATTCCCCATGAAGTTAAAGCTAAGGTGAGAAACGGTTCAATTCGGTTATAGAAGATAGGTTTGTAAATACCTATCTTCTATATTATAGTCATTTTAGGTAGCGTTATTGCTTCATCATTAGAAACTATCTAACAAAACTTTTATTTTATAAATTATTTAATATGAGCAAGGTCAAAACCGAAAGAGCAAACTCTTTCTTTAATATAAATTTGTTCTGAAAACTTTAAAACAGAACGGTGAAGTATTCTACTGAATTTTTACTATTTGTTTCAATTAATTTTTATAGACTAACTTTTTCTTGTATATAATGAACATCTATTCAAATTATAAACAAAGTTATGTAACAATATTACAATGATTGCTAAATTTACATAAAACATATTTGGTTAAACTCTGATGATAAAATTAATTATTTAAATCAAATGAAATTATAGAAAATGGTATGCCAGATTTAATGAATCAAGAAATAAAAATGCATAGATCAATAAACAATTCACTTTAATTCAAATATCTACACAATGGCTAGTGATAATAAAGGTTGAAATAACATAAGCAATAAAATGTTACATTTATTATTCTGAAATGTAATTATATTACTAACTAATAACTAAAATTGTTTATCAAGCAATAGTTACGATACCATTGGTTGATGAAAGCCATAAGCTCATTAACAGTTACAATCATTTCTGTAAAATATGAAATATAAAAAATAAATATAGTATTAAAAAAAAATTGTAAACAAATAAATTTCATATCCTCCACTGTGGTAAGTTTTTCACCCAAATGAAATAGCATTAGATTTTTATCTTTTCAAATAGACTTTCTTCTTTTACCAAAATCACCACCATAAATTGAGAAGATTCTCTTCACGAACTTGAATTGACCGATTCACATTTTATCAAAATTTCTTCAGTTTAATTTACATCAATACTCGGCATATTCCAGATCTCTAAGCACTTTCTCTTCAGATCTAAGCACTCTCCCATTTTTAACAACTCATCTTTTATTCTATTTTGAAAATCTCCATACAATTTAAAAACACTTCCTCTTTATAACAATTTTAGATTAATTTTCTGCAATGTATTAATATAAGAAATAGATGATTACTTTATAAAAAGTAAATATTCTGTTTCAAATTTGGTTGAACTGTCGGATAGCTTCATTATATTCTTAAAAATACTTATCAGCCACTCTCAACCATCACCACTTTTCATTTTACATCTTATCCTATGTAATAAGTTCTACTTCAATATTTAACTTCACCCATTATATTGGGTACAGACTATGTAAGTAATATTAATTGAATATTTTTCTTATGCAGATAGTCATTAAGTTCTTCTGAATTAAATACAAACTATTGATCCAAATTACTCAATAGATGAATTTAATCTCTACAGGATAGAAAAATAGAATAGAAATATATTTTTACAGGAAGTTGTGAGTAGATTAACCTAATTGGTGTACCTACTAACATTCTGTATTTAACAAATTTATCTATATATTATTCTTTAAGACTTTTATTTATTCATGAAAACATCTTTTTTTTATGTTCAGGAGAAAAATTTAATTACTAATGTGTTCTACTGGAAATTGATAATTTTCCAATTTAACCCATACGAGGCTTTTGTTCCAAAGCTCCTTAGCTACGTCCGGGTGCTTGCTCATAGCTGATGATTCAACAACAGCACAATCACTGGAATAAAAACATAGTAATTAGAATTAATTTTTATAAAATTGTAATGAATGTTAAGTCAAAAGTTGATATTGACAGAGATGATGTTGAATCAACCCTCAAATTGATGCAGTTATTTTATATTAAAACTGATTTTACTATAAAAACATTATTACTCGTAATATAATCCAGATTTAATGCAATCTTCAAGGGCACAATATAGAGTTGTTTGAGCTCCTTGCTTCGGAGTTTTCGACAACCACGGTGCCAACTTTTGATAAAGCCAAGTAGCACCAGGAAAATAAGATTCGCTGAGATTTCGTGATAATTCTGTATCCACGACTCCTGGATGCAAACTGACAGCTGTAACTCCTGTTCCTGAAATTATTTCATGAATTTTATTAAGGAAATATTAGCATATAATATCTTTCATAAACAAAAAGAAAAAAGAAAAACCTTCCAAACGTCTAGCAAGCTCTTTCGTGAACAATATGTTGGCAAGTTTGCTTCGTGCATAACCACCAACAGGGCTGTATGATTTTTCATAGTTAAGATCATCATAACTCATTGAGAAACCTATAACAAAACCAGTATGCATTACATTTAACTAGCCAAGCTAGTAAACCTTATTAAGCTGGAATATATGTATATAAATTAACTGCATATTTCTATTTTATAATTTTTTTTAATAATCTACAATCTAACCATATTTTTATAATATTCTGGGGTGACCTGTTGTGTAGTGGTTAATATAACAACCAATCATGCCCAAGTTGCAGATTCCCAAACTGGCCGTAGAATTTTTTATAAGATAGGAACAAATCCTTGGTTATGCTGTTCTCCAGAAAGGGAACATGCAATGAGGGATCCTGAGCCTGTATTGTCTCAATACTTATTAAATACTCCTATCCTAATTACACCTGCATAGGCAAAATTTAGGGACTCCCACTGTAGCATCGTCCGATTAGCCATAGCAGCATAAAAGTGATGTTGAAATGAATAAACAACAATCTACTGTGCTTAAGATAACCATGAATAATCCTTTTACAGGGTTGTTTTAAGGTTTTAAGTAATAAAGCGAAATGTGACATTAATATGAGGATAGAACATATCAATGATTCACTAATTAGAGAATTAATAATTAGAACAGGACAATAACTTTACAGCCTCTGTATAATTTTATGAAGAACCCCCTTCAAATATTTCTATTCCTTTATTAGAATTTCATTCCCATTAGCATTGCCATCATTTTATTCCTCAACTTTGGGATGACTGCCTACATAAGATAAGTGCAATAATAATTAGTACAGATTGAGATATAATAAAGAATTTTTTATAAAAGATTTTTTTTATGTTTTATTTTATTTTTGCTTGAATTTAGGTAGTTATTTATTTAAAAACAATTAACACTTTATTTATGTTAGTTAATTCTGCAATTTAAAGCAATTAATTTATTGTAGTATTTATTAATTATTTGCTCCTCTTTCTTATCTATGTTGAAAACAAATAATAATATTTTGGGATGTACAAACCTTTCATGTATCTAATACCTTCTGCCAGGATCAATTACCTCTCTAGGACTATTTTTTAGGATTTTGACAATTTAAGCCAAGACTAAATGCTTATTTAAGTTAATTATAAGATTAAATGCTTGTAATTATAAGGATATTACAAAAAATATAGAAAATTAAACTCTTAAAATTTTAAATACTTATTTTGTTTGTAATTTTTTATAATGAACTATTTATTGATCAAGAGAACTACAAAGAATTATGACATTAATAATTCAATTTCTGTACTATATAAAAAAAATTTCCATCGTGAAATAAATTTTGTAAGATAGCAGCATTGTGCAGGTGGTGTATTACAAAGCCTGATCTGTAATAATGTAAATAACAAATGAGTGTACGATAAAAGAGTACCTTAAAAAAGCAAAAATGTGCTGTTTTTTTTTAAATAAAGTTAACAAATAGTTATTGGCATTCTGCTTCAACCAAATTCAATACAATTCTTATGGTAGACTTATTTCATTTTTCCTGTCCAATAATTTGGTCTATACTTATTAGCTTATCTCAGTATAAAATTTTCTAGATCAGAGCTTTGTAATAAATTACCTGCACAACACTTCAGACTTATGATAATAAACATTGGCAACTTTTTTTATATAATTGAAATATTGGATTAATAGATTATTACTAAGCTGATATTTTGTTTAAAGTTTATTCAAATAATATCCATACCTGGTTTTTATTAATTTTTTTTTATGTAATCAAAAGCATGTATTCAATAAAAGTTCTTTTAATCAAAGGAAGAAATAGTTGGGGGTGCAGTCAATGAAAACACCAATATAAGCATAACTTATTTTGGTGTTTTCATTGACTGCACCCCCAACTATTTCTTCCTTAAATTAGAAGATACAGTCGACCAACTCTTCTCTAACGTTCTTTTAATCAGTTTAAATATTTTAATATATATTACTACTTACACAATCGATGGGCCAATGAAGACACATTTATTATTCGAGATGGTGCAGATTTGCAAATCAAAGGTAATAATAACAGCGTCAGTAGAAAATGGCCGAGATGATTTGTTGCTAAGTGGATTTCAAAACCATCTTCAGTCAACTTCCAAGGGCTCATCATTATTCCTTTAAAAACATAATGTGAAGAGATTGACTGTAACATACAATTCTCATCTATACATATTATAAAACAAAGTCCTCGGCCGCGTTTGTTCGCGGTAAACTCAATAACTACTGCACTGATTTTCATGCGGTTTTCATCAATAGATAGAGTGATTCACCAGGAAGGTTTAGGTATATAATTTGTCGAGGTTTTGTGTAAATGGGTTGGAGTATCGATGGGTTTCACTGAAGACACTGCTTGCCTAATCCCGTGCAATTATCTAATGTGCAAGATAATAAATTTGTATATAAAGAAATATGTGGTTTTGTTTTTATTTTTATGTCTATATAATAAAGTACATTAGCCAAGATGGGAAGAAAGAAAATCAAGACTTCCAAAGAAGCCTAAACAATGATATTCACGTGGTCCTTAGTGAGCAGTATGTGCCAAAAAAAAATGTATATTAAACAGACAAATTATGTAGGCATAATATGCCTTATTACCCGAGCAAAGCTGGGGTGGGTCGCTAGTATAGTGTAAAAAAAAAAAATTAAATCAAACTATTAGTGTATTAACAAAGATTGTCAGCGTATGAGGCGTTGAGATGCAAAAGGGGATAAATCCAAATTTAAAAATTTTTCAGGAATCACAAACATATGCCCAAAGAAAAATATAATCTTTAAAGTCCAGTACCCTAGACGATTAGTATTGAGAAACATATGCATAATTTAGGTTATTATGAAATGATTAGTTATTTGAGACAATTATTTTTAGAAAAATTAGATTGGCTTTGACGTGTTTTGAATGGTGAACTATGTGCCACCGCACAGAGGATGCTAAATTTGTGAAAAACATTAAAGAAATCAAAAATTATAAAATATGGATTTAAACCTTTTTCCATTTCCATGCCGCATATAAGAACTGCAAGACTTCATCCTAGATGGATAGCAGAGTGAGTCCATAAACAAAATCTGCAATAGAATCACTAAACCTTTAATACAACTCCATCCTGTTTTCAACAATATGCTCTTTTCCACCCTGTACTTCTAACTTCAAGGTGTAGTTGTAAATAATTTCTACATTCTTATTATTTAGTAGAAACTAAAAAGAATATCCATGGAAATTTTTAAAAATTATTTTCAGCATGAAAAACCAAAAGGTTTTGTGATGTAAAAATTTAAAATTAAGGGTGAGAAGACATGAAGAAGCGGAAATTGTTGACAATAATTTGTATGAAAACTTTAAAATTGTTTTAAGAAATAGATTATTGTTATTATTAGAAAAACTTAAGTGCATTTCTTGATGCTCTCTATAGAAGTTTGTTTGCAGCAAACAATAGTATTTATTGGGCATATAACAGGGAGCGGAGTGACTCAATGGTAGAGCATTGAGTTGCCATGCCGGAAATCCTGGTTCAAATCCCGCTGCAGGCCATGATTTTTATTTAGTCTGTTTGCAGCGGGAGATGGATCATATAGAATCTAGGACCCTCCTGGGGCTCACCCAGCCTTTATAAAATATTATAAAAATAGGGTACCCAAAATAAGGGGGAAAATCTGGCGGTTGAGCGTGGCCTAGGACAAGTCACCTCCTTGCAGAAACTTTGTCCATGAAACGGTACAGTCTCTACCATGTACTGAATCCCAGACCCTTCATGGGTTGTAGTGGTACAGGTTTTTTTTTCAGGGAATATAACTGTTTCTCTAGATATTGAAAAAATAAATGAAATGTACCTAGAATACTATTAGTTAACCTTTTGTCTACGAGGAAAAAAATGGTGGAGGTCAAAAAATTCTTTTAATAAGGAAAATTGTTTTTATTTCAACCTGGACCATTTTCTTCCTCTTAAATGAAATATAGTTCAATACAATAATGATTTAAAAACAATAAAGACGAAAATTATTAATATTCACTATTTTTATAATTTTTAAAGTTTTAAAGTACATTAGTTATCGGTTCATTCTATCTTATAACAAGAGAGCAACAGATTTATTGAAGCAAATCAAGAATGACATAAATTGACATAATTAGCCTTGATTGCATGAAATGGAACTTCCTGTTTCAGTGATTATCTTATAAAACCGTTAATGTCTCTGGCTATTCAAAGATTAATATACGAACAACAATAATCCTTTATGGTGTATGTATTTAATTAATATAGAAAAGCAAAGGCTAAAATACTTGTTGAGACATCAGTGCAAAAAATCTAACCAAGAAATCCAAGAAATTACCATTGGAGGTGGTGGGGTGTTTTCTCTGGTTAGTGTCTTGCTGCATTTTGAGGTTTCTTTCTGCTATGAAGCTGCCTGAGTTGCAGTAATATTGACAGGTTTTTTGTATCCTGTTTTTAGTTTAGAGGCTGAAGGCTTCTCGGTAGAAATGTGTACAATTATATCTTAATTGTTATATATTTGATATAAGCAAATAAGGTATCATAGAAATCTCTTAATATTTTATTTAATGACCATGTAAACTACCAAAATAAAAATATTTAAAAATTAAAACAATTAATAAAAAATACAATAAAATAAATTACCGAAGTAAGAGTTCCTTTGCCTAATACCACTTGTTAAAAGGACCTCATATGAGACTCAGAGGTAAATTATTTCTCAGGCACAACATAGCACAAAAAAGTAAATAATCATGAAAAAACAAAGCCTCACCTAATACTTTAATTTTTTTTTAATTATTTTTCAATGTTTGAATTCGAGATGAACATTCATGTTATTCTTTAATTTAAATTGGATTTATACATTAGTAATATAAAAGATCTAAAATAATTTAATTGAAATAAAATTCAATTATATAAAAATTGTTGGTAATAGGTGGTTGAATTTCTAAATACTTTAGATTTCATTTTGATTGTTTTTTTATACAATTTAATTTTCATGACCATACAGAGCAGTGGGGAAAAATATATATATATTCTTTTTATTTTAAAGAGAAAAGATATGCCCCCGGCCGGGATTCGAACTCGGATCCTCTGTCTCTCCATGACAAATATAAAATATAAAAATATTTAAAATTCATAACAGTTGACCAATAATTATAAAAAATTATGTTCTTTTTCAATTGAATAAATTTTAAAATAATTGATTTTTTTTACAAATTGTTATTTTTACCACATGCATCATATTTGAAAATTAGATTACATATGCACTTCCCTGTTGAATGTTTCCCAACAGGTCTATAAGCTACATCGGCTTCAGAAGCCCTTCATTACATCGTTCTTAAGATGTTCAACATAAATGAGGTTGAAGTGGGAGCCGGTCACATGGTGCTTGAAGATCGAACCTCACTTTAATGTCACATTGTCATTGTCACAAACTAGAATGACAATATCATTAAATATGTCAGTGATTTACTGCACTCGTGGAGGATTTAAGATTTCAGTGTTACTGTCAATTGCACGTTGAGACTGATTTCTTACAAATTTCAAGGCATTTATTTTTCCTGGCAACCGGTATTTATAATTTATATGATCTGAGAGCCGAGAGAGGGTGTTACAGGAGTGGACCGAGGTTTTGAATTGAAGGAGATCGGAAATGTATGATGGTCAGTGGGATTGGATCACTTGGTAAAGATAGGAAGCTAGGAGTAGGTACTTATGGCGATAGGAAGGGTAAAGCCACTTCAACTCTTCGTAATATCAGGTATATATATATATATATATATATATATATATATATCAGATCTACATACAGCATCCCACCCAACAGCAGCTTTTGACATTTTCTTATTGTTTCTGTATTTTTCTACGTGCGAATTGAGTGTCTGGTTATGGCGTCGTTTATAATGGTTAATCGGTCCCAAATTTTTTCTTATTATTTTTCTCTCCATGATTTCTGGGTCACGCATCAACATTTTCTTGTTCAGGATTAAACATTCTGCTTATTGAACATTTTCAGTTATTTAAATATTGATAAATTACAGTTTGGTATTTATGAAGAGTTTGATAGAAGAAGGGCTAAACACAATATCTTTCAGGTCATTTCTCTTCGTAGGGTTTTTTTTTGCTGTTGGTTTTATCTTTATTGAAAGTTCAGACATTGTTTTTTCTTTAAAATTACTGATTCTTTTTTATTTTAAATAAAACTTGAAATTTTCATTCTGTTTAACTCAATAGGAATAAGAATGAATGTTGTTTCCTAAAAAATATAGGAAATATTCATTGTTATTTCAAATTCATTTAAGTCCTACCATACTTTTAATTATAAACAGGAATAACTCAGAGTGTAGAATGGTGAGCTGTTATGCTGAAGATCCCGGGTTTAGCTTTGGCAAATATAATTATTTAATCAGTAAATAGCCACGCATGAACCCTGTGGGATCTGGAAATCTCATAGGGCACAACTAGCTTCTAAGTGGGCTTAGTTGGGGGGGGGACCTTATGGTTGAGCTTGAACTAAGACAAAGTACCTCCCTCCACAACCGTTGTCCTAGAAACAGTAAAAACTATATCATCTTCTGATCTCAAGACCCACGGGTTGTCGTGTTAGTTTGTTTTTTTCATGAATTTAATAATATATTTCAAAATATTGTTATGAAATCGAAACCTAACGAACCAGCATTATTGATGAGTAGATGAAGGTTATCATAGGATGCCAAGAATTCTTTACAGAAACTCCTCACAGATTCTTGAGAAGACAGATCCAACCGCATAACCTTCAACTTGGCTTCGGGAACTCTCTCGCGGATGTCATCTGCTGCTGCTTCTGCCTTCTCCATACTTCGGCAAGCCATTATTACTTCAGCCCCTGAAAAATATAATGAAAAATTATTACTAAAATAGAGCCAAAAACTCAAAAAGAAACACTATTATTTATTATAATGCAATTGGGAAAAACCACAATGCAAAGCCTTATGTTTCAAAAAATACACCTACTTACCAGTCGACGTTTCGCCTATTCAGGCATTATCAAGACACCAAAATCAAAAAGAGGGTTATGTGAATCGCATCTCGAAGAAAAAGGTGCAAAACATCCCAACGATCAACAGCCCAAACAGGCTCCAAACATGAGACAGCACCCCGCCACTAAGACGTTCAACATACAACTACAATGAGTTATACATGTATGTTGAACGTCTTGGTGGCGGGGTGCTGTCTCATGTTTGGAGCCTGTTTGGGCTGTTGATCGTTGGGATGTTTTGCACCTTTTTCTTCGAGATGCGATTCACATAACCCCCTTTTTGATTTTGGTGTCTTGATAATGCCTGAATAGGCGAAACGTCGACTGGTAAGTAGGTGTATTTTTTGAAACATAAGGCTTTGCATTGTGGTTTTTCCCAATTGCATTATAATGAAAAATTATTAATAACAATCTGGCAGGAGTACCAGGAAATGAAGGTCACGA
Source organism: Arma custos (assembly GCA_037127475.1). Classification (NCBI taxonomy): domain Eukaryota; kingdom Metazoa; phylum Arthropoda; class Insecta; order Hemiptera; family Pentatomidae; genus Arma; species Arma custos. Next base: position 89,878,735 of record CM073762.1, read on the forward strand.
GACCATTTCACATCAAACGCCCTGGAGGATTATCGGGAACTGAAGAGGTCTGAAAATAGTGGGTCTCAGAAGCAATCAAATTTATCATGAAAGTACATATGTTTTTATGGTTGACTTTATTCGTAACAAAGTATTGAAACTTTTACGTAGGATTTTGGATTGTAAGGGTTTGGAATGTGAGAGGATTTCGATGGCTTAGTGGAGCCCCAAAGCTCAAATCCGTAAGTCCAAATATGTTTTACAATAGTTATGAATATGAATCTTTAGTAATTAATTTGGAGCTTAGAGCGTTTGTCCAGTAAGCGTGACAGTAGCCAGAAACGGTTACTTGTTCTTGTTTTTCTTGTCCAAGTATGAGTCAAGATGTCGTCTCAAGTATCGGATGCAAAGTCATTGGTTTATGACGAAGGGTAAAGGTGATTTGAAGGGATTTTTAGGAATTGATTTTAATCCTCCAGTTCGAAGCTTAATCTAGCTGAATCTTCTACAGCTATGCCTTTCTGTCTCCAGCTTGATGATATAAACAATATTGAATCCAGAGGTAGGCTAGCCTGTTTGTGGGGCTTCTTGCTACCCAAAAGTAAAAGTTGTACAAAAAATACCAGAGTGTTTAGTGAGTAAATAAATAAAATAAAACGCTTAAATAGCAACTCATGTATTCATTTTGCCTCATAATTTTCAGATGATTTCAGTGCCAGGACGCCTCTCCATTCTACATAGCTCACTTGCTGGACTCGTGCACTCTCCGTTCCTTTCCTTTCTAAAGAGATCTGCAATATTTTTAGTATTATCCATTCTCCTATCACCAACAGAGACTTGAAATATTTTTAGTGGTCTCCATTCCCCTCTCACATAGGTTGATCTGCAATATTTTTAGTGGTCCCCTTTCCCCTCTCACATAGATTGATCTGCAATATTTAGTAGCTTTGTGCCCAACTATATCGCCTAGCTCAGAGAAACCCATAGTCAATTATACTTGATAGAGAATAATACGGCAGAGGTACCAACAACAACTGTCTTATCACTTTCTAGCCTAGAGGGATACGTCCAATACTGAAATACTTAGGAATGATATTTCATAAGAGCTGGCGTTGATTTAAAAAAATTGTATTATTACAACCCATGATGGCTCAGTAGATAGTATAATTTATATGACCCAGCTGGATTCGAGCCTCAATACAAATTATGATATCTCTACTTAATATTTCAAGTGTGTTTTTTAAATATAAATATAATATTAATAAATAGACTTCACAGAACCGGAAAGATCTTTTTTATTCATTTCGCTAAGTAATCTGTTAAATAAATAAATAAATCTAGGATTTAATTTTTGGAGTTTACTCCTTAAGAAACGATTTTCAAATTTAGCCCGCGGTATGAAAATTTTATGAGCAGTAAAATCGAATTTAGCTAAAAGTCGTGCGTTACGTTCCTTTCTCGATAATATTGTATTATTTGTTTTACATAATATGTAGATAGAAATTAAAAGTTAAATAAGAAAAAAAAATTAAATTCCCGGACTAATCGGGAAGAAATATGTGTGGTACTATGGTATCAGTTTATTCTATTGCTTTATTCTCGAAATGTTGAATTGCGATAATTATTTGTATAGGAGCCTTTTTAGAGACACCTATCCAAACAAACACTATTACTACTCTTATTTAGATTCCGCCTTAAGCTGTTGGGGTCCATTCATAACACTTGGATACAACCTCAACAGACGACAGGGCAGCGTTGCTCTCTGATAAGAGTAGGAAATTTACTAGCTATCATTACAGCTGTGCAGTGGCTATTTAATTGGGTAGTGTGTAGGATGTAGTGCTACTAGGCCAGGAGATTGGTGTATAAGGAAGTGGACAGACAGTGATCATGCTGGTTTAAATACACCTCTACTGGACTCTGAAGATGAGGCCCCCTTCAAAGAAGTAAAGACAGGGAAGAAATCGGCCCAGAGGAGGATAAGGAAAGCAAAGTAGCGCCACCGGTAGTGACATCGAACACCTTTACCGCTCTAGCTAATTTACCACCAACTGAGGAACCTACGGCGGCCAAACCGAAGAAGATTGGTGTGAGTTCAGCTGACAGTTTTAGTGTTGTAACAAGTCACCGCACCCACTATTTGCCTTGAAGACGGCGTACTACATTTAAAATCCATTAGAAACTCCAGTCGCGTGTCGGAGCTGACACACACACTTTTTTTGTTTTTTTCTACGATACGAAAATGAAATAAAACAAATATTTTTTAAATTTGTTTTCAATGAATAAAACTAATCTTAGGACAAATTGTCATCCCCATTCATAGATGTAAACAAATATATCTGGTTGATCCCTCCTCTTTCACAAAACAGCATGTTGAAAATAAGTTTTAAAAATGTTCACTATTGCTTGCATTTGACAGGTGTTGACGGAAATATAAAGAGGAAAAAAAAATTTTCACTCAGTTTGCATGAAAATATTTAGTATCTATCGAATTTATTAAGCATTATTTTTATTGAATGTAAAGGTTCTTTATTGAAAATAACTGTAATAAGTAAAAAATAAATTACAAAAGACTTTGTTTATTTCTTCTGGTTTAGACCGTGTAGATAAATTTCTCGCCAACGTTTCGCCAACCATGCTGATGACTTCCTCAGGGCTGAGATGAGAATGACATCTACACGGTCTAAACCAGAAGAAATAAACAAAGTCTTTTGTAATAGTGGTCGTGGAAGCCTAAAAGAATATTTAAAAAATAAATGTTTCAAAATCTTTGTGGCAAAATAAGTATTGATTGTTTTTGCCTTTATACTGGAAAATATGTTTGTATAATTAAAGATAGATTATCTGAAACATCTCTTTCCCATACTGTGACTATCAACACTATGTGGTAATGAAGAAAACAACAAGCAATTAGTTCGGTTTCTATTATTAACGACTCATTTCGGGGAGAGTGCACTTGTATCGTCAATAGTTTTAAAATAGATAATTCCATTCCAAACCTAATTGCCTAATTTGAAACATTGGAACAAACATGAGAAACTTTGAACTTTGAATAAACAATTGGATATAATTATGTAAAATTTATTGATTAACTTACCGACCATATTCAACATTTCTCAAGATGCACTCAATCAATCATTTCCTCATCTATAAATAATTATAGTATAGTATAAATATAATATGGGAGCCTATCCTGCAAAGCAAAAATAAGACACTACAACACGGTGAAAAAAACAGTAATTTTATGGTGGAGACAACATGTCTCCCTAAACTAGAGAAATTACTGGAAACAGAGAGTAGGTTCCTGATGAGAATCTATGGGCCAAAGAAAGCACAGGAAGGCCAAAGGTTAGGATCCAACCAGGAAATGTACAGGGTGATGAAAGACCTAGAAACCGAAACATGAGTCAGAAGAATAAATTTTATGGGTACATGTTAGGAATGGCCCAAGTGAGACTAAACAAGAAAGTCTGACAAAATCCGTGAATAAAAGAGCGTTATTAACATTAGTTATTAACATAGATAGAAAACAATGTGGGCAAAAAGTAAAAGAAATAAAGATTCTTGTAGAAAATAAAGAAAATCGGAAGGGACAATTATAAGATCAGAAAACACTGGGAGAAAAAAAGACGAAAGTGAGTAAGGAAAAGTAATGATATTCGCGTGGTATTGAAGGTCGTTTCGTGAAAAAAAAAAATAATATGGGAGCTCAGTAATATAAGGAATGTAGCGCTGAGTTGCTATGCTGAAAATGTCGAGTTCAAATCCGCCTTAGTTGGACCCTGTTGCATCCTAGGACCCTACTGGGACTCAGCTAGTCTCTGTTAAGTGGGTAGCCCTAATTCCTTAATGGGGTCCTTAATTTGGAGGAAAGCCTGGCGGTTGAGCGTGAACTCGGACAAATCACCTCCTGCACAACCGTTGTCCTCGAAACGGTCTCTATCATCTACTGAACCCAAGGACTCTACATGGACTGTAGTGGTACAGGTTTTTTTTTTTTAGGTTATAATTATAAAGTTATAAACATCTTATTTTTATTTTGAAGAGAAAAGATTTGTCCTGGCCGGGATTCGAACCCGGGTCTTCCGCAATTCTAGCGTCGTACTTTACCAGAGATCGTAACCAGGCCAGACAGATACATTCTCTTCCCCGATCCTATATCCCCAGCTCGCGCAATTTTTGCGATGTATATATGGGAAAGGATGTTTATTGTATATTACTTTTTTAAATTAGGATCTGGTTGGAGTACGTCAACCCGTGCGTCAGACCAGAGTTCGAATCCCGGCCAGGACAAATCTTTTCAAAATAAAAATATTTAGATAATCACGATTAAATAAAATATATATACACCTTAGTTTGTCCCCTTTTCTTACCACCAAAGCATCACTTAGATAATGACATCAGAAAATGATTAAATCAATAAATTATCAAATAACTTTAAATACTTGCCCCTCCTCGCAAGATCCAGCGCAGTGTATTTGCCAATCCCGGTGTTGCTTCCGGTTACTATTACGACTTTGTCGTCCAACCGTTTTGTGCTGTGGCATTTTGCACTCCAAAGCCACCCCATCTAAAACAAAAATTATTCGAAACAAGTCTATAAAATATAATTAATAAATTAGTAGCATTACAAGAAAATATTTTATTTAATTTCTTAAATAAATAATAATAATAAACATGTTTTATTGTGCTTAAAATCCAATAAACCACATTTATGCTAATACTGCTACTTAAGACTTTTTATTTCTTTTTTTTATAAAAATTATATTTAAAGGTTTATTCCCACTCAATATTTTGTGAAATTTATTTTTTAAATAGTATTAAAATATGAATTAAGGGATGGGGTGAGGACTCCCTTGTCCTAACCTTTCTTCCTTTCTTCCTTCCTCTCCCCCCTTTCTTCTTCCTATCACCTAATCCCGTAAAGCGGTCTCTCCCTGCTTTGTATGTATAGAGTCAGCGGCCTTGTGCCGGTTTAGAGAACCCGCCTTCAGCGGACTCATACTATGTATTTATTTAAAATACCTCCGGGTAGGAAAAGTATTATAATTATTATATATATATATATATATATATATATATATACATATATATATATATATATATATATTTATTTGACGCGAAACAGCCATAATAGACTACGCGACTATGATGCAGGATTTTTTTCTTTTTTGTTCTTCAGACTCTTCTCGGCCCATCTTTTCCTCATGGTTTCACTAAAGGCCTTTTCCTTTCTTCTGTCCAGGTCTTAGATGGAAATTTTTTTCTTTCTGCCACTAGAACCGCATTTTTGAGGAATTTTTGGTATTCAGTTCTGTTTTCCAATAAATGTGGTTTAGTTGTTCTGTGTATCCTTGTCTGAATTTGTAGCCCATAATTTTGGTGAAATTTTTTTTGTTTAGCCTCTCCTCGTTCATCCTCAACATGTGACCATAAAATCTGAGTCTTCTAACCCTCATTTCTGTCTCCAAGTCACTCATTTCAAAGTAAATTTCTTTGTTAGATTTCAGCCGGTATCCTTCTGGTGTTACTTTGGGCCCGTGATTCTCCTAAGAATCCTTCTCTCTATTTTAAGAAGTTTGTCTAAACTGGGAACGCACATAGTTTCTGTCCCATACAATATCACTGGTTTTACCACTGTATTGTAGTGCCTGATTTTGGCCTTTTTGGAGAGACAATATATATATATTAAATATTTTTTTTTATGAATAAATGGAGATTTGAAACAAAAAGAATTAAGGCATCGCGAGAATGAAACTTTATTATTATTGTATGTAATAACAGAGTTTGTTGTTTTACATAAAATACATTTTTTTTTTATTTCTTACTCATTTTTGGGAAAATTTTTTGACAGTTCTAACAACCAATCAAATTTTGTCATTTTGTGCCATATGAAACAATTTCACCCAATCATGTCAACATTGCCCTGATAATTGCATTCAGTGCAATTATCAATCACTACTACTGAAAGGTAATAAAATCCTTTAATTTATATAGCAGCATTGCATCTATTTATTATATTTGTAATTTGTATATATCGTAAGTAAATCTTGGGGGAATAAAAAAAAAAAAAATCAATCACTATGACAACACGTGTTGAGTTTGAAAACTTCATTCCGAATAAATTTCAACATGTCGCCTGTTGGCAATGCGAATATTCGAAGTATAAATGCGCTAATCAAAGAAAAAATCCCAGAAATACAACCTACGGTCACAAATATATTTGGGGAATATTTATGGAACTTTGATGCGAACGAGAATATGAATTAAATGAACATGGAAGCATAAAAGAATTGGCGTTGAAACTAAAAGATTGGACGGTCGCTAAAAGAGTGTTAAATGAATGAATGAATGAATGAATAAAGCTTTTATTATAAAGAGAATTATAAAACAAGATGGTTTACAATAAACTACTAATATTTACAAAAACATATACATACAAAATAACTCTTTATAGGCCTTCCTTTATGGGAGTATGGTCTAACTTCCCGGAGTGACCAGCTCTATTGGGAAGTGAAAAGAGTGTTAATGAGTTATAAATTTTTTTGTCAAAAAATTTTCTGCCGAATATCCTTATTATATATTACTATATTACTACTGATAATGAAAGGCATGGGACAAGAATGTGACAAGCAAAATTTCATAAGAAAATTTGTTACTTTGGTCGAAACACTTGTTGGTTCATTATCGACTTTTATTGTTATATTTTGGAAACATTCCGTCAGATAACTGCATAGGCGGGTCCAGGGAGGGAGCACGGGGGCCCGTGCCCTCCCCCCCCCTCCCCCAGATGGTTTTTGTGTACTGTTGAGAATCCATCATTATACATACTTATAGGCAAATCATGTGATGATAGTTGTTAAAATATCTGAATTAAATAACAGAAATAACATGAGTAAACTATTGTTTAGATATTTTAATAAGCCTTTGAAACCTTTCTATAAATACAACAAGTTTATTTCTAAGTTATTGTTGATTTTTTACCCGTCTGCCCGCTGTAACCCCCTCAGAAAAAAATTCTGGATCCGCTTTTGATCTCTTGGAATACTATCCAAATTAAAATTATAAGCATCTGTGAAGAGAAACAAAATCATAGCATTTTGAAGATAATACTCATTTTAGTCTTTTTCGGTTTCTTGCCTTATGAAACATTGAATAATCGAATCAAAATTCAATATTATGGCTGAACTAGACAGTTGTAGACAACAATTTTATTGATAAGAATGTAATATAACAACGTGATATTATTATTATTATTATTGCGACGCTACAACCGTGATAACGGCCTTGGCATCCGCCAACAACCTCCCTCAATCGTCACATTCCCTTGAACTTGTCATCCTATCCCTGGCGCAAGGCTGTCCCTCGAGCCTTTTATTTTTATAGTTTTCTTATAATATATTTATAAAGTAAAACAAGAAGAAGAGGGAACAAACATGTTAAAGAAGCGGAGAAGAACTAACTAGATTTTCAAATCATAGAAAATTCATTGACAAAATTGCAAAAAAGATAAACAAAGAGAAGAAACGGAGGTTGCAAGACAAAATGAAAACCAAACGGACGATCCAGATCTAATGAAGGAAGGATAGCAGAAACGGAAAGAATGAAACAGTAATTGACCAAAAGAAAAACATTGGACATTCCAAAGTTATTAATTTAACGTACTTTAAGTTCCAATGAAACGAAAAAAAGAAAAAGGAAATAACTATAATCCGGTTTTTGCTCTTTAAAACTAATTGTATAAAGATCTAATTCTGATTCAGCGAATTTGAAAGTTCAGTACTTCATCTGCAGGTATCTGTAGCACTTGGCATTTTCCTACTTATCATTTATTTCTGAAGTATTTGTAGAACTATCGTATAACACAACAATAAAACAATGTCCACCATACACGATCTGATTGTTTATTATTTCCTCCCTTCCTTCCCTGCACCAGACTCCTTAGAGTTAATACTTGACAATATGAATGAATAGACATATTGTCGAGTTAACTACTCAACAATATGAGGCCGATTTTCCTTAAAAGAATTGTATTCATGTCGTCAAGCCTGCTATACCCACCATGTACTTCGAGGTACATCTTCCTTTAATTCCTCCTCACTCTTAGGTTGAGGAGGAATGCCTTGACCGCTGCTTTCTTGTCCTTAATATGTTCTTAAGAGAGAAGTTTTCTAAGTTAATTAGTAATTATGAATCTTCGGCATTGGTAATCCAGGTCCGCACCAAAACTTAAAAGTAATAAATTCCGAAATATTCGCTACAGTCTTTATAGTTACGCTATTCCAGTCAGGTAGGTGTAAAGCAAGAAGTTTCTAAACAAATTGAAGGATTACGAAATAACCGCCATTGTTGACTAAAGGATGAGTGCGCCATGTCCTCGATGATCCTCGATGCCTTGCATGCGTTGCGGGTTGCCGGGATGCATATTAATGTGATATATATATATTTAATATACTTCTATTAATTAATGTATATATTTGCATATTACTAGCATAAAACCCTTAGGCCATTTATTTCTATTGTTTGCTATAGATGAATTTGGTTTTGGACTAGATCTTGGACCAATTCTTTCATGTTTAATTTAAGAGCTTTAACAACTACTTCAATAAAGGTAAATGGAATTAAAGATTGATTGTATGTACCTCGAATATACTCCTAAAAACCCCAAAGATAATGATTGATATAATTCATATAAAAAACAAATATATTAACAATAGTTTTTATATTCTATAAAATCATCTTTACTGTTTGATAAAAGAAAACAATGAAAGAGTTATTGTAGCAATAAAGACTAAGCTAGCAACACTCTCGAGACAAAAGATGATGGAACATCAAGTTCAAGATAATAACAGGCGATGGAAAGAATACAACTAGACAATTATCAAACTATTAACACAATGTAAAAACTAAAATCACTGAACGAAACCATAAACGATCAATTCTCAAAACTTTGAATCGTAAATGTTCTAATTTTAGAATTAGAACGATAAAAACAATTATAAAACCCTCTGAACCACAAGATACAACATTATTACTTTTTTATTCCTACTCCCAATTTTACTTCGCATTACACATTATTATCAATGGACCTCAAATATACTGAGGAATATTTCGAAAAAAGACGGGCACAATTCATTTTATTTTTTAATTTTGAAGACATTTATTTATCTACCTATTCCTGGCGGCGATATGAACCCTGGCCTCCTCAACAATTCTCCTCCACTCAGGGCAATCCTCTGCAGCTCTTCTCCATCTTCTAGCTCCCAGAAACTGTTGGTCAGCTTCGACATCTTCAAGCCATCTTAGTCTGGGTCTGCCTCTTCTACTTCTCCCGCCTGGGCGTTCCTCAATTATCTTCCTTGCTAGTCATTCCTGATTACTTCTATGCACATATCCTATCTTATTCTCTCAGATTTGATACATACAATTTAATCAGGGTCTTCATACACGTATTTTTTGCAGCAATTGAACTCAGTTTCACAGCTGAAAATATCTTTTAGGGAAAAGCCTCCTACAAGACAACGCTTTAGACATCAACATAAAACAAAAACCGACATTAAGAAACGAATGTGTTTCTACACTTTGTATTTTCACAATACACTTTATTAAATTACCTTACGAGTAAAGTAACAAGAAAAATCCACGAAAACTGGTAAGGAATTCATCCACCATTTCACTACTTCTACTTATTTTGGAAATTTTAAGCTCGACGACTGTTCCCTTCTTTTAAACGAATTTTCATACAATCATACAAATTTCCAAAAGCCAATTTCAGCAATATTTAAACCAGAATATTTTGAAAATAAGGGGTTAATGTTATTAAACTGATATGCATTATACATTTAAACAATAGAAACGCGTGGTTAAAATTTCGTAATTGGGACACAACTACAAGTTCCAAAGTTTTAATTTTCTTTGCAACTGAAAACATGTTTTAGCGAAATTGTTTTTTTAATCTGATAAATTTGCATTTATAAAAAACAACTAATAAAATTAAAATTGTGATAAATATGTGCTCTGAATTTTTCCCCCTAATAGCACATCATCTCAGTCGTTAATTATGAAAATATTCACGAATATTCTCATAAAACAGGATATATTTTTTTAACTTTACAGAATAATATACATATATATATATATATTGAATGATATACGGCCATCTTGAAATATATATAGATTAGAGGCTAGACATAACAATAATGATAACAAACAGATTTAAATTATGTTATTTTGAAAAACTATCGGGTACTCTCTGTTCCAATTGTATAACTGTATTTGGACAACGATGAATTTAAAATTGAATATAATTTCTTCAATCAAATTAAATTTTTTATGACCCATTTTCTTATCACTCCTTATGTATTCATAAATTTATTACACTTCATTTTTTTTTATACATAAACGAGATATATAGGTTTATAGGACTCATTAGTAATAACAATCCTCATGCGAAGATAATAGAGATTATTTGACCTATTTGGGTAATGCACATTTTTATTTCTCGAAAATTTCAAGCAGTAGAACCACTTGGAAAAGTCTGAAAAAAAAATTCGTTTGCGTCAGTATGTTTAGCACTAGAACTATGATGATTTGCCATATACCTATTTCTACCAACTCTTTTAATTAAACAAAATAGTAGAATTCAAGAAATAACACTATAAATTCATAAGGTAATTTAATTTTAAAGAAAACAAAATATATTTGATTCAAATATTGTAATTATATAACATAAAGAATAATACAATAATAAAAATATTCAATGTTTATTTTATGCGTGTAGCAACTTGCAACTATACACGACAAGCAAGAATACAAAATTGAAATTTTATATTTTACATATATACAAATTTACGCATATAAATTGAAAATGTAGAATTTTTGAATTCCGGGTATCACCCGGAATTATAGATCTATAAAGATTCCGGGAATACACAACATGTATTCATGATATTTTCATGACCGGTTCGTATATTTAGGTTTAACACTTAGATATCTCTGAAAATTAGAAGCGTAAGAACGAAATAATTTATAATATTATTGTATACACAAATTTAATAAAAATTGACATTATGGTAAAACATTAAATAAGTCTAAAAGAGGAAATGTTATAAATAAATGATGCAACCGATCATTTTGACCTGTTCGTAGTTCTAGTGTTAGAGTAAGGTAAGGTAATGAACTATGCCAGTTTTTTTTATCAAGAACCCATTTGTATTTCTATAAATGTTCATGCAATTGTTCTACCAGGAAAAAAAAATCAAAAGTACTATACTGTAAAACAATCTCCTTGAGTTTTGAACCTGGCCCGAAAATTCCTGCTGAAATTTATACGAGATGTATGTTGATAAAATTAAATACAAGAATCAGTAGCGAAAAAATTACATAATTTTAAGACACCTGTGCTATTTATGGATCACTCTCTTGCTCAAAAAGAGAGAGACTTTGCAAGCTGAGATTCAACTGATGCCAGAGATATAAATTTACTTCATTGGTGAGTTACAATGCATATCTAGGAGGAAGGTATACATGAGGCATGTGTACATAGAATATATAGATAATATCGTGATATACAAATAGTTTTCTTCTTTACTTCTGCATAGAATGAGAAAAACTAGAACACTTTGAAGATTCAGATTTCTCGATTTTTTTTTTGAAGTGGGTTCATTCAAGTAATAATTCAATCAATTAATGATTACATGAATGAACCCACTTATACGTTTATATACTTCAGAACGACTCTTTAGAACGAGTATAATCCAAGAGGCTTCTGTTAAAGAATAAAATACCTGCGAAATATCAGTTTCGCTTTCCTAATTAAAAAGAAAGAAAATAACAATTAAAATGTCTACATTTTGTTATAATGTATTATATAAACTAATTATTAAAGATATCATTTTAAACCTCTTCATCATAATTAAAAGACCTTACCATAGCTGGGATACAGTAAACCTGGTGGTTGCAAATCAGCCTCTGGAAACGAGTGGCTTGAGTGGAGATCAGGCTGCGGACTGAGCCGTGGTCTGAATGGAGAACACCCCACCATGCGGAAAACCCACAAGAATCCCGTACAATGTCCAATAATTATCATATTCATATTTATAGCATATTTTATTTAAGAATAAAGAAATAACAGGTAAGGTAAGCAAAATGTCTGGGATATAAAAAGAAATGATTTTCGTAGCTTTTTTTGGCGCAAAATTTTTTATTCCTTGTATCTTTGGACTCTGGTGGTTCTGCATTTTTTCTTTTTTTAATATATATTTTTAAACCATTAAATTATCATTCGATGAGTATCTGTGCTTATACAAGAGTGTAGTTTCGTGATAATAAAAAAAAAGAGTTTTCGTAGGAAGTTTAACCCAATAATATACCATTAAACTCAACAGTTTAATACTCTGTATCTTTTTATTAATTGCCCGATTTTGATTTAAATGTGTGTATATATAGTTTTAAAAATATATTGCGTTAAAATTTGAATTTTAAAGAAACAATGAATGAATGAAAAAAAAATGAATTAAATAGATTTTTGATTTTACATTTTATTCATCTTATATCTAAGTATAGTATATAATAAATAAATATTATACAAAATTCCTAACTGATAAAATATAGACATTAGATTAATGAATGAGGTATATCATGGTTGATTTTTAATTGTGGCTAATAATTTGTTTTTAATTATAACTATTTATTTCAATTCAATTGAGCGCTAATCGATGCACAATATTTTTTTTAATCTGCCCTTTGCTGATAAAGTTGATTAGATGGTTTACTAACAAGTGAGCATGCAACCTCTAATTGTCCTTGGGAGAAACACGGATGTTCTAGGTCCAGACCGCAAATGGACATTGTCTGGCCTTGAGACTTGCTGATGGTCATAGCAAAAGCCAAGCTTATATTAAATTAAAGTATTTTGAACGGTATTATTGGTTCTGATGGTATCATTGGAATACATGGCAACAGGACGACTGCTCCTTTAAAGATTCCAGTCAACATTGCTGCTTCAATAAGATTCCCGGTGATATCACCAAATATGTAAGATTCCATAATTGGCGGATTAAAATTACACATAATCAATAAAAATGGCCGACACATATCACTTAGGGGTATGAAAAATAGTTTACATCCTATTCTCAGACCTACTTAATACAGGCAAAAAATTTCATAACAATCGGTCAAGTCGTTTCGGAGGAGTTCTGTTACAAACACTGCGGCATGACAATTATATATTATATATTAGATAAAGTTAAAATAAAAACTGTACCGCTAGAACCATGAGGTATCTATGGTTCAGTACATGGTAGAGATTGTACTGTTCCAAAAGAAAGGTTATCGAGGTAGGGGATTTGTTCGAGATCATGTTCAATCACTTTTTATATATTATTTATAATATATTTGTAATTTTTATATATCTTTACTAGCGACCCATTAGTAGTAAGTAGGCTTTGCACGGGTAGTAAGACATATTATGCCCACATGTTTTGCCTGTCTAATATATTTTATTATGTAGATATTATAAACATAAAAACAAAACAAAATATTTCTTTTAATAGGAATTTGTTATCTTTCGCGATAAGTTTTTGCGATAACCCATAAGATACTCATTAGGTAACTAAATTATATAGTTGAAAGGATTAATACTGAACTCATCTAATTAGCTTTCCAAATAACGCATTGTACGTGATCAATTTTCTTAGAAGATAAAATGGGTATAGAGTAAGTTTTCCTTAAAATCTAGATATATGCTATCACTGACTTTTTTGTATATCAATAATAGATTCCATCATGCATTGTTTCGTGTGTGCAACATTTCCGACAATTATCGTTATATTCCAACCCGTTTACACAAAACCTCGATAAATTATATACCTAAACCTTCCTGGTGAATCACTACTCTATTAGTGAAAACCACATGAAAATCCGTGCAGTGTTTATAGAGTTTACTGCGATAAGACGCGGCTAGGACTTTGTTTTATAATATAGTATGTATAGATGCATAGGCGGATCCAGGGAGGGCACGGGGACACGTGCCCCTCCCCCCCCAGACGGTGTTTTGTGTACTGTGGAGAATCCATTACAGTACATACTTATAGACAAATCATGTAATGATAGTTGTTAAAATAACAGAAATAACATGAGTGAAACTATTGTTTAGATAAACCTATCTATAAATACTACTAGTGTATTTCTAAGCTATTGTTGATTTTTTTGCCCGTCTGCTCGTTGTGCCCCCCTAGAAAAAATCCTGGATCCGCCCTTGTATAGATAGATAAGATATACTACGCAGCTTTTTCAATGAAACCTCCTAGGCGGCTATACTTTTTCCAACATTTCCGAAAATTATCGTTATATTCCAACCCATTTACACAAAAACTCGACATATAAGATACCTACCTAAGATTTCCTGGTCAAGCACCCAATCTATTGGTGAAAGCCGCCTGAAAATTCGTGCAGTAGTTATAGAGTTTACCGCGAACAAACCCGACTGAGGACTTTGTTTTATAATATGCCTTTAATCGGTGAAATCGATATCTGATAGACATTAAGAATTTCTATAATAATTAATAAACTAATTATATAAAATTATAATATTTAATAAACTACTAAGGAACAAATCGCAATTTTGTTATCATTTATCTGTTCCAGATCCAAATTTACACTTCATTATTCCTAAAATTGTGAAAATTTCATAATTTGATGATAAATATTGACACTTTAAAATTCAGTCAACAATTATGCGTAAATTTGGTTCTCGCAAAAGTAAATAAAATTCACCAAATCGATAGCTCATTCAATTAAAAGTCTCTATAACGTTTAGAACCATTGCGTGTAAATGATTTATTTACTGAATGAAAAAAAAGGTTTACCAGATGTGTGAAGGAATGCTTCCGCGCTGTGAATGCGATATAAACAAGAAAGCACCGTGAGACGAGAAACACTTGTAATAGTATCAGATCTTCAAGGACGATAAGAAATCCAACCAGAAAAAAGTTGCGTATAACAACTAAATAAAAAGATAATATTTATCGTATTTCAAAAAAAAAAGAAAAAGATAATGCAACTCAACAACACGCATCTTTTTCATCATTAATTGCACTCCTTCAAAAGAACAGTATCATAACTCAAAAATCCTAATTATTCAATAGATGTATTTGAAAGTTTCATGTCCAGAAAATAAAAATTTGGATATTGGTAAACTTGATTTTTTTTTATATTTTAACTTGTCATTATTCCCATAAAACTTCAGTTTCAAACATGATACATCTCAATATATGACTTAAAAAAAGATTCTGGGATCAGATCCTACTCGCGGGCACACTTTTATTTCATCTGTTAGCGACCGGAGATGGAACCTATGGGATTTAGGGTCCATCTCCTGGGGCTCACCCAGCCTCTATAGAGCGGGTATCCAAAACAGGACAAATCACCTCCCTGCACAACCGTTGTCCAAGAAACAGTACAGTCTCTACCCTGCACGATACCCCAGACCCTTTTTTGGTTGTAGTGGTACAGGTTTTCGTTCTTTTTTTTTACTTTTTATCAACTTAATAAAATAAATACACAAAACCTAAATAATAAGAACAATCGTATAAAAGTGTTAATTACAAGATACAATAATACAACAAGAAGATACCGAAACTGCGACTCCAAGAATATAAGTTTGAAGCATATTTTTTATGAAATTATATTCACTACTACTGCTATAATGAAACTCTAGTCTTGTTATTTCTTAATAATTACGCTTTTAGCACTGTGGGATATGCTAGTTCTTCGATGAAAATATTTTCATAAGCCAGAAAGGGCGGATCCAGGATTTTTTTCTGGGGGGGGGGGGGAGCACAACGGGCAGACGGGAAAAAAATCAACAATAACTTACAAATACATAGGCGGATTCAGGGAGGGCAGGAGGGCACGTGCCCCCCAGACGGTTTTTTCTGTACTGTGGAGAATCCATTATAGTACATAATTATAGGCAAATCACACGACCATAATTGTTAAAATAACTGAATTAAACTATTGTTTTGATATTTTAATAAACCTTTCTATAGATTTTTATATTTTTCCATTATATTCTATTCTATAGATTTTTGATTTGTTGTTTTTAAATAAGTATGTTTGTACAAGGGCGGATCCAGGATTTTTTTCTGGGGAGCACAATGGGCAGACGGGAAAAAATCAACAATAACTTAAAAATAAACTTGTAGTACCTATAGAAAGAATTCAAAGGTTTATTAAAATATCAAAACAATACTTTCACTCTTTCTGTTATTTTAACAACTATGATCATGGATATAATGGAATCTCCACAATACAGAAAAAACCGTCTGGGGGCACGTGTCTCCGGGCTATCCCTGAATCCGCCAATGTATTTGTAAGTTATTGTTGATTTTTTTTGTCCCGTCTGCCCAAGAAAAAATCCTGGATCTACCCTTGTAGAAATAAACTTATATCTATAAAAAAGGCTATATAATATAATATAATAGAAAAATATAAAAATCTATAAGATTTCAAAGGTTTATTAAAATATCAAAACAATAGTTTCATTCATGTTTTTTCTGTTATTTTAACAATTATGATCTTGTGATTTGCCTATAATTATGTACTAAAATAGATTCTCCCTAGTACAAAAAAAACTTTCTGGAGGGAGGGGGCACGTGCCCCCCTGAATCCGCCCTTGCCACACCCGGTATTAATTCCGATAATCGACGTTATGTGCAATTCTAAAAATTGTGGAATGGTTAGAAAAATTAAAGTATGTAGATATATTCGATTTTTGGATGTTTCAGTCAACCTATGGAGTTCTTGCCACCTTGAAAAAAACCGCTATGTTTTTAATCTTGGCTCTGTTTTTTTAAGATATCTCAATTATGGGCCTGATATAAAATATAAATTTCTTTTATTGTTTTTTTTTTGCAGGGTCGTTCAGTGTGTAAAGTGCTGAGTTGCTATGCAGAAGGTTCCGGATTCAAATCAGGCTGTAGCAGATCAATTGTTAGATTTGTTAGCAGCCACAAATGGAGCAAGTGGTATCTGTAGACGCTCCTGTGGCTGCCAGTATGTATGGGATCCCCAATATGTATGTATGTATGTAAACAGTAAAGTCTACCAAACACTGATCCTCAGATCCTAGATGGGTATTAATGGTATGGGTTTTTTTTTCACTAACCTAAATTATCAATTTTTTTTAGACCAATATCAAATGTGATACTCCCAGCATTATTTTTATTGTATTTACCGAAAATTTTGTAAAGTTCCAATTTTAAGATAGTTATTTTACAGAAGTAACTAAAAGATGAATCCTATGAAAAGGTTTAGCATAACACTTTAGTCCAATTACCCTGTATTAGAAATTTGGTTTAGCTGGGCATTATTACGAGTTTAATGATCTTTTGAGAGTATATGTGTCGTATTTCGGCAGGTTTTCTTTTACTATAAATTAATTTAATTTATTTTTAATTATGCCTAGAGTCGTAAGATATCATAGACTTACAGTCAATTTAACTTAGATGCAATTTTTCCTAGTTTTAAACCCCACCTCTTTTAATTTGAACTACTAGCGCCCTTAGTTTCTTGTTCTCCCGCACTTTAGGCAGTTGGACCTTTTTAAAAGACGTAGTCTAATTTGAGCCGTGGTGAAGATAAGAGCTTCAGTCAAGTGGTAACCACATACCTACAGTTATCTATTTTATGTGAATAAAGATTTGTACAGGTATTTTTTATTCCTTTTTGTTCCTTTTACACCATTACCTTTTCTCCTATATTATTATTAAAAGCCTGATACTTTTCATCACACACGTCAACTTGGTAGAGAAACCACTCAGGTATCATCTAACCTTTTTTCTTTGAATTACTCCGCCTTATGCTGCTTTTACTAATTTTTTACATTATTTCTACCTTTAGTCGGCTACCACAAAATGTACACATTCCGTTTTTTACCATCTACAATTTAGATTATAGAAGATACAGATATTCAGGTGAGCTGATCTTTTTCTTACCCTTTTTCCTTTCAGTTTATTACTTTGTAATTAATTTTCAGCCTAAATTTATTTCTTTTATTACAACATTTCTATGGTCCTCCATTCTATGCGACGAAACTCCAATTAAGTATATTAAATTCAATTGGAAACGTAAACTCGACAGAGAAAATTTAAATGATCGCGTACTTAAATTCTTTTTTTCTCTTACACTACCAGAGGGATTAATCACGTTTTGCCGTTTAATTATTACTTCAAGGTTACTAATTTCATATTGCACTTTTTAATATTAAGTGGTGCAGAATCCAAGAAATCAAATTTTAGAGCTGTACAAACCACGCCAGAAAAAACGGCAAAGGTTCAAACTTTTTTCTTTATCATTCATAATTGAAATACATACATGGTAGAGATGGTTCAGTTTCTAGGACAACAGCAGGAAGGTGATTTGTCCGAGATCATGCTCAACTACCATGTTTTTTCCCCTATTGACGGAACTCATTTTAAAAAGGCTGGGTGAGCCCCAGGAGGGTCTGGTAGATCCCACGGGAACCATCCGTAGCAGTTAACAGATTAATTAATCTATCTTCCACAGCTGAATTTTAACCTGGAACTTTTAGCATAGGAACTCAGCACTGTACACACTGTGCTATCTTGCTACCTGAACAATGATTTAGAATTGTAAAAATATTTTAGTCCTTAATTCTTGCTTTTTAATTGACACATTATTAATAAAATTACATTATTCAGTAAATCGAGTTATTTACTAGTCCACTTGGTTTTAAATTTACTGCAGTAATATTAGAGGTACCAATACTTGATATAAGTAAATAATATTGCAAAATCTCCAAGACTAGTAAGAAAAAGTAATTAGACTGGTACAAATTATGGAATACAAGACTAAATTAACACATCATATTTTCAAAGTGACCTTTAGTCCATATAATGAGGTCCATATCACACCGGATCAAGGATTTACATAGTGGCTAACTATAAACGGTTTGAATAGGTAAAATAAAACAAACATTTTACATAAATTAAACCAGACAAATATATTTTATATTCAAGATGCATGGACAAATTATAATACATGATTGTATTTATAAATCTAAATTCTCTAACATGAAATAGGCCAAACTTAATTTACAAATAAAAACGGTAGCCTAAAATACTGATAGATATATCACAAGATAGCAAGTAGGCTAACTTCCTCACAAAATTGATTAGGCCAATATAGTTCTGTTTGGACCAACTTTATTTGTAAATATTGTATCAAAGGATAGCATTGTATTGTCAGCATTTTTCTTAATTTAGTCCAATATTTTCAATCTGTCTGACAAGAAACAATATATTTTTTTAAAAATCTAAAATGACTAAAAATATATCCTTAATTAATGAATATCATTTAAATAAAAATTAATTCAGTCGTTTAACTACAAAGTCTTAAAAATATTAATACTGGCTTAGTGACACTACATTCCAAAGATACCTAACACAATGTAACTAACAAACTAATTGAAATAAAATGACAATATAAAAAACGAATTCTTATTCAAATATGAAATACTTACAAAGGAACAATAAACTCTCAGTGGCTCGAATTTCAAGGGAACGGTACAACCCTTCAACGTTAGCAAAATTAGTGTTAAAAATAGTTTGAGTATTTTTAAATGCTACACTTTCATAGCATATTTTGGACATTTCAAACAGTAGAGAAAACTTTAAATTAATATACAAGAGGTTAAGGTTAAATAAATAATATAAGCTAAAGTTAACAAGAAAACATTATTGAGTTATTGAGATAACATTTTATAGGTTTTTGCTTTATTTTAATAAGAGGCAAATAGTTTCAATTGAGATTTTTTTATCAAAGATATCGAGATATTGAGAGTTGGCTGTATGTATAAAGTTTTAATCTAAACTATAAGTTCATTCATCATAACAAAACAAAAGAAGACCAAAAATAATTAAATAATTGGTTGAATACTACTAAAACTATTTATTTTAAGCAATAAAAACAAAATACATATTTGGTTACCAAATAATATATTAACAATTAAAATAATTAACAAATTGTTTTAAATGATTGATAATGACATATAGTTGTTGAAATATTTTAAAGAATTAAAAAATTTAAGAAGACTAGATGACCGGATGATGGTTTTTTCCCAAATATAAAAATCAAAAGATTTATAGTCCAGTTTACATTAATTTAAAAATTAAATAATTAACAAATTAAAACTGGTTATCATTGCAATTAATACATAACCACACAGAATCAAGTTTGTTGATAAGAGTAACACCTATCAGTCAAATAAATTTTATTTGTATTTATCAGAATCATAGGTCTGATAATAACAAAATAATACTAGTAAAATTTTAGATTAAGCCATTTCCAAACTATATTATAAATATAATATAATTAAGATGTTCGAACAAAGCAGAATTAAAAATAAAACATATAATGTGTCTAATACTACACCAACAATCATAAAATAAATAGTGTATCATTAAAATCGATCTATAAATATAATACTGCAATGAAAATTTTATTTTTAGGCTCATTTTAAGTATTACATGCGGCACAACACATTATTATCTTTTTAAGTATATATTCAACATTCCTCGAGGTTCTTGTATTTTAATTAATCTAATTCTGGCTGATGGAGTTGTAAAAATTATTAAATTAAAAATATTATTCATCATAGATAGCAAATAATCGAGTATGTTAGGCTCATTAGTTAAAATAAGCATTAACTAAAAGCAATTCTCACTTTTAATCAAGTATAGGAATAAATCTTTAATGAAAAATATTAACATAAAAATGACAAAGAGAAAATAATCAGCCAATTTGTCTCTCATTCAATATTCAACACAACCTATATTTTTTCTTTCCAAATTTTTTTTATCCCCTTAGTGCACGCTTTTTTGAAAAAAAACCTACAAAAAATAAACAATTTTTTAAATTTAAATTTAATTTTAAATTAATTTAAATTCTCGAATAAATTCGAGTGCGAAAATTACAGCAGCATAAAATACGGCACAGCTCGAATTATCTCGAGTGTGAACAGTTTGGACCATTTCACGGGCTCGAATTAACTCGAGCCTGTACCGTAAGGGGTTAATTATAACTATATATACCGCTAAACAGCCTTTAACAAACCTGAAAATAAAGATACAATAAAAAAAAAAATTAATACTTTTAAAATGAAAATAAATTAAAAAAAACTCTGGATAACTTTTATTTTATGCTTACTATAAATTAAGTAACAGTTATATTAATAATGTTTTAAACTTTCATAGCAGTTAATATGTAAATGGGTGTTCACACCTTTCCGAAACTATTTACTAAAGATACGATAAACACGTAGAGGGAGTTTAAATAGCTTTCGCGAATTAATATATCCACAGACTAGTAACAAGTTTTGTCAGATAAACAGGATAAAATTGTATGAAATAATTTATTTAATGTCTATATTTTACTCACATTACTGGTCTTCATTAGGGCAAAAAAATTAGTGTTTATTAATATATTATTTTCATATTGTAAATAAGAGTTCATAAATTTGAATAACATGAATTCAGACCTTGTACATCCCACTTTTTGTAAGCAGCACAATTTTTATAATTTTCTTTAGTAATCACTTTTTTTACATTGGGTTTAAAACTATTTCTTCTGTGGTTTACTATTTTGAGTGTATCAAAGTTAAATTTATGTTTTGTTTTTATGAAATGTATAGTGAGAGCTGTATGATCCAAGTTATTTGAGTCTTCTATTACCGAATTAAAACTATATTTGAGCTGGTACACTCTATATTATTCCGATGTTCCAAAGTAGGATTTACCGTATACATCTCCACATTGAATTTCGTACAGTGGATTTGTGATTGTAACACAAATATCGCTACAATTCAATTATAGAAATATGCAGGTTCCTTTTTTCTATTTGCTTTTCATAAAACCCAACAATATTTTGTAACTTTATTTTTAGCACTGACCGTCAAAATATGCAATTATCTGTAATAATGGTCGAAAATAGGCATTAAACAAATAGTGATCAACTACTATTACATCTTGTTCTAGACTACCACCCAGGCCATCTCTTCCTAGGCACACTAGCTTTATTTTACAAAGTAAATTAGAAAATTGTTACGATTTTATTTGAAGATAAAGGCCCACTGACTAATCTTATTCAGTGTGAAAGATGAAATTTATATTTTTTCTTTAAGTTTTTCCAATACTGGATTGAATTGAATTTAATTCAAGCTATTTAGTTTGATAAAATTTAAATAAATTAAGATATTTATTTTTCATGAAACACAGATGTTGAAAAAGCTTCATCACAATATTGGGTATTATCAAATTTGTTAAATGTTTCAGTGCTATCAGAGACCTCTTGTGATCAAAGTGTGCAACCAGCAAAAAATATAACCATTTTTCATCTTTCTAAACACTTTTTAGCGTCCCAATACTTGATAAATCAATAATTTGATCTCACTGCTTCATTCAAATTTAGCATTTCTTGAGGTGGTGAATGGATTGTTGATCTACTTGTTTACTTAGGGTCTTATTCAAAAAAATACTTAGTGAAAAGCTAAGGTATAAAAATGAACTGACATGACATTTTAGCTTTAATTTTTTATGGTGATTCCTCAAAGGCCTGCAATTCTTTTTATTTATGTAATTAGGTACTGGCTAATGTTCAAAAAAGCTTTGTATGATAAAAAATAACATAAAAGAATTATCCCTATATTCTTTTTCGGGGATGGACCCGAATGGAATGGAGCTTTCGCTCATCGTTTTGTGAGCTTCTTCAGGGCTAGTCAGTAAATGAAGAGCAGATGGTGGAGTCAATCCCTACGTAATTGGGACAAGCGAACCAATAGAAAGGCAGACTTTGACCGAGATCATGCCCCTAAGATATATATACCATGACCCCACCATCCAATCTTCATTTACTAACTAGCCCAGAAGAAGCTCACAACACGATGAGCGAAAGCTTGGCAAACAAAACCAACACCATACTGTCCATCCCCTAAAAAGAACATACGGACAATACCAAAAACCGTGGAAGCCTAAGTGAACAAAAAAAAAGAATTAATAGATAAGTATCATTTTCAAAACGTATTTGCATCAAAAAGTCCCACATATAATGCGAAATCCTAACGGACCTCTTGGGGGAACTCGGATCACTTTTTGGGAACAACTGCTTTAGGCAATAGGTAGGCTGACACTACATTAATATTAGAAATGGATATATAATTGATTGAAGCTAAGGTGTATGAGTGAGCCACAAGTAGATATCAGCCAGTTTAATCCCGACTAATGGACTTCTATTAATAACAGAAAAACACAATAATTTTTCGCTCTCCACACTATGGCCAAAATAAGTTATTAACTATAAACCCCATCCTTCTTTTCCTGGGTTCAGTGCAAAAGGCATATTTTTACTGTCTTAAAAAATCATTCATTTCTGAAATAGTATCCATATGACATCAAATTTCTATAACAAGAAGTAAAAATTTTGGATAATCGGAGATTTTCAATAGCCATGTATCTGGAAGAATATTTTTTAAAAATTTGAAAATTATAAATACTTAATAAAACTTCCAAGAAACAACATGATGAGCACATCATCAGATAAGCACCTATTGCGATCCCATATTTGAGGGGCAAAAGGCAATACAATTGGAAACACTTAAAGTTACCATTATGATCTTATATTCGTATATGTACAAAATATCTAATCTTAAATAAATGTTAATGCTTAAATTCCTTATTGATCTCTGTTATATATTCCTGAACATTTCTTATGCAAGGAAACTTAAGTAATTTAACAATAAACGATTCCTACAAAAAAAAAAAAAATATCACAGAATTTGGAAGAGAGAAAATCTTTATAGAAAAAAGAGTTCTATCAAACACATTATGATTCATAACAGTTGACCCAAAATCACAGTTTATAACCGAGTAAACAAATTTTTTTAAAAGCTCGTAGGTTTCCAATGTTAAAAATAAGTGTTGAGACTGATTCTGTGAAACTTTTAGAAAAAAAACATGTTTAACAATAAAAGTAGCAAAAATTTTATATTTGGCACACAACTTTACCATAAGTAAATCTAGTATTAGATAATTAGATGGAATGTATTTAATTATTTAATACTATACACAAATTATTAAAAACAAAGGAGAAGGACCTCCACTAATCAAACAACTAAAGTCATTTAAAAATTAATAAATAGTAGTTCACAACAATTAAAAAAACATGTTAACAATCAATAATTAAACAAGGCCGATGCATGAACATTATACTCATCTTTGTCATTCAATTAACTTAGTAATAAAATATCAATAAAAAACCTACAATAAAGCTAAATCATTATTATAACTAAACATACAAAAGCAAATAAATGCTTGAATAGATTTAATTTGCTTGTGATCGATATGCCACAACAATTATGTATAAAACTAATATTAAAATTAAAAATCAAGTACCAATAAATTAAGACTTTCTTTGAGACTAACAGTAACAATGTAGGACTAATGCATAATACTTTTCACAAAGGCATGAGGTATATAATCAATCAATTAAAATTAAGCGTAATAGGAAACCTTATTAAAAACTAAAGATCGGTAATAGAAAATACAGGAACAAATACTAAACCTTTGTCAGTACATCAATTCATCAGTAATAAATATACCAATATTCATAAATATAACATAAAAATGTTTAAAAACAGAAAGTAATTTTTTGACAGAGATAATTCAGAAATTCATTGTTTTATCAATGTATAGTTTTCATAAAAAAAATTAAAAAAAGGTATATTATTTATGGAGTCAGGAAATGCTACCATTACCTCCTATAAAAATTCAAATTTAAATGCTAACTAAATCATAAACTATGTTACAATGTTTATACAACTAACGTCCATCAAATATTATTATTATTCAACAATCTAAAAATCAAATAAGTAACAGAAAATAAAACAAATAGCCTGAAAGACGACATACCTGTGAAAAATGGCTAACTATGGGACACAGCTAGGCGTCGTGAAATATACCTAACCTAAAAAACGAGAGGCCTGCTCTATAACTAAGGCACCCCAATTGACATTTAACAAGGATTTATATACACAATTATATAAACAAATATTTTGCCATTATCAATCGGTAAGTATGAGCAGTCTCTCCTTAGTAACAATTAGCCTGGAATCAAAAAAAGTCAAGTTTTTGTCGCAAATCTATAAAATACATTTACAAATTAGACAATTCAATTTTTATTGCAAATAAATTTTTTTTTTCCAATTTCTTCTTACGACATCAGTTATTGAGCAAATAATTTTCACTTGAACTATGTATTGTAACACACTGAGCTATAAAATATATACTGAAGTATAAATAAATTATGACAAAAATTCTATAAACCACATTAAAATTAATATCATTTAATTACTATATACAAACATATTTTTTCTAAAAATAATTTATCTATTTGTCTAGATATGATATATTTTGTGCTTTAAATTACAGTACTAGTTTAAGTACACTCTTTAAATGCAGTTAATACCAAAGGCATATCAATAATGATAAAACATACTTCAATTAATACAAAATATACTAAAATATTTATAAGTAAGTTCTAAGAAGCAGTGCTTGGTTGACTTAATAATGGAATATTAAATAAGTAAAAAAATCATGTCAAACTACCGAAAAAAATATTTTTATAACTAAAATGGTTACTACGTATATATAAAAATAAAAATTATTTAAGCAGAAAACATAACTTTTAACTATGACTTAATACATAATAATTCTTCTCACCAACAAATTCATGACAAACAGGGTCGTTGCCAACTACTTAACAACTACATACCTCGTATTGTCTGCAATTTTTGAGCTTTCAAAACCATTTCAACGGCAGGAATGCTTAGCATAACAGTTCACTAATGAACACAGGCCAAGCAATATCAAATTCGATCCATCTGCAAGAACATGCCAACAATAAAATCCTTCACTAAATATAGTTTATACTCATTAAATTATAGTCTCAAGGTATTACAATAAAAATACTTGAGGAAGAAAATGATCCTATTGAACTATTTATTTTAAAGCCAATGTTTTGACCCACATTGCAGGTCTTCTTCAGGACATATAATGGGGTCAAGGGTTGACAGTTGACTACACAGGTAGTGGGTCGCAACATTGGCTTTAAATTAAATAGTTCTCCTTATTTAAGAGAATTTTTTTCTGCCCTCCATCCCAACCATTTTCTTCATCATAAATATAAAGTCAACTAATAATATTCAAGAAAAACATTAAAAATAAAAATATTTGTGTCATGAAGCAACGAAAGATCGCATCTCTCGCATGTTTAAATTGATTTAGCCACTTGATAACCTTCTTTGTATTATAATATTGCATTACTTTCACTTATCAATATATGAAATATATACGACAAGAAAGAAATGAAATAAAAGGAGCAATGTAGATGTAAAATATATAGTTGGAAAGGTAAAATTTTTAAAACACTAATACCTTATATAATATGACATAGAAGTTATTGGAGAGTAACAAAAAACGGATAAACTTAAGTGATTGGTATAGTGGCAACCCCATAAAAGACTAGTATCAAATTGAATAACTTTTTTTAGTCGGTATTATCCATTTAGTTTAACTATTCCTAGCATATATAGAATCATAATTATAAATAATATAATCTTTAGTGATTTTTTAAGAAAAAAAAACATTTAAAATGTATTTCAATATGTTTGGCTTCAACAAATACTTCCTAGATATTCCTGCTAAATACTTCAGGAATGAAGCCAATTCAACTAATATTAATTAGACTTGGTTCATTCTTTTTTTTTTTTAGTGAAGTACTATCAATGAATTGATCTTACCTTAATAAAATAAAGATGGTCTAAGCTGGATGAAGAATAGATTCACCCTCAACGATAGTTGTTGCTGACGTTGCGGAAGGAGAGTGCTCTGCCTTTCTCCGTCCCCCTCTTAGGTTTCCTAATTCTGTAGCGGAATATTCTCCTCTACCTCCTCTTGTAGGACCAATCACAGATAAGAGGGAGGTAAGAAATAATGATGAGTAGGTCCAACTTACGACCATCAAAACAAGCATCAGTGTACCTAAAATTAATTAGAGCTTTATTACTGCACCAGGATTTTAAATAAAAACTTTTTATATCAGTTTCACAAGTTGTCGACTATGCATCCATAAACTGACGCATATGTTCGATTATAGTCTCCACTGATTGCTTCTGCCAGTTGTATACATTGATCACATTTTAAGAGTTAATTAAAATTAAAATATCACTGCATGCAATGTAAGTACTATTGATATTCTTTACCTATCTGGCGGTATGGAAGGACTATGGAAGGTATCATGAACATGCCAGCTCCAGCTGTAGTCAGCGCTGCCATAAATGTTGGGCCAGACATCATTGATATTGCGTAACTCACACAACTATCACGTGATCTTTTGTCAGGAGCCAACCTAAAGCATTAATTTTATAAAATTAGTACTGGGCGGACTATTGTTTTATATAGCTTGATTTTTGTCTTCCATGACAGATATCGGCTCCTGAAGTTTATTGATAAGCTGTAGTAGCACCTGTTAGCGGTTATTATCCTACGCTTAATTTCTTGGGTGATATCGTTTTGGTAGTTTATTTCACTTCCCAAGTAGATAAAGTTGTTGACCACCTGGAATTTATACTGTCCAACCTCAAAGTACGCCTCATGGTTTCCTAGCCCTCAAACCTGCATATACTTAATTTTTTGCTGGTTTACTTTTAATTCAAACCTTCTTGCAGCCTCATCGAGGGCAAGAAATGCTTCCCTTAAGGCTCGTTTGAATCCGGCCATTATGTCAAAGTTGTCAGCATAACCCAGCAGCTGCACCAGTGATCTGGAACCCTAAATAAATTAATATATATACGGCCCTGGTGAATAATGGCCCAATTTTGTTCAGAGAGAGCTAACTGTATTGAGGGAAGCATAATCGTGTCATTCTCTTAATTTTTGACTTGAAATGGAGTTGTAATATAAGCAATAACTCCTTTTCTAGCCAATGCCTGGACTTAGCTCATTTATTACAAAAATAACCCTATCCCGCTTTCCTAAGCACAAGAAAATCATTTTGGGAAAAATTTAACTTAGCCATTTATTATATATATATATATATATATATATATATATATATATATATATATATATATATATATATATATATATATATTTCTTTTCTATTTATATTTTCTATATATTTATATTATCAATTCTTTTTGAAACCTTATAATTCTAGGACATAAAATTCTGAAGATATATACCCAATGCATTAAATAGCCCTTTTTTTAAGAATCTCTCACATATCATGTTTATTCAATATAAACTTGAGTTTTTCTTTTTAAAAGCATATCACATAGCTACTACACTTATCAATAACCAATTTCACACTCACCCATAATTTATTATATACTCCATTGCATAATCCACGGAAAGACCAATTGTTAATGATAAGGAGACAGCTTCAAGTATATTTAATTTCCAGCCCAGTAGTATTAAAAATGCAATTGTGACGACGACTATGGCTGAAATGGTAAATGCAGCGGCAAGAGAATGTACAACATTCCTCGTTGAAATAGCAACAACAGCAAAAGAGCCCAACAAGGTAATGCCCAATGCTGAAAACGCATTAACATACAAAGACTTTTGGAGATCATACAATCCCAAGTATGATATAAACCATCCTCCTCGCATACCTGGGGGAAAAAAGAAATAAGATTAACATGGAACATAACAGTGTATAAAAACTTAAAACAATGATGTAACATAAAAAATAAAGACATAAAAAACATCCAATAAGAATTTTTGTTCATTTTTCTTAGAACTAAGTGGAAGAAGATACAGCTGATAGCAAGTAATAGTATCAAAATATTCAAAAATCAGTTTGAAAACCATTTTTACAGTTTAAACTAATGACTATTGATATGAAATATAAGTTTTATATATTGGATGGTATACAATTTTGTAAATTCCATAATACATACATAGAAAAACCATCTATATTACAAAGTTATTAATCAATTTTATTTAATTGGAGAAACAAACTATAAACTTTAACCAAACTATCTTTAAATCAAATTTTATTAAAAACATTGTTTGTTTTTTTAATTAGTTAAAAAAAGGATAACATACCAGCAGGTGCACTGTCCATCTCCTTTTTAGTCCAACTTTCAACCTTTAAAATACAATAAATTAATTCAAATCTCTGGAAAAAATGAACATCTCATGCGTAAGACAAGTCATTCTTAGAGCCAATTTGTTATACTTCATTGAACAGATTACTAAATATTGATTTGGTTAACTATACGTAAAACTATTAGATAGTTAACCCTCACAATTGAGCATATCTGTACTCACATGACAGATAAAGTCACCTTCACCAAAAAACAGTTATTCAAATACTACAGTCTTATTCATTAATGTTTGATGATTATAAAATTTTCTTCTTTTAGTTTATGTAAAAACATAGGCAGCAAATTCTAATAAACCAAAAGGACAGAATCACATACTGGCCAAGTATTATTTTAGAATTTTCTTCTTTTTAGAAATAAAAAAAATGGCTTTAAGCCATCTGAGCACAGATATAAAATCTAAAATGACTAAAGAAATAATTCTTTAGCAAAAATTTAAAAAAAGAGTTAAAAAAATAATCTACAATTGCAGATGAAGGTAGGAAAAATTGGATAGTAATCAATTTGATAGTGAATTTAGAAAAGCAAGAAATATTAATTTTTTACTAATATTACTAATTAATATTAATTACCAAATAATAATACCTGTTGGTAAAATCTTTCCATATCTTTGTATGATGTAGTAACAGTATAGTTTGAATCATATTCAACAACCAGTGTTTTAATGCGAGGAAACTTAGATTTGCTTTTGACGGAAAATTTTGGTCCAGCAACGCCAGGAGTTGCTATTTCAGCAGGAGTACGATAAAGTGCTGCTGCAGCTTTAGTAGCACATTCAGTGAATACACTTCTGCTGTAAGGAAATCTGTACAAAAATAATAATAATAATAATAACCAGAAGAAATACAAGTGTTACTGCCAAACAAGTAACATGTAATAAAAACTATCAAAACTTGTTATATTTTCTTTAAAATAGCGGAGAAGCCAATAAGAAGTGGTTGAATGGTCAATTGCCAAAGCTTAAAACTGTATAAGGCGTTTAGGATCAAAAGTAGATAACTCCAAAATTTCAAAAATGTACTTTTTCACATTTTTTGCTAGTTTAGTCAAGCAATTTTGTCTAACATAACACTTTTCTGCTTTTTTTTCTCTTTCTCTTAGTCAGTTCTGAGCCAGAAGTTTCAGGAGCATAAAGCATTGCTTTACTAAACTACAGAAAAATTTGAAATTTGGAGTTATCCTCTTTTGTCCCAGAACACCTTTTATGATCCTTAACTTCTTTTCCAATCATTAACTATTCATTCAATAATTTAATTAAATTTTTAATGCAATATCCATGTTTTGCAAAAACTAATTTGTATTTAACTACTTTTATAACAGACGGGTCATTCCATGTGAAATCACCCAGTTCATGTCACCCACTATTTTATCGGGTAGTCGTCACACATGAAATGACCGTTTTTAGAACCAGGAAGAAAATAAAAATTTTAGATCAAATCGAACAAATTTTTTATTCAAAGTATTTACCATCATTTTCAATACACTTCTGTCAACGGCTTACCAAGTTTTCTATCCCAGATTTGAAAAACGTTGAGTCGTGTGATAAAAGGAATTCAGAAAATGCATTTTTAATGTCTAAATCATTGGTGAACAATTTTCCTAGCAAAAAGTTCTCCAAACTCCGAAAAATGTGGTATGATCTATAGGGAATAGATCAGGGGAATATGGGGATGTGGTAAGACTTCATAGCCCAACTCCTTTAATTTATTCACTGTCTGTATTGAAGCATGAGGTCGGGCGTTATCATGAAGGAGAATAGGTCCTTTCCTGTTTACCAGTACCGGCTGTTGCTTGATCAAATTTTGATGCAGTTGATCAATTTCTTGGCAGTATGATGTTGAATCAATTGTTTTTCCCTTTGGTAGAAAAGAAAAATGAATGACCCCAGCCATAGACACCATACAGTAACCATTATTTTTTTCGGATGGAGATTCTGTTTTGGCATGTGCCCAGGAGGCTGATTGGCATCTAACCATTGACCAGATCGGTGTCGATGGTCATACATGATCCACTATTCGTCACAAGTTATTAATCGAGCGAGAAATGGTTTGTTTTTTTGACGAGCAAGCAAAGAAAAACACGTCTCTAGACGTTTCAAGCTGTCGTTCGTTGAGCTCGTGTGGGACCCAGGAATCGAGCTTTTTTGCCTTTCCGAACAATTTTAAATGCCTGGCTCTGTGCCTAGCTCTGACGCATATTCTCTGACTGATTTATGAGGGTCTTCTTCCACAGCATTCTTAAGATCTTCGTCCTCTATTGATGTTTGAGGCCATCCCTGGGGCAGATTTTCTAATGCCGTATCTCCTGAGGAAAATTTTCTTAACCAATGATGGATGGTTCCTTCATTAGTACTTTTTTCACCAAGCGCATGATTAAGATTTCTTGCTGCTTTGGCTGCGGAATGACCTAGTTTGTACTCATAAAAAAAAAAATCGTTCAGAAATCGCGTGTTTTCAGGGCCACGGTTAAAATTATACTAAAATCTGTACGCCTACTTGGGAAAAAAATAAACACAGTTTGCAAATAGAGAATTAACAAGTACTTATTATAGATAGTAAATATTTTGCTAGGAATCAACAGGCAATGCTTTAATTGACTGTAAAGATTAAGATTTAAAAAATCGGACATTTCATGTGTGACAACATAATAGATTTGCATGAAACGTTGCACATTTGCTTATACTTATAACCTAAGAAGACCTGTTTTATTGTTCCAGGATGTATACTTTTTTTTAATAGAATTGTAAAAATATGAACATTGCGAATATATTGGTTCAGGTGTGATAAAGAATCTATGTTTAAAATCTCATAGTAGTTAACAACAATGCCTCCAAAGGAAGCTGAAGAGCAGCAGCTGTATGCCTGGAGCAATTTTCTCTGCATGCAAAGCCATGAAAATTCCTGGCAGTGACATGCACCAAACAAATCATTTGTCATCAGTGTTCAGTTGTTCTTAGTCTTTCTGTGGAGCTGGTCATGTTATAAAAATTGAATTGAAAAATTGTCTGAGATTATAAAACAAAAGTTGGATTATTTAGATGATGAAGATAAAATTGAGTAAAGCCAGTGGATGAACACAGACTTGGTAAAGGATTTGGTAAAGCAATCATTAACTGTTGAAGAATACATAACTCTGTTGATTAAAAAATTACAGGCGCTTATTCCACACTCATTTATATCTAAGTGTCAAGCTAAATCCCTTAAAAACATGAAAGGAAATCTGACATCCGATAAAGCAATCTTGCTTATGGATTTTGCTGAAAACTACACTTTTGTAACACAAAATGAAATTCAGAGTTACCATTGGTCAAGGAGCAGCTGTACTCTTCATCCAGTTTGAGTATATATAATTAATAAGGAAAATGAATTCAAAGTATTGAACCAGTGCTTCATAAGTGCTAATTTATGTATGCAGTTTAGAAAGATATTATGGCATGGTTGGCTCAACACTATCCACAAGTAAAGAAAGTGCATTATTTCACAGACGGATGTGTCGCACAATACAAGAACAGAAAAAGCTTCAACAACTTGTGCGAACATAAAAACAATTTTTCTATTGATGCTGAACATTTATTTTTTGCTACTAGCTACAAAAAATCTGTTTGTCATGGATTGAGAGGAAGGGTAAAGTGTACATTAAGAAAAGCTAGTCTTCAACTACCTGATGATCAACAAATTAAAACTGATTCAGGTGTTTACAGTTTTTGCATGGTAAAAATTGACAACATTAATTTTTATTTCTTAGATAAAAGTCGTGTTGACTTGCTAAAAAATAAACTTGAGGACAGGTTTAGTACAACATAAGGACAGTAGTTTATGATACCTGGTACCAGGAGTTTTCATAATTACAAGCGTCTTTCATCTGACTTATTACAAATTAGAAGAGTAACTGAATCTGAAAAACCTTCCTTGGTTTTTTCATTTAGTGAAGAAGCCCCAAAATGGACAAGCATTCATCCTCAACCAAAATGTTTTGTATCAGCAGTTTATGATGATAGATGGTAGTTTGTACTTGTCAAAAATGTCTGACGAGGAGGAAGATGCTGAACTTATCTTCCTTCACCCCCTGGACCACCAGTGTCATTCTTTTGGCCTCAGAGATAAGACTGTTGCTTTGTGCCTTTGGATAACATTTTATGTATTGTAAGTGTACCCGAGACAAGCAGTTCTGGAAGAACATACTACTTTGCTTAAAATGATGTAAAATTGACAGAACTACATTTCTCAAAATTATATAATTGGCTTAAAAATATACAAGCTACATATAGATGTCGGAATATTATATCTTAAAGACACTGAAAATATATTAAAAACATGTACATGTAAGTTTAACAAGTATCGTAAGCCCTAATATTATACTTTTACTAAGAGGTATTAAAGTTGGCATTATTTAAAAACGTGCCCACAAAAAAGCCAATTGGTGTTTTATATTAATAAAAAGCTCATAATCTTTGGTTTCATTCGGAACCTTTATCAGCTTCCCAGCTGTTTGGAGAAAAAAGTTTCAAGCGTTTCAGTAAGCCGTTGTTTTAGTTTCGGAAACCACAATATTGTCATGCAATATGAATTTTATATTTTTTTTTAATACTATGGCTACTTAAATGAATGCATTTTTGTAAACTGCGTACTTCTATTAAACTCAGGAAAAATTTCCAGATCAAAATCTTTATTAATACCTGAAATGTTATTTTTTTTTGTAAATATTACTCATTTCCCGCAAGAGATTCCGCGGAACGAAATTATCGCAAATATTCATATTTTTAAAATTCTATTAAATAGAAAATATATATCCTAGAACAACGAAACTTCACATATCTTCTTAGGGCATAAGTATAAGCAAATGTGGAAAGTTTCCTACAAATCAGAGATGGTGGGTCACATTTCATTAAAATACTGGGTGATTTGATATGGAATAATTCAGACTGAAAAAATTAAAAATTGATTGAAGACTAGGGAAAATCACTCATAAATTTATTCAAGACATTATCTATTATCAGTACAATAGATTTTAGGTCATGTACACAAAAAGAGAAATTTTAACCTTTTTAGATTAAAATTGTTAAACAAAGAAAGCAGAGCCAGAAAAACGTTAATAATACAGCTAATTCTCTTCATATTATCAAATATTATACCAATATATCAATATTATACCTTATTTATTGTGATCATAGATAATTAATATAAAAAAATATGTATTATAAAGTTAACCACAATCGGAATATTCCAACTCAACAAATGTAAAACGTACCTAGCAGTCTCACAGCATGGATATCTACTGAGTCCTTCAATTGGATCAGTACACTTTTGCTCCATCCAAGAAGTATAAACTTCCAGAAAACAGTTTGAAAGCAAAGGCCCCATTGTTGGTTGATAGAATTCTTGAACTCTAAAATTTAAAATATCATGAGTAAGAGTAATCAATAAAATATTTTTTAACCAACAACCAGAAAGGTAATTTTTGCAATTTAGCAAATTACATTAGATAACTACGGTAATAATAATAATAATAATAAGAGACAACTTAAAACTTTGAAGGTTCCACCGCCGTGGCAAGATCATTCCCCACAAGATATGTAATTAGATATATCTCATACATACATTTATTAATAAAGTAATAATAATGAAAATCTAATGATAACCAGGCAGATAAATAATAAAATGATATTTATATTTAAAAAATGTTCACACCTGAGTTTGGTACAGAACGATTTAAGCCAAGCCTGTGAATCTGGATTAGCAAGATCAAAGGTTGGATCATAATAGAGTTTTCCTTTGGAAGCAGGATCCAAATTATTACCGCCATCCTTAGGAAGAACGCCCCAAACAAAACGAAGGGGCATGTGAATATTGTGATTAGTCCAGTCAAATTCCGTCTACAACATTGAAAGTTTAAATTATATAATGTCTTGAATTAATAATGAAAACAAATCAAATCAAATAATAATTAATGGCATATCAATTGGAGAACTCGTACATCTATAATAGAAGCGTTGACTTGGAAAGGATAGTACATCATGAAGAGTAAATTTAGAGGAGAAACAAAAAACTGTTTTTACAACTAAGTATGAGAATTTCCATTGGAAAATAGTAACTATCACCGTTCATAGAAACTATTACACTCGCAGTATATACTTCGATAAAAATAAATATTTTGTAAAGAACATGTTGAAGTAATATTTTACTAAATGTGTAATTAGTTTTCCTCAAATATCCCTTAAGTTTAATGGTCAAGTAATAACACTCAGAAATATCACTTTTTAAAAAGAATATGTATCCCCTTCACAAAAATCTTCAACACCTTTAAGAATATTTCAAATAATTTTAATAACAATAATAGTAATAAAGCTTTTAATAAATAATTTATTAAGAATTATTTGAACTTACCCTTAAAACTCGTTCAAACCAAAATCTGTCCCGATAAACACCATCATACTGCTCAAATGGATGAGAAGATGCAAAAAGTTGTAGTCCAGGGGAATCAGGAAGTACCCAAGAATATGAATAAAGTATAACTGACAAACTTAAAATAGCTATCAGAGTGAACAGCGTGATCCATGCCCATCGCAATCTTAAAACAGTAAAAGTAAGTTGAGACCTCCAGTCAGGTAGTTTCGGTATCCTGATGATTGTAGGCAATTTTTCAGAGACCAAAAGACAGGCTGGCGTCCATATGCTCATCACAAAGAAATTAGCAAGCACGGTGGTACCAGCAAAGACACTGTAAAAGAAATTTAAGAAAAATAAATTATTATCTGAAAAGCACATACTAAAATAACTATCAAAATTAAAAATAATGCCAATAAAAAAACACTATCTTATATTCTTTCAAAAGTTTATCAAAAATACATTCCATAAATTCATTTAATTTTATTGATTATTTTACTTTTATTATTGATTCAGTCTATATATACAAAAATAAATTTATTTTGTACAGAAACGCTTTGCGTGTTTGCTCCGGACCTTAGTTCAGTCATTACAATGGGAAAAATTTGCTAATTTCAGTTCGAACTGCTTGAACATCCATCCGATTCAGCATATCTAGCACCCAGTGACTACCAACTGTTCCCTAACCTCAATAAATTTCTTGAAGGACGAAGATTTCACAGCAACAAGGAGGTCATTGATGCGATAAACAGATATTTGAGGGTCTTGATAAATCTCACAACAGAGATCATTTAATTAAATTAGAACAACGGTATGACAAATGAATTAGTCTTTCTGGAGATTATGTTGAGAAATAAATTTTAAAAATTTGTTTTAAATGTTGTTTTCATTGAGAGCCCCACAATTTATGAGCCCACCCTCGAATGATTATATAATTTAATTAGTTTAGAAAGCAATGTATACCAAATTATTAAGCCAACATGCAAATTATAGATAGCGAGCAAACCTGAAACAAGATATAGCAGTGATATTGCTGATATATGATGAGAAGAATGCAAGTGCGGTAGTTATGGTAGTTACAAGCATGCAGAGTGAAGAGTGCTCGATGACCGAAGCCGTAACTTTAGTCGCTGGTGCCCCACCTTCTCTAGTGCAGCTCCAAATTTTTTCTATCATAAGGCTGGCATCTCCTCCAATTCCTATAACCAGATTCAGATCAAAGCTCATATTATCTTGCAATTAACAATCATTAATTATTTAGAGTATTAACAATTAATAGACCAAATATGAAATAATTTATTGGTACTGTTTTGTACAATTGATTGGTATTACATTACCCTAAATTAAGAGCAATGATTGGTGGTATTAGTAAAGCCTTCGGATTTGCTAAATCTTCACTAACACAATACCAAGAAACAGATTTCAGCAGTTATGGCCAACTAAGGCTTGAAAAAATAAAACCAAAAGCACAAATATGTAAGAAAAATTTCAAAGAATTTATAAACCCAAGAAAAAATTAGCACTACAGGAAAGTGTCATTCCTAGGAGGAGCAGGCTATCTTTTCTTACAGATAAGCCTGCACAAATTATAAAATATGAATTTGGAATGTCCGTAAGGATTGTGAGGTGACATTTGGTTATATAAGCAATTTACAAATATAATGTGCGCAAGAAAAATTGTTAATTGCAACAATAGTTTTGTGCTATCCCCTCACAATCCATACGGACACTCCAAAGAACAAGATTTTAAGAATTTTATTTCCATGCAGTAGGAATTTCTTTATTAATAATGATTAAACAGCGCACATCAGATGCAGACCCAGTTCCTTTAACTATTGTCAACATGCTAAGCTTAGTTTACTATTTCAAGTCATTAAACAGTTATATTTGTTTATGTATCTAATATAAAATTGTACTAACTTACCAATAGCAACGATGACTGCCAGCAAGTTCATAAAAGGGAAAAAATGTATTTCGAAAATCAGTGAGTATACAAAATACGCAATAGCCAATGAAAATACTATTCCAGCCATAGTTGTAATTGTCAAAAAGATTGAAGATGTGTATAAACAAATACACAGCAGAACAAAAACTGCACCAATATAGATAAGCTTGGTATCTTCCATGAGGCACTCATCAAATAAAGCATTTTTCAAACCTGAAAAAGATAAAATACATGCAGTGAAAAACTGAAAACTTAGAAAAAGTGGCGCAAAGTTTTTAATTCTCTAAAAAATTATTCTAAATTTTTATCTGTAAAATTACTTGAAAATCGAATAGGTAAGTCTTTGATAAGGTGACAAAACTGAAATGAATAACATCATAGGAAATACAAAAAAAAAAAATCTGGAGTGTCTATTCACATATATAGACTTTCCTTACTACTTTGAATGAAAATGTAATAAAAATAAAAATTGCAAGTCATATGTTTGCGAATATTAGTTCAATTATTCAATTATATATATTTTTTTATGTTAAGCTTCATTAACAACTAAATATCTTTCAAATGAGCATCTAGATGGTTCATAATTACATCTAGATGGTACATAATTCAAAAATTCATAGTTACCAAGCTATAAATGAAATGAACAAATTTCTAGAGATAAAACATTTATAAAACTCAATGCGCTATTTCATTGCTAATACCGGTCTGATTTAGATACTTTTTAAGTTTTGTTTTGTTTTGTAGAGTATTTTATAATCTTTCGAATAGGAATGATAAAGCCAAGTAGTTTGAACCCAGAGTGCTCCGAAACACATTTATCTGTTTAAAACTGTCCATAAAAATTTTGATTAAATACGCTTCATTCCTAATTTAAAGTAAAAATTTAAACTATAATAGAAAAAAATAAATAAGACATACAATTAAGTTATGCTGAACAAAAATTTATAAAATCACTTGTAATAATTCTACTTTGAAATATAAAATAATTAATTTTTTTATATTTTTTGTTAATTGTTTTAATTTTTAACTATTTTTATTTGAAGAGAAAATATATACCCTCGGCCAGGATTTGAACTTGGATCCTCTGTCTCTCTGTGACAGTACTCTACCAATTGAGCTACTGGAGTCGCTTACCAGCGGGGGACAAGTCTGTTCTCTTATCTGATCCCATGTTCTCGCAATTTTTGCGATGTACACATGAGAACGAATGTTCTTTGAACATTACTTAATTTTAGGATCTTGTTGACTTACGTCATATTAGTATTTATAATTTTTGTTAATTGTTTTAATTTTTAACTGTTTTTATATGAAGAGAAAAGATATATTTATATTTTACATACAATAGAAAAGATATATAGATATTAAAAAATTATAACAAAATTAACAAAAAATTATAAAATATCAAAATAACCCCGGGGGTTCTAATTCCGGGCGGGAGCATATCTTTTCTCTTCACATAAAATAATTAACATTACTTAATTAGATATTTTATAAAATATGTCATATATTACATATTGTCGGTATGTGGTAAGATTATATATATATATATATATATATATATATATATATATATATATATGTATGTATGTATATACATTGATGCCTTAGTTCAATTAGTTCAGTGAAAATTTTTCAAAAATGGGTTTGGTTATATAAATAATATTGTAAAGTTGTGATCAGGAAGTTAGCAGATTACAAAAATATATTGTGTGCTTAAACTTAAAAAGTATTTCTTGTGTTAAATTATTATCAAAGTTGACTCCTGTAAAATCTTGTTTTCAGCACTTTACATATATGTGAACTAAGGCATCGATATATAATACATATTACATATAATCTTTAATTTCTGTTATTAATGAAAATACTACCTAAATCCATAGCCAATATTTCTATGTTTCCTAGAGACATCTGACCTGAAGTTAGTGAAAAGTAATATGGCAGAGCAGCAGAACTGCGAGCTATAGGTAGAATTACCATGACATTCCTAAGAGGATAGCTTGAATTCTAAACACAAACAGAATAATTAGCAAATAAAAGATGATATTAAAAAAAATTGTTTAATAGTTTTCATTTTATGGTATATATTAATAAAGGTCCTACAATTAATGAATAATATATAGTGGAACCCATTTAAATATAAAGGTTATAAGAAAATTAATGATCACCATTGAAAATTGGTTCTTACTTTACAATAAAAATTAGAAAGTAAGAGCCAATCTTTTATTTGTGTACAAGATCACTAATAGACCTTCAGGTGTTATAGGTGGTAATAATAAATACATACATTATTAATAAATTATTAATGACTATCAATTTTAAAGAACCTATTAATGATAAATACTTCAATAAAATGAGTAATTCATTAAATTACCAAATAAGTGTAATCTAAAATAAAATGTTTCAGATTGTAAACTGCATTGTGGTGTATGCATTCGGCAGGTATATTACTCTGGTCAGACAATATATTGTACATGTCTCTAAAATATCTTTGACATAAATCTAATAACCTTTTTGTTCGGCGTACATCCTCTTCCTAAAAAAATAAATAAATAAATTTAATAATTAAAAAGAAAGTAGCAGATATAAAAATCGACAACAAAAATTCAAAATTGTTGTACTATGCCATAAAATTTATTTTTATATTTAGTTTTAGTTTCCAGTAATTATTAATTGAGTTAACTGAATTTTTTTATAGAGCAAAATGCTCACATATATTAGTATAAGTAATAGTATGAGTAAAATGCTCGTTTGAGAAACATATTAGCATTTTCCATAAACATAGTGTTTATTTTTCATGTACATCTATTAACATAATATATTCATAAAACGTGCCAGTGAGCATTGTGAATGCAATTATTTATCCTGGTCAATAAAAGTAATTTAAATATTTTAAGTTATAAACTTATTATTTTATTGTTTTTAACTAATGAACTTGCAGTTTTTTTAAGTTATCCAATTTTACTAATTGTTAATACTTATTATTTAATAATAAATATATGATAAGGCTGAAAAATATGTACATATACATTTTTTAGAAGAATTAATAAAGGTATGTCATAGTAATTGTTTGTTTCAATTTACCGTAATATTAAGACATGATGTTCGATTATTAAGCATGGCAACATAATTTGGAAGAGACCATGATCGACAACAGCGATGTGAAGCTACATATTCACAAATTGAAGAAAATTCGTGCTTCGAAACCAATCCTGCTTCTAATATACACATACTAAGAAGAGAACTACGAGTGAACAGGTCAGAACCATCTGTCGATCCCATAACTACTCTGCCATAACCATTCCCTGTAATCAAAAGATAACTGATTAAGTTATTTGTAATTAAATAACTAAAACCATACCAATAGTATTCTATTATAGTATTTTAAATTAAATAATCAAATAATCCAAGATAAATACAAAATAATTAAAGAAATCTTACTAAAGCAAAGACTGAACAACTGTTTGGATATCACAATATGACACTAAGAATAGCTTTTAAAGTGTTAATAAATAATTTTAATTTGAAAATGTGAAATCAATAAAATTTTAAAACAGTGACATGAATAATCAATATAATTCATTCTCGTTATTGACTTATTTAATTTGTTAGAAACAGGAGGTGGGAAAGAGACAACAAGTTGGCTTTAATTTTGTACAGGCTTAATGAATAAATTACAACTATTCTTCCTATTCTAATTAGAGTACAAGACTTTAAATCCAAATAAACAAACAAATCACTTTTTATTTAACTTTAGAATACATGACCAATACTTATATCTTTAATAATCTAATAATAGAGAGCTGAAAGAAGATTTTAGAATTACATCAAAACCGTTGGAATTGTTTTTGAGAAAATTATAACATGCAGTGGAGCGTCAATTACCCAAACTAATGTTGTCAGGGGTGGTTCGGACAATCAAAAATTCGGATAATCGAAATTCAATAAAAAATAAAATATATATAGATATATAAA
The DNA here is from genome assembly GCA_037127475.1 of Arma custos. Classification (NCBI taxonomy): domain Eukaryota; kingdom Metazoa; phylum Arthropoda; class Insecta; order Hemiptera; family Pentatomidae; genus Arma; species Arma custos. The sequence goes on from CM073762.1 coordinate 89,920,256, forward strand.
CATGTGTGAAAGGAAAATCTAAACCAATTTTTTTTTACTTTATAAACACTTTATTTAGACATTACAATCTGCCACCTGTGGGCAATAAGTAATGGTGCTATGTAGCTACAATCATTCAATAACAAAACAAAAAAGAGGTATAAACAAAATAAAATAAGTGAATGTAATAAATACATACATATATAAAATAAAAGGAAATTAAAGCAAAAATGATAATAAAATAAAGTCTAAATAAAAATAATAAAAATAAAAATAAAAATAAATAGAATAATGTACACATTCAAACCCTATTTACAATTTGCCTGGGTCCCCGAACTAAGCTTCTTCCCCAGGAATGAGGGCAAAGCAGAAGCTAAACCAATTAATAAAAGTGTATAATTGTTTTACTATGTAAAAATATATGTACATAGTGAAAAATGAACGAATAAAAAATTCACTTTTTGATTTTTTTCAAAGTTTTACGACTGGAACTGCCCATCTCACTGTAAAGATTATTTGCGTACCTGCTGATTGAATCAGAATTATTTTTTATTCCCCTTATGGTTGATTTACCAACACCGAACTCCGTAGCTGTCTGACCCGATTCACCTTTTTTTAGCCGCTTAACTATTTCCAATTTGTATTTTAATGAAAGAACCACTCGTTTTCTTGTTGTTTACATGCTGCAATTTTAAAACAAAAAGTAATCACAAATGCGATTAACACCTCACCAAGAATGATTAAAACTTAAGATGAGCAAGCTATTACCAACCAAATGAATAGGAAGCAATTCAGAAAAACAAATGAAATTATCTAATTAGGTTTACAGTTTTTAGTAAACAAATATGTATTGAAGTCTAAGTTTATTTGTTGGCAGTTTCCGAGAAACTTCCCCCTTATTGACGTTCATGGAAAAATATTTTTATTTTTCATCAAATTTTATATAAAATAACAATAATTTCAGCAATACAAATAAGTAACTGGATGATCTGATCAAATTAATTAAAATTAAATTTGGAAAAAAAAAAGAAGAAGAAGCAGTTCCGCTAATCGAACGTTCGGACAATCGAAGCTCCACTGTAATTGAAATAATAATCAGCTGCATTTTCAGTAAGTCAAAAATGTTTCTATAATAACCAGGCATATTATACCTTTCATACAAGCAATTTAGTTTGGCATAACTATTCGTTTTTGAGCTGGGCTATTCACACAATCACAGACCATTTAATTTTAACTATTTAATTCAGTCTGTTTAAACAAGTTTGGTTACGTAGACCAAAACATGAAAGTCCATTAAAAACTCAGATTCATAATTTTTAACAAAAGTAATATTCTCATTACTATATAATTTGTTTATAAGTAAAAGAAAGTAAAAAAAAAAGAAAAAAAAAAAGGTACCTGGCTGAGAACAGAAAAATTGATCAGGTGACAAGTGATCGTGCGTATGAGTGGAACCTTTAGTTAGATTTTTAATAATATCCCAGTCATCCTCAGAATCATCTGTATAATTTCTTTTTGGTCCAACAATCTGAAAAGAATAATTACATCTCGTTCAAACAAATCTGTAATAAAATAAATTGTTATATAATTGTTTTACACAATGAATTTATAAGTTTCATGATTATAAATGGAATTTATAATTAAAAGCTAAGAGATTTTGAATCACATTCAGAGCTAACAGTAAACATAATGACGATATTATTTGATAGCTTACATCAAAACAAACTAACAGTTAATAGAACAAATTTTAAAAAAATATTTTGTAAACAAAATAAAATATGGAACTATCAAAAAACGAAATAACCATAGTAAAGAGCTAAAACTAAAAAGAATTATGTATAAAAAAATAAAATAAATAAGAGACATCTAAGGGCTTACAATTGAAATATTTGATAATGGTTGAGTATCGATAGAAGACAAATCATTTTGTGTTTTTCTTCTGTTGAATTTAGTTGGACCATTTTTGAGAGCCTGTTCCTATAATCAAATGAAAAAAGAAACAATTTAAAATAAGAGTAATACTAATATATTGTTTAAATGTCTATTTTATCACTTTTTTTAAAACCAGGGAATACATGCAAAGGTGCCCAAGCTAGCGGCAAGTTTTTTAGTAGGCGGCTATTTTTAATGCAGTAATATAATTAATTTTAAAATAATTTTATTATTAAAAAAAAAATATCATTCTTAGATAAAATGCATAATTATTAGATACTGCATTCAAAATGTTTTTAAAGAGGTAAAATTTTCTTATGAGAAATATTAATGCAAAAGTCATGACGATATTTTCACAAGTCATTGGCTTTGGCTTCATAATTTCTAGAATATGATAATAATAGTATGATTGATTCGTGCATTTTGCAATAAGGATGGAAACATTAATTAGAAATAATCAAACGAGCGAATAGGCAATCAATACAGTATAGGATACATTAAATGATAAATTATCAGTAAGTAAAAACATTAATGATGATCGACAGAAAAATAATTTCAAAATACTATATTATCAATAAATTTCTATTTTAAAACAAAGTAACTTAGATTTGAAGTACAAAATAAAATATTAAATATGTATCTCTTAAAGGAGTCTCAGAGATTAATTAATTCATTTTAGAACTAAGCATATGATGTCCCTGAAGGGAGAGCTAGAACTAAATCAATTTTATTGCAGTTAGGCGTACAAAGGGATTGTAATAATATAATGCAAAATATTAAATTTCTATACCTTACAGTAATTAACAATTAAATGAATTTAAGCTAATAATGATCATTACTACGACTTACTTTCATTTTGGTAATATTTTAACTTTTTTGCTTAAACAATAATGTGCAGAAAAATAATTATTAATAAATTGTATTTGTTTTATCCTATTCTTTATCTTTTTTCAGTGGAAACACAAATAAATTCTTTTTTTAAAAGGGAGCAAATCAAATTAAAAGAGAGAGAGTGGAATAATCTAATCAGTCGATGAAAAAACTTAAGAAGATTTCTTCCTTTATAAAGTCCTTGTTTCTATTCATAATGCCTATTTTGATAGCAGCTTCTGTAGCAGGCAACAATCATCTTTTTGTGTTATTTAGTGACTGTAATCTTATCTTTTTAAGTTTTCTTCCAGATTACTGCCTTCTAATGGAATGGAAGCTTTCACTTCGCTCCAATCTGATTAAATATTTGTTTTTGTTTTATTTAGTATATTTATTTGCTAACAGTAAATAAATTAATTCTTATCATGGAATGATTAATACTATTAACTATGTTTACTTTGAAAAAACTTCCTATTAACACAGTCACATCATATCTAATACATAAAATCTAATTAAAACAAGTCAGTGCTGGCCATGTACAACAATTGCAGTTACATAGCTATATTTTAGGCTGCAACTTGTTATATGATATTGTAAGATTAAAAAGACTCTTGCCTTACAGTAAGTAACAAAAGAAATGATCTTAATGAATACTGTTACATTTAAATTTCTTGAAGCACGAAAATCTACACCGTTTTCAGTCATTAGAAAATCAGACAATATCTGAAAGCCTTACATTATCTTTGATGATCCGTCGTGAAAGTTCAGGGTTTACAGTCAGCGGGCCGGTCAATTTAATAGAATCTTGAAGATTATTCCATGCTATAAGTCTATCAGATACCTCTGTCCCACGAGTCTCAAATCCCTACAAAATATTTTTTATACTATATAAGTTTAATTTATATTAAAACATAATTGACATTATACCATAATGATTGGTGTATCAACAAGGATAAGTAAATAAATTAACTTGATTCACAAAATTTTCAAGATGGATAAATCCCAAGGATGAAATTGTCCATTAATTTATAATCTAAAATCATATTGAACTTCAAAAACTAAAAAAAATTCTTAATTATTTTCTAACCAATTATAATCATTATTCTATTACTAATTAAAATTAGAAATAAATATACCAATTGTGGATCCTTGAACTCGGGATGTTTGACAGTAGTTAGAGGAATTAGAAGACATGCTGTAGAGAAAACTATTACAGTTATGATAACAATAAATGGATGATGAGTAACAACTCTGGTGATACTAAAAAAAAAAGAAAAAGAAACAGTTAAAAACAGTAGCGACATTTCAGTTGTTTTTATTCTTTTTTTTTTAGAGAAATATAACTATTTTCTAAACTGGCCTCCTACGTAGGAACTCTGATGTATATGACAGTTTTAGAAGTTGTTTTGAACAAATTTAAAATTTCTCCCAACAAATCTAATGATTCATCATTATTAGATACTATTTTAAAGTTAGTGTTTAGGAGAAAAATAAAATGCAATGGACATTAAACAGACAAATAATTTTCACCAGTAACATAAATTGATAAAGTGAAAATATCCAGTGTTAAATAATTTTGTTACTTAAATGAAGGTGATTTTCGCTCTGTTTAGAAGTAATTATAAAATTTGTTTATATACAAAATAAATATAACATACTGAAAAACATTGTTACTAACTTAAAATATTCTAACTGGATCCAAATTCATCAAACATAAATTTTATTTCAAAATAAATTATAATTAAATTAAGCTGTAAAATAAATGAACAGCTAAAATAAATAATTAAGTGTAAAATCGCTTACCAACACATGGTAAAAATTTGAATCCGGAATGGCAACAGTTAATAAATATCACATTATTAATAAAAGTTCACCTAGAAATAAAATAAAATTCTATAGAAAAGGGAAAAAATAGTTTACAGTTCGGAATAAAAAATGCTAAGGAATTACTTCCAAATTGAAGAAATGATTTAGGAGTACAAAATTAATTTTCTTTAAATACATACTACACTGGACAAAATACCATTAGGCATTAAACCAACTACATGTTAAACAATACTTCATTGTTAAATAAACAATATTTCCACAAAATCAAGCAAATTTCATGTAGGTCACAGCAATAAAATGATGGTATTGAAAAAAATTAGTAAATTCAATAAATAATTGAAGCATTTTAAAGCTAACATTCAACTAGCCAAAGGTTTGTTTTCTTCTGTTCTTGCACTCAGCCCTACCCAGTAACCTCTAAATAACCTTCCTATTTACTTCTTGACACTTGTTAGAATGGTTACAAATATGTCAATTAGTGTTTTCACTCATTGATTATTTATTAATGTGATTTTTCATTGTTTTATGTTTAGAAATTGAGTGAAAATACTTTATGTTCAGGAGCAATTCCTTCATAAGTAGAGAAATGAGATCTAAGAGACGTAAAACTTTATTAACTGTCATTGTATTAGGATTTCTAATTGCACTTTTTTTATTTGGCTATTTGGCTTTTGGTGAGGACCAAGCTAGGCATCCTACTTTAGTACAGCTTCACATAGTAAGTTTTTTTCTTGTATTATTTTTTTTGCACCTATTTAGTTTAATTGCAGTAGTACAACCCTTTTGTATAACTTTATTTACGAATTATCGCAGTGTCATTATGAAACTATTTGTCAGTAATTAGCTAATTCTTCTCATTTTATTCAAATATTTTTATAGCTTTTCAGACATGGAGAAAGAACCCCTTCTTCATCATATCCCACTGATCAATATAGTGACTTTATCTGGCCGGATGGATCTGGTGCATTGACTAATGTCAGTACCATTTATGTTACTTTGTATTAATTATTTTTCAAAAATATGTAACCCTAGGATAATGATTGAATCTCTTATTTCAGAAAGGGAAACTAAGCATGTACAATTTAGGTAAAACGCTGAGATTGAGGTATCAAGGCTTTTTAAGTGAATATTATTCTTCCGAGGAATTGTCTGTTGTCAGTAGTTATTCTCCTAGATGTCAAATGAGTGCGATGACTTTGTTAGCTGGCCTTTATCCTCCAGTTGGTAAACAAATATGGAATAAAGATTTATTATGGCAACCAATTCCTGTTAATCCTATTCCTAGGCACATTGATAATGTAAGTTAAAGGCCATTTTTGTTATTTTTATGTTTCTTTCATGATGAATTTCTCTTAAAATTTTGTCAATTTCCATTATATAACATGTGTTATCTATTTTTATCATTATTTAATTGTTTTACGATCCTTGACATATTCTTTCAATTTATATACGCCGGCAAACAAAATATAAACAATTTGCGTTCATAGTTATCTCAATTTTCATTAATAGGTTAATTGGTTTTACGTCCAAAAAAATACATCTACCCTTATTCTAACTTTAATATAAGTTAATTAATAATTAAACTTTAATGTAAATAATATGAAATAGATACTAAGTTTAGTTGGTAATTTATTAATATAAGTTATCTGGTTTAATTGTGATCGTCAATATTTATTACTAATCAGTGCTTATTAAAAATGCCAGGTGTCATACTGACTAAAAATTGAATTGCTTATTTATGTATGGGAAAGAAGTCCCAAAATTATTCGCACTGGTGTATTATATTTTCTTACTAAAATCAGTATTTAGAAAATGATTAATTAAATCATATTTTTTTTTGTTTTTACAGTTAATCACAGCCAAAGCAACCTGTTTAGCTTTCAATGTTGAAAAGAAAAGATCTGATAAAGAACTTCATAATAATTTGACAGAAAAAGAAAACAAAATTTTCAGTTATTTATCAGAAAAAACTAGTTCATTCATTGCAAATATTGAGCAAGTGGAGCAACTATACAGCATCTTAAAAATTGAAGTAATGATATTGTTAATCACACATTATCAATTAAAATATCTAATTAACAGTTATTAATTTTTACAATTACATTTATGTATATTGTTCTTTCAAATATACCAGTATATTTAGTTTTACACTGCTGTTGAATTTTGGATATTTATATGCCATGATGAGTACTCCTTCATTTGACACTAAAGGCCCTCTTCCTTTCTTCCGTCTATATAAATTATATGTATATATAATTTCATGATCTACCAGTCTAAAGTCAGTAGAATTTGATCAATGAAAAACTTCCTATTAAAAATAAGTCATATCTTTTAGTATGTTCTTCATTGACAGCACCCCTATCCAAATTATTTTTGAAATTCTAATACAGCCTAAGTCTTAATGTTTAAAAAATAAAACCTAATTTACAATAATTAATCTGAATCTGTCTTTCTTTTATCTGCATATTATACCAGAACTTATTATATGTTGTGTTTTTTCTCTCAATATCTGTTATTTTGACTTATAGGCTAATTAATTTAATTTTCAAGGACGAAAATGGATTAGTCATTCCAGAATGGTCAAAGTCAGTGTTTCCTGAGCCAATGAAAACTTTTACACAAATGAATCTCGAAAGCTACTCAAGAACACCTAAATTGAAACGATTACAAGGAGGTGAATTAATCTTCACATTGGTTTCTAATGAATGAATTAAATAATTCTATTTTATTTTATAAATCTAAACACCAGAAATTGTTTCACGATTGATTCTAAAATCTAACATAGACAATTACGGTTAAATATTTAAAAAAATTATTGAATTAATTTGTCAAGGTATTGTAAATGTTTAGTAAGGTATGTGGATAGGTTAAGGAGAGACATAAGCAGAAGTGTAAAAGCGACAATCTCCAATCTATATAATATAAGCAAGTTAATATTAAAATGAGTAATGCAGGAAGGATATCTCTAATAGGATATATTCAGCTCCATTCTTTTTGAAAGGATGAGACATAGCCAAGGGATATTCGTCCTTAAAGCTTGTTCAAAGCTATAGCATAGAGGAAGGGTAAATGAGCTTGAATTTATGGGGCAAGGAAGGTAAGGTAAAGGGAGAATTTGAGAAGCTTACAGGTAGGTTGCATAAGAAGATGTCAGGGGTGGTAGAATAACTTTGTGCAGCTTATTGACTATCGGGATATTTGAGCGATGTGAGGTTCCCTGGAAAGAGTTTGGTCAATAACGATGCCTAAGTTTCAATAGAAGAGCTGAAAGTGGTCGGGTGATCATTTGGGATTAATTTGGGGAAGGTGTGAATGGATCTGTGGAGGGAATTTGAACCTGTAACAATGATCTAGGTTTTCTTTGTTTAATCCTAGTTTGCCTTCATTGTTGTCTAGGCTGTAATCCAATCTAGGTCTTCCTAAATACTGGCAAACGGAACCAATAGCTCAGAAGGAGGAAAGGGCAAATAGATTTGCAAGTTGTTAGCATTTAGATGGTTGGAACAAATGGTGGACTGATTTAGGAAGATCATTAATATAGCAGGTGAAAATAAAAGGAGAGATTCTTGAGCCCTGTGCTATTCCTGACGACAATGTATAGGAACGTAAATAGGATTTGATTAGGTATAGAAACAGTTTGAGTTCTGTCAGGGAGGAAAAAATAAAACCAGCGAATAGAGCTGTTATATGTATTTATGTATATCGTTCTTTCAAATATACCAGTATATTTAGTTTTACACTGCTAAAAGCGAATAGAGCTGTTCAATTAGCTGTGTTAGCTCATCTTCCTGCTATCATCAATTCAGTAGGTATTTCAGTAGTTATTTTAACAAGGGAAGATTGTATAGAGAATCCGGGATGGAAACCTGATTAAAATGGATCAGGGAGTTTGGACTGTTCAAGAATATTTGACATTTGTGATTGGAGTTTGGAAAGGTTTTAGAAGATGTAGATTAGGCAGTAATCTTTTGGAGATGTAGGGTTAGAGATTTTGTTTATAGGATGGACTATTGTTTTAGTTTTTTTCAAGAAGTGGAGAAAACTATGTTTTGTCGGTAAAAGTTATATTTAAAGTGAAGGACAAGTAGGATTTCGGGGAGATATTGTATCTTCTCTTATCTGCTGGATATAGACACATCTGCCACTATATCATCATTCTCTTCACATGGCAAAACTTTTTTTTTTTTATCTTTATTTACCATTTTGTCTAAGGATCATGGGTCCACTTCTTCACATATCAGCTGTTATTTATTTCTTTAACTTTATTTGAGATTGGAAATTTTCTTTTGGATAAATGTTCAAATGAAGTTAATTAAAAGGGTGCCCATGATAATTGATCTGTGAAGGAATTAGATGACCAGGTTAGTCGTTCACATCAGTAGATAGTATAGATGTTAAAATAACATACTATCAAGTGCATAATTGAATGATTTTTTATTGTAAAACAGAAGATTCTTTTCAGGATATAGTTTTCATTTCAGATATGATCGATCACCTCAGTTTGAATCCATTTAAATATTATTATAACTATTTGTATATTTTTAAATTATTATGTAGTTTACTTGCAGTTTCTATTAAACATTGGTTATTTGAATATCTCAGGGCCTTTGCTGAAGGAATGGTTGCAAAATATAAAAACAAGTAAAAAAAAAATTCATCTTTATTCTGGTCATGACTTGACTCTTGTCACACTATTAAGAACTATTGGAGTAACAACTGCCGGCGTAACGCTTCCTCCTGATTATGGAGCGACTTTTATTTTAGAAGTACATCACGTCTCCCACAAACAAATTTTGAAGGCAAGTATTATTTTACAACTTTTGATAAATTTTTTTTCTGTAAGAAATCTTTTATATGATTTGAAAATCCTTCATAACAGAACGAAGCTAGCAAAAAACATTAAATTATTAGAGAATATTCGACTTATATGGTTTAGATATATATTGTTAATTACTCGTTGCTTTTGCTTACTTAATGTGTAACGATTAATTATGAATTTCAGGCATTCTATTTCAATTCAAATAAAGATTCTGAACCAATAAATCTCTTGCTACCTAATTGCGAACCAATGTGCACTGTAGAAACACTAAATGATACGTTGAAACCATTTATTCCATATGATTGGGACCAAGAGTGTAAAATATAAGTACATTCCAAGAATATTTAAAGGTTTTAAGGTTAGTTAAATATATTTAATTTACATATCATGAATGTATTTTAAAATTTTCCCTTATTCGGATTTATATTATTACCCATGCCTACTTTATTACAGTTTATTGATTCTTTATTTTAATAATCTATCTAATATTTAATCTTAATAATAATGTAGCTTTTTCTCTTATCATTTTGAAATCTCATTTTATCACTTTTTTTAATTTTCCTAATCACTTTCAATACAATAAATAACTTCTCAAACAACCAATTCCACCTTTATTGATTTTTGTTTCAGGTTTTGCTCAAACTCATTAAAACTATTTAGAACAATGTATGCATTAAGCTATATAAAAGAATCTTCCTATGAGTATTGTTCTATTGATCTTGTATTTCTAAAAAAGTATATAGTATTATGTGGATTCTTATGAATGTATGCATTTGTGGTTTAGTACAAAAACAAAGTCCAAAATTCTTACTTTTATTAATGAAATATTTAAAATTGTTCGGAACCTTCAGTAATTTAAAATAGAAACAATTATATTGGCTGAGTAAATTATATTGCTTCCATTAACTCCATGTTCCTATTAACTGTTGGAATTGTTTCATGTTAGCTAACTTTTATACTTGGTTGTATTAAATCACAAATACTTAAGTAATAAAATATTCCACTGGTATTTTAATTTTAAACTCTGACTTTGTTTATTACATAATAGGACTGATATATCTTTGTGAATGCATTGGATCATTAAGAAAAACATTCCAGATCCATATTTTTAATTTATAATATTTTAATTCTTTCAATGTACATAATTTTGTTAGATTATTTTGTTGATTGTTATTGTTGATACATTTATGTTGTTAATTATTGACTTACTAACTACATTATAAACTTTTTAGTTTCTAACAAAATTTTTTTTGTGGATAGATTTTTTTTAGTTTTATCCATTCGAGTAGCAAAGTTTTTTACTCCCATATAATAGATATTTTCAATGCATAATGAAAAATGTATTATGCATAATTTAAAAACTCAAACTTTAATCAATATAATAACTATAATTAATGCTTAATTATAATTTTCAAGATATCTACTCAATTAAGTATTTAAAAAATATATATATGAAAAAGAAGAGAAACTGAGTACCTGATTAACGTGTCAAATATATAAGTATTGCGGTATTTATTTTAAAACATAAATATTTTATTTATTTTTTTACCTGAATTTGTTTCCTTGATTATTTTATTTTCGTTTGAAACTTATTTTGTTTCCTCTGATTTATGGGATCCACTGTTCCAAAAGATCTGGCTCTTCCTATATTGTTTAATATTGTTAAAAGTATATTCTCAAAGTTTTAAATTTTTCTTTAATAAAAAGGTTCTGGGGATTAGTTCAGAAGATTACTTTTAAGAAATATTTTTTTTTTTTTTAGCCTTTCCTGGATAGGGTAGCTGGATTAGAACAGATAATTAAAATTAATTAAAAATAACATTTTAGACTGTTATTGTTATATGTTAAATAAACTTAGGCATAATATATTATTGAATAGCATCTTATAATTATTATATGGATGTATCATATGTACTTATCGATCAAGAGATTTTTATTTTATTTTGTTAACATAAAAGTTTAGTTCTTGCAAATCCTGGAGAACAAAAAAGAAACCTTATCAGTACTCATTAAGCCTCTGTTAGTTGAATGAACTTCTGAGACTAAATGGTTCATTAGCCTATATTCTGTAGAAAGTGCTTTGTTAAATAATTATTTTGTTTGTTAAATCATTACATGAATTCTGTTTCTAAAAAGGAAATATTTTTTTATATTTAATTTATTGAATTAAATTATTATTAGATATTTGTATGTTTATTAATCTCCAATCCTCCTCTTTTCTTCCTTTTGGAGTAAATATGTTCAAAAGATTTAATTACAGAAATATTACATATAAAATGTTCTAATAAGATAGTAAAATCACTAATTATTTTAGACTTTTTTTCTTATAATTTATTTTATTTAGTGAATGAGAGTAAAGAACAAATCTCTTATGAACTCTTGAGTAATCAATACAATTTTTGTTTAAGTATTCTCTTTTTTTCTGAATATTTAACATGAGGCTATGAGCTCATAAATGGCCTATACCCATTAAATCTTGTAAACTTAATTATAGATTTTTTTACTCAAAAATTATATATGTGCTTGATACCTCTGTAAATTTATTGAAATATACCAATAGATATAAGCATTTGAGTTGCGGAGTAGCTCAGTGGTAGAGCACTGAGTTGCCATGCCGAAAATCCCGATGCAGGCATGACTTTTATTTAGTCTGTTAGCAGCCGGAGATGGGTCATATAAGATTTAGGACCCTCCTGGGGCTCACCCAACCTCTATAAATTGGGTACCCAAACTAAGGAGAAAAAATCTGTCATTTGAGCATGATCTAGGATAAATAACCTCCCTACACAACCGTTGTCCTTGAACCCCAGGCTCATTCAGGGGTTGTAGTCATACAGGTTTTTTTTTTGTTAATAAACATTTTATCTATCCAAATAATATTAGTTTTAAATTAGTTAAAATGAAAAGGTGACCGAACCTGAAAATTTGCCTCTCAATATGTCTTTTAAATTTGGTTGACTACTGAGATGAATTCTATCTAGTTATGAATAAGACAAAACATTCTGTCCCAAATAATTTTAACATTGAATGTATACCATAGATGGGTATTTATTCTTATTAATATTATTTCATTTCTTGGTATTCATAGTAAAACAAGGTATTTATATATTTTTTGTTTATCTATTGTTAATAATCAATAAACAAAATTAATTTGAGGTCTTCCTTCTTCTCTTCAAAAAAATATGTTTATAATCCAGAGTAGAACAAAATGTAATTTTGATTAAAAACGTGATTTCCTAGCCTGCATGTAATTGCAAATTTATTATATTAATCTCCGATACAATCTAAAGTACTACCAACTTATCTCCATCAAGAGCCATCTCCATTTTTTATATCCTGATGATAACCCGAAATTTTTATAATAAAAATACAAGAAATAAACTTTTAAAAAAGCTTCTGTAACCAAGGTGATGGAGAAAAGAAAACCATGGCTGATTGGTATGGTAGGAAATAAAAACTCTATTAGTTATTAAATTAATGTTAAGTTTTCATGGCCGACATTGAAATGGATAATATTGACCAGTTAAGTAAGTTCCTAGTTAAACATCTACTCTTTCTCTTAGAAGTCTTTCTCTTATGATAATAACTAGATTATTTGAGATCCATTACTTAAACATATAACACTAATGCTTTATTTTGTTTAAATGTTAATTTAAAAAATCCAATTAATTTCTTCATAACAGAAATGCCAGTCACTCTAATACTTAGTTCTTAATTAGTTTTTCCAGGCGATAGATTTTCATTACTAATGAGCCAAAAGAGGAAGTGGGCTTAGTGGTTATCTCTAAGATATGCATGACTCCTGCTCAAATGAGTTAGTGCCATTTGAAAAAATGTTCCGATTGCTTGCACATGGCTTAGCTTTTTACATAATTTTTTTAAGCACCAGTATTTCAGCAGCGAAATACGATTTTGAAATAGATACAGATGTCGAACAAACAAGACTACCCAATCCTCTTCCTAGTCTGGTCTCTAATCTTCTTTCCAACAATGAAGCTGCAGATGCCGTAGCTATGGCTCCTTTTAATATGCATGCTTCAACTACTGATGTATCAACTCTAAGGTTTATAAGTGTCGTGAGTATATAAATCTTATCCAGAATAAGTGTTATTAACATTTAAAAATATATATATTTATAAATTAACAGAATGTATTATTTTGTAATATATAAATAATAAAACCAACAGTAATTATTTATGATAAATTTATTTTATATAAAAATATTTTAATGTATTCCATATATCAGCTTACCAATCAGATGTAAACATTTAAAGATTGCATTATCTTAATTTTCCAATAGAATATTAATATATATCAATCAATCAATTTGTTCAGATAGATATATAAAAAAAAAATGGCTCATGGACCATTGGCCACCAAGAAAATGGTGGATGGACTGGCTCTGAGATCAAATACATAAATTATTTCTCTAATATTATTGTTCTTGGCTATAATCACAAGGTAAATTTTGTTTGTGTGTTCAGATAACCCGTCATGGAAGCAGATCACCGACAGAAACCTATCCAAAAGACCCTTACCCATATACTAATTCGAAATTTTGGCCAGATGGACCAGGACAACTCACCAGGGTAAAAAATTAAAATCTCATTACTTAATCGCTTGCTTTTCATTAAATGTTTCACCCCAAATATACATAAACTAATACTAACCAATTAGTAATGGTGAAAATAAATGTCAGGACAGAAAGAGAACAATAACAAAGGTTAGTTATACATAAATAAAGCACATTCTAACCTCAGGATAAAGCAAGACACCAATCAGATAAGACATTCCACCACCATCAAGACCCAAATGCTGCTTCTTCTTATGGAACACTACAACTCTTGGAGAATCAGGGCCTTTGATATGCCAATCATCTGTGTTGGCTGCTGCCTTCTTCCAATCAGGAATACCTAGGATGGATCTTGCATCGGTTGTGACTTCATCAATGAGTCTACCTACTCTTTTGGTGGCATATATTTTTTCACCCATAATATTTTGAGGTAACTGGTCTAATATAAATATGACCAGCCCTCCACAACCGACCCACCTTGATAATTCTAACAGCCATCAGGGTTCTTTTACAGCTCTGAGCTGGTTCGGATTCTCCATGCAACATTATTTTGTAAAGGATCAAATCATAGCAGATTCCTGTATTCATGTTAGGCTCTAAAATTCTGAGCCATAGGTTAATTAGATTCTAATCAAGATCTTATATATAATTATCTTATCTTTTTTTATCCTACTCAAATAACAATTTATATATTTTATTTGAAAAGAAAAGATATGACCAGGGACTCAAACCCGGGTCTTACACTTCTCTGTGGTGGTGCCTTAACCATTTCGGCTATCCTGGTTCACTTCTCGGTCAGTCATATCCCTTACTTCCACTGATCCTATATCTCCGTGGCAGTATATACCACAATTTAAAAAATATAATGAAAATATATAATAATTTTAAAAAATATAATTAAAAAGAAAACATATATGCCACAATTTATATACATTGAAATTATTATTAAAATAATATTGAAAATAATAACAATATATAAAAGCATATTATTTATTTGTTATTATTTTTTCAGTTTGGTAAACAGCAATTGTATGCGACTGGGCAAACACTAAGGATGAGATATAATGGTTTCTTAAATGTCAATTACTTTCCCAATGACAATATAATACGCTCTAATAGGTGAGTCGTATTAATTTGTTATGATAAATTAACAAAAATGAATGCTATTTGGATTAGAACAAAATCATTATTCACTTATTTCAGTAATATCTTAATTATATGCATTACCCAAAATTTAAAATTTTTTAATGCTATTCATGCAAACAGTTCTTTTCTTCCAATTTTGTCCTAAAAACCTCGTCATTCAAAAGTATCAATGTATTAAACTCAGATGTTTATGTGAACTCATTCAGAATAACAAATGTAATTTTTAAAAATATAATGTAAGAATTAGAATAAATTTAGTCTTGAGATGGTTTTAGGTACGACCGAGACTTTATGAGTGCTGCTTGCCTATTGGCTGGTCTCTACCCACCAGCTGGTTATCAGCTTTGGAATCCAGCAATTTTATGGCAACCAATACCAATATGGGAAGAACTATTTGATATTGCTGAGGTATATCTTTAAATATTCATGATTTAAATTATTCTTATTAACACAACTGCATTTATTTAATGTTTTTGTAGTAATAATGAGTAAGAAACACAATATATACTTCTAAACTAATGACGCTGCTCTAATAATATTTCTTTGTTAGTTCTCAGTGCTTATTCAAATTTTGAGAAATACAAAGTTTGTTTTGTAGAGCATATTTGAGAAAATGTTTTTTAAAGGGATTTTCTTGTTTGCAAGAAAGAATGTGAATATAAGCTTAATTTATCCCATAGGTAATAAATATATAAATATATGATTTCTTATATTTATAAATTAAAGTAAACTGTATACTACAATGTAGGTCTGTAAGCTTAATAATATTCAAGATATAAAAGATAAATATATTTGAGGATATTGTTATGAATATTTTTACGTTTGAGTGGATAGATAGGCGTTTTCTTTAAAAATTTAATTCATCCATTTGTCAGTTAGCACAATTCTAAATGCAAATAAAATGTTTAAATTGTTCAGATTATTTTGTTTAATGTTTAATTTTTTCTAGTAAATTAGGTGTTACAAACCAACATTAATAGTAAGTATTTACTTCATTTAAATGTGCCAATAATTTTCTTAAAGTGAATGTATTGATTTATGCTAGGAAAAATTTTACATAAATATACACACATTTACAGTTCTTTGAATTTCAATCAACTTTCTTTCATTGCTTTAGCTAGCCGAAAAACCTGGGCAATGTCCAAGTTATGCTGCTGAGCAGAAAAAAGCGATAACAGAACTTAACCGTCACAGTGGAAGATACAAAAAGCTTTTCAATTACTTATCAAAGAACATGGGAAAGAAGATTACGCATATAACAAGTATCATAGATGTGTGGGATGTTTTACAATTACAGGTATATATTGTAATAAAATCAACAATATAAATGTTATTTTTATTATTTCATTACTTACGAGGGGTGATCAAAAAGTTCCAGGACTGATTTTTTATTAATTTATTTAAAAAATCTACAGGCTATTGGACGTCGTCCCCTTCAAAGTACTCTCCTTGGGAAGCTATATATTTTTCCCAACGATGTTTCCACTGTGTGAAGGACTTTGAGAAATCATCTTGTGAAATGGTGTGTAGCTGCTCCAGCGATTTTTTTTTTAATGTCATCTACGGACTCAAATCTCTTTCCCTTCATGGGTCTCTTAAGTTTTGGAAACAAGAAAAAGTCTGCATGGGCAAGGTCAGGTGAATATGGAGGCTGGAGAATGACCGTCATTCCATTTTTGGTGCAGTAGTCGCGAATGAGCAGTGCGGAATGAACAGGCGCATTGTCATGATGCAGCACCCACTCACCGCTCTTCCACGCCACAACTCTGGTCTCTTCCTCCTTATTGCCTCGCGCAAATTTCTCAGGGTTTGAAGATAGCGAAAGCGGTTAATGGTCTCACCTCGTGGAAGAAATTCATGGTAAACAACACCCTTCCAGTCGAAAAAACAGTAAGCATGACCTTGACGTTTGATTTGACCTGACGTGCTTTTTTGGGGGTTGGGGAGGATTTTGTCTTCCATTGTGATGACTGGACCTTCGTTTCCACGTCGTAGCCATAAACCCACGTTTCATCTCCAGTAATGACTTGTTTTAAGAAGTTTTCATTGGCATTTGCCATTTCAAGAAGTTCCTGACAAACTTGAACTCTGTGTTCTTTCTGCTGCTCAGTCAACAGTCTCGGAACAAACTTTGCAGCCACCCTTCTCATCTGCAAATTTTCTGTTAAAATCTGTTGACACGAACCAAATGAAATGTTCAATTCTTCAGCCATCTCACGAATGGTTAGTCGACGATTAGAACGCACGAGACTGTTCAATCTTGCAACATGATCGTCCTCAGTCGAAGTTGATGGGCGCCCTGAACGAGAATCATCTTCACACGATGTCCGGCCTTCCTTGAACCTTTTGTACCACTCATGACACCTTGACCGACTCAGACATTCATCACCGAAAGCCACTTGCAACATTTGAAAAGTTTCAGTAAACATTTTACCCAACTTCACACAAAACTTTACGCAAACGCGTTGCTCTTCCTTTACATTCATTTCACAAAATCGCCGAACAAAAAAACTTTTTTTTACGAAAACAGCAGTAACTTTGCAATGAAGAAGGTTATCAACAAACTGAATAAAGAGCTGAGCTCAGGAAGAGTCACGCTAAACAATGCTGCCAACCGCACTGCTCTATGACACTCCATTGCCGCGCAATCTCAACAGTCCTGGAACTTTTTGATCACCCCTCGTAGTATAATAGTTTTTCCTTTTTTTTCAAAAATATAGGTTCTTGACTTATGTCACTTTAGAAATACTAGAGCGATATGTATATATATATTTATGAGTATTTCTTGAATTTACCATCATAAATCTAATATTGACAGTGAAAGGGATACAAACTCAAAACATTCTTTTTTTTTAAAAAAAAGTCCGTCAGGGTTTTTTCATTTAACACATGCTATTGATAGATAACTTATTGTTTAGAATTCTACTTGAGAGCTGGGTGCCCTTTGATAGATAGCAGTATTTGACTTTCATTATTTTATAGCTTATTTTTTATTATCTTTTTAATTTTTGATAATAAAAAATTGGTATTTTCAAAAGTTGATAAGAAGTCCTTCAATATTTTAGACTGAAAATATTTAATAGTAGATCACAAGTTGACATAAAGTTCCAGAAGGATACATAAACAATCTCACATATAATTATTTATAATTGTTTTGGAAAAAATATA
Organism: Arma custos; assembly: GCA_037127475.1. Lineage (NCBI taxonomy): Eukaryota > Metazoa > Arthropoda > Insecta > Hemiptera > Pentatomidae > Arma > Arma custos. Next base: position 89,938,570 of record CM073762.1, read on the forward strand.
ATTAAAATAAAAATGATAACTAATTTTTAGAAATTTCTTTTCAATTACACCTATTGATCCTTAATTTCAGATGGAGAATGGCTATAAACTACCACAATGGACCAAGTCAGTATTTCCTGAAAAACTTGCTCGCCTTTATGCCATTTCATTTAATACAGTTATATCCGGTACTCCAGAAATGATAAGGCTTACAGCAGGTATTTTTCATATATTTTAGTTGGGTTTTATAAAACAAATTAATAAAACATTATATAAATTAATTAAATTGTGTGTTTTGTTTTTTATGTACAAATAATAACTCAATAATAATGCTCTGAGTGTAAAGTTATGTAAGAGTCCATAAAAGCAGTTTGAATAGGGTTAAAATCTTTCTATAATATTTTGTTATAGCAGGCAATTGATTTACTAATCTAGTATATTTACTACAACCAAATTGTATTATATTCATCAATAATTATTCAATTCCAAAATCATATTACATTACTTATTAAAACTTGCATTATAAATTTCAATTGCAGTAAAAAATTGCAAAAATTCAACAAACAAAAAATTGTTATAGGTAAATAAAAATATAAGGAAAAAATAAATAAAAATTGAATATTAATATTAAAAAAATACTCAAGTAACATTTATTGGTTCTTTATTATTTGTTTTTGCTAGGGCCAGTCATGAAAATGATTAACCAACAATTGGTTAAAAAAGCTAGTGGAAAAATGAAACCAGACAGACTTTTATTTATTGAAGCAGCTCACGATACGACTCTTCAAGCTCTTCTATCTGCTCTTGGTTATGAAGATCCTTTCCCAATTGAAACCTCTGCGTTTATGGTTTTTGAACTTCATGAATCAACTGAAGGTCATACTGTACAGGTAAGATGCATTTAGAAAAATAAAAATGAAATGGTATATCAATCTTCAATAATTTAACACTTTTAATTAATTTTAAAATTGCTCATTTCTGCATATTTTTATAATAATACAATTACCTGGTATTTGGTAATCTTAATCATCTTGTAAAGATGATGTTATAAATTACTTCCTGTCTGGCATATTTCAATGATCTCAAATTGTTATTGATCCAAGATCGACTTTTGCCAATACTTTGCAGTTTTCTTTATAATAATCCACTGATATTTATGGAACTCTAATGACAAATAATGTCTGTATTAGTAAATAAAGAAATGTTTTTCATTTCTTGCGGCAAAGCCTACTAGAGATATGCCATAGGGTAAATAAAATTATTTCCATTAGGAGCTGCTATCCTTAAGCTTATATTTACTCTTCACCCAGTATTTTCTCAAATATTCTCACACTAGTACGCAATCAACAATCAGCTGAACATTCATTACACACACACTTTATTAATATTGTAAATATTTCTAAAAATATTTATTTTTATTTTAGGTTTTGTATTACAATAGCAGTGCTCACATAATACCGAATGTTCTGGATCCTCCCAATTGCCGCAAGCCTTGTACTCTAACTTCATTCTCAAAATTTGTGAAGAGCATAGCTCCTTCTGATTGGAAAGCTGAATGTAACAACGGCACCACTTCTGATTCTGACTAAGAAATATTGTTTTAGGATGATAAACTTGATTTACTGATGTTAAATACAGTCAGTCGAAATAGGTTAACACCATCATGAGATAATTATAGTGCTTCTAAAAACAATTTTTTAACATAAGAAAAGTCATATTTAGTTTATTTCTATTGTGGCTTTGCTTTTGTGATTCTTAATGGCAGTTTAGGTAATTGGACGGGACCGGGGAAAATGGGAGCTATATTACTAAAACAAATCATTTGAATACATGTACTGAACCAGATGGGAAAATGTGACTGACTAAGAATTGCCTATCTAGGGCACATATAGGGTTAGTCTGGAACAAGTATTTGCATCCTCCGATCTGTTGAGTCAAAGGTCAAAGGCCCCTTCTTCTGGTCCAATCCGATCGTCTGCACAGCTTTTAATATTTCTCTTATCATGATGGATTCAGAATAAATAAATTAACTTTTATTAAATGTATTGATTTTTACAATTAGTGTAGAATTGACAGTAGCAATTATACAAATTTTTTAGGACATTTATTTTTTAAGAGTATTTTATATTATTTGTATTTTTTGTATGAAAAGATTCACTGTTTTTTTCTTCTTCTAAATAACTTTGAATCTGAAGAAACAAACATATATATTTCACGGAAAAAATAAATATCAGAATTGTAATTATAAATTATTATTAAATTATGAATATATTTATCGCAAGTTTGATCAAGACTAGACAATAATAATTTCATTTAAAAAAGGGAAATTCTGTTAGGCTGAAATACTGAGAAAATATTTCAGATTAACTAATTAATTTTAAACATTTAAGAGATGAAAATAGTTGACTGGATGATCTAATGTAAAGGAGATAGTTGGGGGGTGCAGTCAATAATAACACAGAATAAGTAATGAACTTATATTATGTGCCGACGTTTCGACCTACAGTGTAGGTCATCTTCAGGGCGATTTTGGAGAGCGAGGCCGTTTGATTTAACGGCTAGCTAATACTCTGAGTACTAGCTAGCCGTTAAATCAAACGGCCTCGCTCTCCAAAATCGCCCTGAAGATGACCTACACTGTAGGTCGAAACGTCGGCACATAATATAAGTTCATTACTTATTCTGTGTTATTATTGACTGCACCCCCCAATTATCTCCTTTACATTTAAACATTTAACTTTTGTATATTGATAAAAAAAATTAGCATTATAGATACTTCTATCATATTTTTTTTTTAATTTTATAATTAAGCTTCTTATAAAGATTCTAGATGATTTTGTCTAGTTTTTTATCATATAGAATCAATTTTTACTTATGTTAATATCTGAGATTCTATTTTGTATGAAATTCATACGATTTTTTTCTATTAAATGATTAAAACAAGTATAAGGCTTTAAACTTTAATTTTCCTTTGGTTTTCCTTCCTACAATTTCCAAAAAGAAAAAATATATATGCTGAACAATTGTTATAATACATATGTACAATAAATTTAGGATAAAGAAAAAATTAAAAAATGGTTTCGATCATTAATTATAAATAGCATTCAAATAGTTAACAACAGTTATAAAATTTATAAAAAAAATATCAAAGTAATCGATAAGTTTAAATTAGTTTATTAGTACAAAATATTCAAAACTCATAAGAAGAACATGACAAATTATATAAATATATAATTACATCTATATTATATAATATATAATAATCCTTTATCTATTATATAATAGTCCAGTTGCTTATCCTTATTCAAACCAAGTAATAATGATGGACTAGGTATTCTCAATAAATTTGTTATTATCTTACAAAAAGTAATAAATAGATAGGTCACACAATCTTTGCTAAACAATAACACATAACGCTAAATACAATAATAATTAAGCTTTTAAACAATGCATGAGAGTCTTATAAAAATCTTCTTGGCACTGAGTATTAAATGATGAAAACTTAAATTAATAGAAAGAAATTTTAAGAAGAAAATTAATCTAATATACGGTGCTAGGAGGAGTGATGAACAAACAAAAAAGTAAATTTATTTGTCTTAAATTACGAGGTAATTTAAAACGTAACAATTAAAACAGAAATAAATTTATTGATACATTTAAATGTTTTAAGAATTACATCATTATAAAACAATAAAAAAAAGACAAAACAATCATGCTTGAAATTGATCTAGAATTACCTTTCGTAAAAGATAAACATTTTCATAAGTACAGAGTTGTTTTTGTTCACAAATTTTATTTGTTTACTAGTGAATTGATATATTTTTTTTTTAATCCTGGTTATCCATTTTTTTTTTAATCCATCCTAAAACTCAAAGTAAATACTAATATTCATTTCAAAATAAATTAAATAAGGAATTACTTCTTTCCTAAAGGTAAAATAATAATATATTTCATTATAGATGTTTAATTTCACATCACTTTTAAGATTTCTACAGGAAACAATCCTTGACGATCCTTAAAGCTATGTTATATGTAATCTACCCGTAGAGGTCTAGCTGCAGTCTTTGGTTCCTTAGGGCCTTGAGGATTAAAATCACTCAATAGTTACTTTTTTACTTTGAAAATCCATCAATCAATTTTCATTTATCTCAATAGTACGTAATGGATCATTAAATTTTTCTGAAGAAAAAAATATATAAACATAAATGCACAGACATAAAGTAAAATAAGCCAGTGGAGGTCATTCAGTAGTCAAATTCGCATAATTGAAAATTGAGTTTAAATTCAATACCTAGTCGGGGTCTTGATGATTATCAATTAGATATCCTTTTATGAATGGTAATCCAGTAGGAACTTTCTTTTGATACTCTACATAGTCCTCTCCGAAAAATGAAAGTAATGTTAATTCCTCGATAATAATCCTGTCATTAAAAAATTTCCAGCTCGCAAGGGTGTAGGCCAAAATGCAAAGAGGATTAACCAAAATTACCTGAAATAAAATGCATCCAGTTGAATAACATAGAAATGTAAAGCTATTTAAACCGACATCATGTTTTAATTTTATTTTATTATTAATATTTAATTTTAATAGTAATGAGATGAATTTCATAGTCATTTAAAAAAAGATCTCTTTCAAATAGAACGATCACTCTCCACAATAATAGTATTATGAAACAACTATTATGTAAAATTGACATATTAAAATTGGTAGGTGGTGCGTAAAATTAAAAATCAACACACTTATAAATACAACTTATTATTAATCTGTGCCAACATTTGAGCCAAATAATAAAATATAATATTATTTTTTCTGTTACTAGAAATTATATTTCTTATATTGGGAAATTTCAACAAGTCTCACAAGTATTCTCCTCTATGTAATAATTTCTTTAATGATTTCAACCTCAACAATAATAATGATATTATCTTTAAATTGCCGCAGTTTTAAATAATTATTATTAACAATTTATTTTCATATATAAATCTAATCTAAACCTGAACTGAAATAAATTTTGTATTTTAAAAACATTTTTATCTATTTCCTTAACACTCTCTTAATTCAGTAGTGAGGAAGTAAAAAATGTAAATTATTAGAATTTTCTTATAATTGAAATCAATCCATAATTTTATTTAAAAACTTTTCATTCTATACACGGTGTCCCGAATTTAAATGGCAAAACTTCAGGAACTTATAGGGGACCGAAAAACTAAGACAAAAAGTCCTTTAGAGATTTGCTCGTTTTTGCTTAGCTTTAGAGAAAATCGCAAAAAAAGAAACAAAACAAGTTTTCATTATTATACTTATTTATTTTTATTTATATTTATGTTATGTTCTTTTTAATGTAAATATTGCTCAAAATGCTGTCCTCTTGCACCAATGCATCTAGCACTCATTTGATAAATTGCAGCTAAACATTGTTCTGATCATATTTGGTGCACTGCATCTATGATTTGGTCTCTTAATTGCTCTCTTGATTCAGTCTCATAATAAATTCGGATAATTTATATCCAGCCAAGCTCGAGCAACTCTGCTATAATGAGCTGGACATCCATCGAGTTGGAACCACATTTCAATCCGCAGTTGTAAGGGAATGTCATCTAAATAATTAGAAAAGTCGTTCTCCAAAAAATGTGTAAATGTGATACCATTCAATCTTCCAGGTAAAAAATGTGATCCCAACAGTAATCTGTTCCAAATTCCAAGCCAAACTTTAATAGCAAATTCATGCTGAAACCTATTCTCTCTAATAGCTCTGGGATTTTCAAGAGCCCATACATGATAATTTCTTTGATTAACAATTCCTCCTCTTGTAAAGGTAGCTTCATCAGTCCATATAATTTTTAATGGAAATAAATTATCATTTTTTCAAGAAACCAATTACTAAAATTCAATCTCTTGACATAATCTTGAGGTAATAAATTCTGAACTTTTTGAAGATGGTATGGGTAGCGATTATCATCTTTCAAAGTTCGCCATATTGCTTGCCGCGATATTGCTAATGCAGCAGATGCTCTTCAGATGCTAGTCTCAGGATTGTTATCGAAGTGGCGTTGGACACAATTTCTTCTCCGATAATCTGCTCTTACTGCTGCCTGGAATTGGTCGCCTTCATTACGTATTAAGAATGACCCAGTCTCTCGTAGTCTATTAAAAGTTAACGAAAAGACTCGTCGATTAGGCACTCTTCAATTTGGAAATCGGCGCGCATACTCCCGCACCGCTTCTAAAGCATTACATGTAAAGGAAGTAAACATTAAGTGTTTACATATCTCACCTCACTGCCTAGCCTGACGAACTTTAATAGGTGATAATCGCTACCTGTAACATTTTTGTTTTATTTCTTTTTTTGCGATTTTCTCTAAAACTAAGCAACAACGAGCAAATCTCTAAAGGACTTTTTGTCTTAGTTTTTCGGTCCCCTATAAGTTCCTGAAGTTTTGCCATTTAAATTCGGGACACCCTGTATACTAGAAAAATTACGCAATATCTACATGGATACCAGAATCTGACAACCATTACCTGAGTAGCTATCGCCCAATAAAACCAACCAACATAACTTGGGTGCCTGGTCCAAGCATAGACACCTGTGGTTACAAGTTTGTGATCTGCTTTACGTTTGTTTTGAACAATGTGAGTGAACCCGGAACGTGCTTGTATGATAGCTGTTTTCCTAAGAACTTCTCCAGCAATACATGTCAAAAGCCCACAGATAGACACCCACCAAGTAACCTTCAATTCTAAAATTTTCAAAAAAAGTACAGGTAAAAAAATTTTACTTATCATTTGAAAACAAAATTCATGTTCAAAGAACAAAAATGTGGATAATAGAATTTTGAAGCATTTAATTATTTTAGTGAAAATGATAAAGATCTTATGACTTTCACTTGAAAAATTTGTTATAACTCAAAATTATAATTTTTATTGATTACTTACACATTTTCTTTATTTTACAAAAAAGAATTTATGAAATAGGGATCATTATTTATCTATTACTTATTTTGTTATTAAATAAAAATCATGATGGGCTAAGAATAAAATAAATGAATCATTTAATTCATGTTAATAGTCGAAACTAATGACTTGGTTTAAACTTGCCTGGATAAAAATAGCGTTCAACAAAAAACTCCGTCCAGCTGGCTATAGCTGCAATTTGATAATCTAGTGAATGATTCAGTATATACGACTTGACTGATAATGTTTCAGGATTAGAAATAGCAATAGCAAGAAATTCTGAATAGTGAAAAAATGACAAGACACTTAAATACCTAAAACAAAAAATTTACATTTTTTATTAGAATTTAAAATGAAACATATCATGCCATCATGTTAAGGTAATAAATATATTCACATAGCTACTTATCAAGAGAACAAAAAAGAACTTTATGATGTACCTTTGACTTCCCAATCGAGGATACTTTCTTGTATATCTGAGCCATACAAACATGTTAAATAGATTTTGCAAATAAGCCTATAAAATTAATGAATTGAAAAATGTTATTTTTCACATTTATTACTTTAATATGAAGGCAATAATGAAATGTATCAAATGATATTATACACATTTTCGATATTATTTTTATAAATCAAAAAAACAGAAAATAATTGATACAATAAAATTAATGATCCTGAGATTTTAATGATTAAGTAGGGCTAAAGAATGGTGTGAGTTCTAAAGAATAGAATATGACTGGGTAATCAATAAAAATTCTCTCTTCATCCAATACCTCCTCTACATCCCTACGAGTATAGGTCTAGCACAATTCTTTATCTTGTCCATATGTTCTTTTTCCGAGATGGACTGTGTGGTGTTGGTTTTGTTGCCAACAAAACCAACACCGCACGGTCCATCCCGGAAAAAGAACATATGGACAATACCGCAGACCGTGGAAGCCTACATGAACAAATTCTTTATCTCTCAACTCCAGCAGATCTTTAAAATACTATCTACTTCTTTTCATGATGAGTTCATAATGTCAGATGATAATCTCTTTCAAGATTCATTTCATAGAAGCGGATTCATTTCATTCATTACTTGAGAGCGGAGTGGCTCAGTGGTAGAGCGCTGAGTTGCCATGGTGGAAATCCATGATTCAAATACCGTTGCGAACAAGACTTTTATTTAGTCTGTTTGCAGCCGGAGATGGATCATATAGGATCTAGGACCCTCCTGGGGCTCACCCAGTCTCCATAAAATATTATAAAAATAGGGTACCCAAAATAATGGGAAAAATCTGGTGGTTGAGCATGACCTAGGACGTCACCTTCTTGCAGAACCGTTGTCCATGAAACAGTACAGTCTCTACCATATACTGAACGCCAGACCTGTTCACGGGTTGTAGAGGTACTGGTTGGTTTTTTTTTTTTTTAGATGATTGCTTAGAGAATTTAATAGAAAACTGTCTGATTTTCTTCTTTATTTTGATCCATCTTCTGGTTGAAATCTCCCCAGTACTTTTTGTTTCACTTCAAGCATTTTTAATGGCCTCTTTTCTTTGATATTTTTATAGTTGAGCAATAATGCAGATTTTTATTTTAATGGAGATTTTTCACATCTTCTTTCAGTTCTTTTTGATCCAGATCCAACACTCTTCTCACTACAAACCATTTTCCAAGCTTTACTATAAGTTAAATTTAAGATGATTGGCTATCATCAAACTGCCACGGAGTCAGGTGGAGGGGCTGCTTCCTCAGAAACTCTTGATACACTCCCCATTCTAGGTAAGAGAGCTTAGAGTGAGTACTGTTAATTATGAAGATGAATATAATTAGTATACATCCATGAGTGGCAGTAGCTATTTGCGGTATTATGAATAGGCAATCAGGCCACCCACCTCCCTACATAATTTAGCACTGTATATATACAAGACATATCCATTACATCTAATTTATTGTTTTAGCTTATATATCATTTTAGTAATTTCAATTTGAAGATGTATTATAGTAAAATGAAGGTCAAACTTAAATAAAGCACTAAAATTAGTGTATTAGCTTAGAATTATGAAGTAGTAAAAGCAAATATTGCAGAATTTAAGTATTACATAACCTCTAGTAACCAGGTTATGAATAACCAGATATGGTTATAATGCTTAATTAACCAAGGAATTCTTTTATTTTTTCGACATATTTGAATTAAGCAAACTGTGAAAAATGACAATGCATAATATCCTATAGCAGCATCAAGTTTATACAAAGCATCAAAAGGGAACCCTTACCACCCAAAGACTTTGTATGAATCAGGCACAAGAACTGCTACTAGAAGGCCTGTAGAAAAAATACTGCCAAGAAAAACAGCTCTGACAGCAACCTGAAATTCATCAATTATAAATTAATGGGAAGTAGGGTATATAAGTTTTATTGGAAAGGCTATCAGACTATTTTCAACTTTGTACATTCAGTGACATTCTGAATACTCGTCCAAAAAAAGCTATTCTTAAAATTTATCTCTTATTCAACAACCATTTAATTAGAATTTTCTTTTTAAGACTGTTAATTTTTAATGTAAACAATCATAGCCAGTTATCAGTATGTCAGACATTGTTTGAATTGACAGGTTAATGTCAATGATTAAGATAACACACAGTTTAAATTCAAGCCAAAATTTAAAAATATGTATCTTATATCCTGAGAATGTTAAATATTATATCCTCAATGTAAATAAAAAAAAAACAGATATTTTTGAGTTCAAGCATCTCTTAAATCACTAATTTAAAACTATTGAACTTATCACTGTCTAATGGATTCTGTTTTGGAAGTGATCACTCAAAGTAAACAAATAAACTTTACATTGATTACATAGGACAAGAAATTGGTAAGAGTTAAAAATATTAACAATCACAAAATAAAAAGAAGGACAATAAATAATTGTAATAATTGATGTATTAACATGAATACATTATAAATGTCATTACCTCATATAGAAAATCTTTTAAGACAATTCTTATAATGACATTCAGTAGAATAAAATAGGCTATGACAAGATAGACTGTTTCAAGAATTAAATCTTGTACTATAAATATCCGAAGAACATATCGAAGAATTAGGAAATTTAAACTAAAGAGGGGTGCAATAAAGCAGAACAGGCTTAATTTACCCGGGTAAACAATAGACATATTAAAAACTAATTTACGTTAATACTTGTTACATTTTGTTTACAATTGAAATATAGAATAGTCGCAAACGAATAGTTCAACGATGACAAGAACTACACGAGAACTTTAGATGTCCTTTTTCAATACTTCATGGAAGATGAAAAAGTAGTTATATATGTAATAATAACAATTTGATAGTAACAACTATGATAAATGAAAACATTAATAAATTGATATATGTTCTGCAGGTTGTCGCTTCGAATTGAGTTACAACAAGTTTTAGCTTTTCATTCGTTCCCCTTTAAATATTTTTCAAAAATACAAGTCATCATTAGCTTAAGTATGGACTTAACTTTACGATGGTATACATCGGAACGTTTTAACTAACATATATCATTTGTACTTCGAAATGTTAGTTGAAACTTTTATTTCTTGATGAAATGATTACCGAAATCTGCCAATTGTCTGTAATTAAATTCTCTTTTCCATACTAAAGCTCACGATAACTTATATGTTTTGGAAAATATTAAAAATGAAACGAATAAACAGTTAAAACATGTAACTCCACTCGATGCGACAACCTGCGGAACAGATACCTTAAATTTATAGTGTTTTTCATTAGGTCATCGATTAGAATGTTTGGCTAACATTCGTTTTAGCGTCCCCTCGCTAGGTGGCAACGATATATATCAATCGAAAGAGCTTTCGATTTGTAGTTGAATGACATGAGACCAAGCGTCGGCAAAGGTTAAATAAAAAAGTTTCTTAAAAACGTTCGAAACGCTAGATACCGTATGTGGTGACATTTCACAAGGTCAGCGCATGCGGAGTTTCGTTGCGATGCTACTTGTTCTTAAGTCGTCAGTTAGCTTTCATTGCGGCTAGACGTACATTTTTTTTCAAGTTTAGTTTTGTCTTTTGTGTTTTTGTTTTTCAAGTTTACTTTTTTTTTCACGTCTTTGACGGCTAAACAGTCAGCATTATTATCTTAGGTTAGGTTAGGTTTGGTTTTTTGGTGGTTCGGTGTTTTTTTTGGTGGTTTGGTTAGGTTAGATTAGATTACGTTAGGTTTTTTTTGTGGTTAGGTGGTTTTTTGGTGGTTCGGTTCGGTTAGGTTAGGTTTGGTTAGGTGTTTTTTTGTTATGGTTTCGTTAGGTTTTTTTTTTGGTGGTTAGATGGTTAGATTTTTTTTGCTGGTTTGGTTTGGTTAGTTGGTTTTTTTTGTGGTTTGTTTAGGTTTTTTTAAAATGTTTTTTCATGGTTTGGTTAGATTACGTTAGGTTTTTTGGTGGTTAGATGGTTAGGGGTGATTAAGGTGGTTGCATATGGTATATAGCGTTTCGAACGATTTTAAGAAACTTTTTTATTTGACCTTTCCGGAAGAAAATTGTATTTCTTCTTTGATAATCTAAAAGTTTTGATATCGAACTTTGTCTTCGAGAAATAAACAACAGGAACCATTTGCTCTTGGCTTGTCTCCCACGGAACTGAAAGAAAGAGACGATAACCTCGCCGATTAGGGGGAAAAGTCAACCACAATCTTTTTCTTCTCATTGGTGAGTTTTTCTTCTTCACTACTTATAGGTTTATATGATATAGGTTTTTGTCCCCAATTGCCCCAGAGTTTTCACGATAATGCCTGGGTTACATTGGTATAATTAGTAGTAGAGTTCATTAGCATACTTGTTTGCTGAAATGCTCTACTATGCTCATTTTGATAGAGTAACTGTATTCACGTTTGCTAGTAATTTGAAAGGATAGTTCGATTTAACGTGCGTAATAATGGACAAGCAGGTTAGGCTAAAATATCGAGCCGTTGTTAAAAAATGTTTAGTGCAAGCTGCAGATATTTTATTAAATGAAGTTGAGTAAGTTATAGAGGAAGAAACTAATTGGGAAAAAAAGAATTTGGGTAAAGGATTGGATTAAGAGACGTGATAAATTGGGAGCATCTTATAATCTTTTAAGAGAACTGGAAGACCCAGAAGAATATAAAATGTGCTTGAGAATGACTCCTGATAGTTTTGAAACACTGCTGAATTTAATTAAGCTGGATATTCAGAAAATGCGCACATTTATGATGGATGCAAAACCAGAACGTGCTAAATTAGAAATTATTTTAAATTTTCTGACCACAGGCAATAGTTAACGTAGTTTACAACAGCTAGAAAGAGACACTATCCTCTGCTAAAACCAAACTTGTGTTTGTTTACATTGGTATAGTCAACAATCAGCCCCGTAGGGTAAGATTGTGGAAGTGGGGGTAGGATAGTAGAGTGTACTATTCCACATGTGCTATCCACATTACTCTCCCCTGACTATCTGTAGTACTCTACTGTCACTAGCACAACCTATTTACAGTATTACAGTAGGGAAATAATAAGCTCTTTACCACCGAACTCTACTACTAATATGCAATGTAATCCAATTATACCTATGTAACCCAAGCTTAAGTCATAACTATTACTTTTCCATCCTCCTTGGTGCTTCGTTCCAGAACGACAAAAACGTTATGAGAAGGGAGGATTCAAACATTCAAGTTGTAACGGTTTTCCTACTGATGTAACTTTTAGATATTACATGGATCTACGATATTAAATGTTAATGGTTGTGTCAAAACTGTGAAATAGTTGTTTTATTTCTTAGGATTAGAAGTTTGTTTAAAAATCATCATGAATTCTGTGTAAGTACTATTTATATCATACAGTTGTATATGTTTATTGTTGTAGCAAAACGTTTTAGGGTACATTAGTATTACAATAATTTTGTGCTATTTCACTATTTTAGGCAAAATTAAATAAGGCTTTTTAATTGTAGTATTTTTTTATAACGAATAAACATAATTAAAATAACTTGTCAATATGGATTAATAGAGTAAACTAACTTGGTAAAGTTACAGCATTGAAATAAACTTAAAGCCTTTCAAGATTTACATAACAATGAAATTATTTAATTTATAATAACTTAATTATAATGCTCTCCTGTGAACAACTAGTTTTAAATTTATTGATATAAATTACTAATTTTAAACCAAAGATTTATTATTTATTTATTTTATGCATTTATTTTTCTTAAAAAACTTGGAAGGGACTGAAATTAGAATACGCACTTTTAGTGTTATGAAATATATTATTTTAGTTGCATGACTTTCAATTGATTTATTTCTAGTAAATATACAGAAATTAATAAATGGTAAAGTGATTTAGAATTAGGAATATAATTTTCTGCACATAGTTCACTACATTATGGCAATGATCAAAGGTCACTTTTTTATTTACACAATATATTTTAAGTCCTGTATACTCACAATCTTTGCATCTGCCAATTTATTATTTTTTAAAAGTTAATTTCTCTCAACAAAATTAGATTAAAAGGGATTTTCAGATGAAATTATAAATTTATTCCAAATTTTAATTAAAACAGTGGTTTATAGTAAATGTTGATATATTATAATATAGGACATAATGTAGTACTTTTGCATCCACGCTACTAAAATTGATAGCTATATCAGGTACTTGTGTATTAGCCGGTCTGCATGGACTGTTATATACCATTGTTTGTAACCTGGACACTGATAATCCTGATACTATTAGCACCTACTTTCTCATTCTTATTAATGGAAATATAAAATGTAATATTAGACAAAAAATTGTACATGTAGTCACATTCCTCTTCTTATACAAATGCTTTTCCTACAGTTTCGATAAAAACATTTCTATCTTTATCAACTTTTTGAACTTTTTCACATAATTTTATCTTTCATTAATATTAAAAATATATTATAATTATCTGTTGTTTTTTTTTTAGACGAAGTAGAGGGCAAAGTAAAAATGGCAGACAGAAAAATGGGCCTAAAGAATCAATGGAGGTCTATTGCCGAATTAGACCATTGCCTAATCAAAATTCTGAAATGTGTTTGAAAGTTGAACCACCGTCTACCGTCATTTTGGCTCCACCTTCTTCCTACGTTAACCTGCGAAATGCGCCTACTAAAGAAATGCAATATACATTTAAAAGAGTATTTCAAGAACAAGTCAATCAGAAAGAAGTTTTTGAAAAAGTGGCAATGCCTCTCATAGAAAATTTATTAAATGCCAAAAATGGTTTGCTGTTTACGTATGGTGTTACTGGTAGTGGTAAAACTCATACCATGATCGGTACTGGAAAAGATGGTGGTATCATGCCACGATGTATAGATACAATTTTTAACAGTATCGGAATGTATAAAACCAACAAATATGTATTTAAACCTGACAAACTAAATGGTTTTGACATACAGAGTGAAAGTGAGGCTATAATCGAAATGCAGCAAGAGATTATTTGTCAAACTCCAGCTAAAGTCAAGAATCCGAGGCTGTAAGTATTTTGAGTTTTGAAAATATATCATCATAATTCTTTGTATTCCTTATATTAATATATATTTTTGATATTTTTAAGGGAAAGGAATTCTGATCAAGATTTGTTTAAAAGGATTCCTACAGAAACAAAAATTACCAACATTGATACTGATAATGCATATGCTGTATTTGTAACATTTGTTGAAATTTACAATAACAGTGTTTACGATCTATTAGAAGAATGTCCAGATGATGGATTTCGTCAAAGGTACTTTTATATAACTTTTTTATTTTTATTTGTCCATGTGGCATTTTCGCCATACACCGACGAGCCTCCCAATAAAGACATTTATATAACTTGTAAATATAATTATTTATTTTTGATTTGTTAGATATATATTGCTTATAATGTTTAGTCTTAATTACTCAATTCTTTTAATTTGTCTTTTGCAAATAAACTTAGACATACCGACCCAGTTTTTTTTTAATGGAGGATAGAGATAGTTTAGTTAAGTCTTAACTTATTTGGTGTTTTTTTGACTGCACCCCCCAACTATCTCCATTCTCCATTATATCATCCAGTCAACTATTTTCCTCTCTTAACAGTTTTTTTAGATTTAAATTAAATTTTCATTGATTCAAATAGCTTACTTTTGTTTACATGTTAATGTATATTTAAGATTATATATAATAATTTTCAAAATATAATTATGATAATATGAAACATTTAAAAAAGTTGTAATACATGCTAAAGTGACTTATGTTTTGAATATGTATCTGTGGAAATACTAAAAAGAAAAACTTAAATTTCTTAGAGCTCCACAAGTAAAAATTATTCGAGAAGATGCTGATCACAACATGTTTGTTCATGGTGTAAATGAAGTTGAAGTTTCTTCAGCTGATGAAGCATTTGAAGCATTTTATAGGGGACAAAAAAGGAGGAGAATAGCACATACTACTCTTAATGCGGAATCAAGCCGAGCTCATACCATATTTACTGTACGAGTCGTACAGGTATGTAGAAATGTTTTTATTACTTAAGTTTAATTTCTGCAAAAACAAATGGTAAACTGGTTTCTTTTTTATATCGAATAACACTAGGTGATTTTGTTTTAATAATATGTTTCAATTCTAGTTTTCACTAACATCAAACTGTCAGGTGCTGATATGAAACTTTGTTTTACAGAAAAACCTTATATTTGATGCACCTTACAGTTTAATTCATGTTTTAACTGACCTCATGCTAATTTGTTTATTCCTTACTTGCAAATGGCAAACCATCTTAGGGTATCTGTTTTTGATATTATTGTTATGTTGCCAACTAGTATATCAAATGAATTAGAATAGTAAAATATGCTGAAGCAATGAGAAAAATGTTTATGTCATTCTTATTTTTATTGGCAGGCTCCCATTGATCAACAAGGACAAAGTATCATTCAAGATAAAAAATATTTGCAAATTGGCCAATTGTCGCTTGTCGATTTGGCAGGCAGCGAGCGGACAAACAGGACTAAGAACACTGGGCAAAGGCTGAGGGAAGCTGGTAATTTTATACTTTTTTAATTCTTTAATGATAACTGTAAACTGTACTATGGTTTAGATTAATTGATCTTTGCCTCAATGTTCTCAGAAATTTATATATTATTTATTTTAGGTAACATCAATAATTCCTTGATGACCTTAAGAAACTGTTTAGAACTGCTTCGAGAAAATCAAAAAGGTGCAAATAAAATGATTCCTTATAGGGACTCAAGATTGACTCACTTATTTAAAACTTACTTCGAAGGCGAGGGCCAAGTGTCTATGATTGTTTGTGTAAACCCACAAGCTGATGATTATGATGAAAACCTGGTTAGTATATTCATCACATAAATTTACTTATAATGTTTATATTTAAAATTATAGAAACTCAAGCTACAGATGCTTATATTATTTTGCCTAAGACATAAAAAATGTTTATAATAACTATTAACTAGGTTGAATGAATACATCAAAATTGATATCAGGAAAAGACGAATGAAATTGTTTGGTCATCTCAGCCGACTACCAGAAAATCAATTGATCAAAATAATAATAGATTATTTAACTTCACTTAAGAATTCCACACCCTGGCTAGATGAAATTTGAAAGGACCTCAAAAATGGAAACGTAAGACCAGCCGACCTTTTGGAAAGATAAACCTTCAGACACAAAGTAGACAAATGGGATGTTGTATCAGAGCAACCAAAACAAAAACATTACAGAGCAAAGTGGTCGGAAGAGCGTAAACAAGCCTTTTCGGAAAGAATGAAAGCCTATTGGAAAAACTAGAAGAACCCAAAGAAAAATTTATCGATTTACTTGCTTGATGTCTTCCATTTCTGGGGAGAATTCGCCAATAATAATAATAAACTAGGTCTCTGGTGTAATATGACTAGCATAAGTGTTTGATATGCCGATAGAGTACATGTAAGATAAATAAGGGTGGTACGAATTATGCAAAATGCTAATCATAGTCATTTTTATTATTTATTACAAAGGAATCATTAACGAGGAGATGAATCAGTTGAGTTATAACATGTTGATGAAGAAATGAGTCTTTTGTCTTGAAATTATGTCCTTGGGACATAAAGTGTTACCATTTGATTATATAAATCATATATCTTTCTAATCGCTTTTTTTAAAGAGAAATTAATTTCACTCACCATTTTTTTCTAATTTATTTCTTATTGTTTTTTTTACAGCAAGTAATGAAGTTTGCTGAAATAAGCCAAGAAGTTCAGATTGCATATCCACCGACGACACCTAGAATTAACCATGGCTTTACTCCTGGAAGAAGGAAGGCTAATGTACTGTTATTTTTATTATTTTATTTATATATTTCATTTAGTTTACAATCTTATAAAGTTATTATTTATTTATAGGCTATGAAGAAATTCGAAATAGATTATGATAAAGAAAATCAAGAGGTTCTCTCTTCAGTTAATGGGTTTATAAAGAAACCAATTGAAATGTAAGTATTCATAGTTATAAAATAGATATTTTATTTTATTCAATTCATAGTTCAATGAAATTTTCTGTTACACTCTTTATCCATAAAATTAACTTCTCTAGCAATTTTCATTAGGGATCAGAATTGTGATATTAAATAATCATTCTTTGTATTTAAATTTAATAAATAAATATTTGAGCCTGCCTATAGTTTTACAGATATACCTTCACTACGCTATGTCTCTTTGGATGATGATACATCTGTCAAAAAATGTCAAGAATTTCTTGAATCCCAGTTGCAGTTATATAATGACTTGACTGGAAATATTAAGGATAGATGTAAGTAAAATATGTATACTATTGATTTAGTGTTTATAATTTTTCTTGTATTGATATTTATTTTATTTAATTTTTTATTCTTTCCTAACAGATAATGAATTTAGAGAAATGATGTTGAAGACAGAAAGGACTGCTTTTACAGCATCTCAAGAAATCGAATCAATAAAATCTTTATATGAAAGAGAAAGAGAGAGGGTATTTCTCATTTTAGTTATTTTTTACTGTCATGTCATTCCATCTACTACTACCTCTTACATCAAAATTTTTAATGTTTCATTTCTTTTCTATTTAGCTTCCTCTATGTGTTGTTATCATTTAGTTTTACCTCATTTGGCTAAAGGATACAAATCTATCAGTAATTATTCCACAGGCTGTTGTTCCGAGTTGAGTCACAACAAGTTTTAACTTCTCGTTCGTATCCCTTTTAATATTTTCCAAAAACACAAGTTATTGAGAGCTTTATCATGGACAAAAGAATATAATTATGGGAAATGTCTATAATTGGGTAATCATTTCATCTAGAAATTAACGTTTCAACAAACATATATCATTTATAATTTGAAATGTTAGTCGAAACTTTTATTTCTTGATGAAATGATTACCGAAATCTGCCAATTGCCTATAAATTAATTCTCTTTTCCATACTAAAGCTCACGATAACTTATATGTTTTGGAAATTATTAAAAATGAAATGAATAAACAGTTAAAAAATGTAACTCAACTCGAAGCGACAACCTGCTCAATTGATACCAATCTATCTAACAATGACTTACTATTATATTCTTCTTAGACTTCCTCTGATGCTATTGCTAGCATTGAGGAGCCTTTACCCAATGCAGCCATGCCTCTCTGTCCCTACTCAGCTGCCTTATTTCCTAGAGAGTCTTGTCTCTCTCCCCTCTGATGCACTGAATGTATTCCTGATATGAAACTCTGTGACAGCCTCCTCCCAGTGGATATAGCTGGCATGACCTTCCTTGGTTCTCTCTTTTCATCCATCCGATGGCAGACCACTTTAGCTGTCTTTTTTTATGGAATCTCTTAGCTCGGTCACTTTCAGTTCTTCTCTGATTCTCTCATTCCTGATGCGGCCCCTCCTGGTCTTTCCAACGACTCTTCACAGGAATTTCATCTCCGCACCTTTCACATGGCTAGCTTGCTTGTCCAGCATTACCCAGCTTTCACTTCCATAAGTAAGGGTTGAGAGGTAAACTGATTTGTAAATGTGTATTTTTGTTTCTGTACCAATCTCCATATGCCTAACTATACTATTGTAGATAGGGTGATAAACCTGGTTGGCTTTGGATTTTCTGTTTGCTACTTCTGGGTCAATTTTTCCTCTGCTATTGATGATTGGCCCCAAGTAGGTGTATTCTTCCAAAACTTAAAATACCTCCCCATTACAGATTAGCTAGATGTCTTCTTGTTCCTCTCTTGATACCACTCACACTTTGCTTTTTTTGCTATTTATTGATATCTTTGCGGATGATTGTGTATGCCACTGAAAGCAAGCCTATAGTTCTATAGTTTTCGCATTCAGTGGAGCTACCTTTGTTATGAATAATGCTGAATTTTCCCAGTCCTTTGGTACTTTTTTTGTATTCTATATTTCTTGGAGGAATTGTTGCAGAAATTTGATAAGTTCTTGACCTCTTAATTTCAATATTTGTGAAGCTACACTGATGACCTTCACTCTCAAGAATCTTATTGCCTACCAGTTGTTCTCCTGTGTTAATAGCTTCTCTGCCATAGAATTGCATCTATCAGAACTGCCTCCATCGTTCCAATATTTTCTCTTCTTCAGTGATAATCTTGGTGCTCAAGTCTTTGACATTTCTCAGCTTATTTCTTTTCCCTCTCAATGTCTTCACTTTACGCCAGAAATTCTTGATGCTTTCACGGTGGTCTTCATCGAGGCTTTTTCCAAACTTCTCCCATGCCGCTTTTTTTGCTTGATGAACCACTCTTTTGCAATTGTTTCTGGCTAGGGGATATTGATTCAAGTTTTCGGTAGTTTTATCCTGAAGATATGATTTCCACTCTTTCTTCGTCATTTGAACAACCTCATCCTTCCACCATTATGTCTGTGCTTTTGTCTACCTGAAATTTTGCACAAGCCACAAAATTCTCTTGCTGTGTTCAGGAGACATGATTTTAAGTGACACCATTGTTGCTCTACATGATTTACCATTATAACTTATTTAAATTCTTCAATATCACAAACATTGAAATTAGTTGAAAAGTTTTAAAAACCTTGACTTTTTAAAGAATCAACCATTTCTCCCATGGTCTGTCCTTTTCCACACCCATTGTTCTTGTCTCCTTTTTAAATTTTGAGCTATTATTTTTTAAGGTTTGTTAATTTCTGTCATTAATTGCCCATTAAGCATTATTCCTCATAATTGTTGACTTTGTAACTTTTAAACTGCTTATCAAATATTAGATCTGTTCAATTTTTTTCTCGTTACTAATAGACACTCAAGAAGAAATCTTTTCAAAACAAGATTGGTGTTTTTTATTTCTTGATTATTATAAAATCTTAGTAAATGAAAAAGTACAATTATTTAGCGATCACTTTAATTTTTGCTAGCTATTGGGTTAACAGTTATGACAGATAAATGAAATAGATCTGTGTTCAAATTAAATATTTGGTTTATCATCAATATCTGTAATAAAAATTCTTTTAAAGATGTTTATGTATGTATATTTCTTTTCAGACCAATGATCTGGAATCAAGAGTTAAGAGCTCAGATTCTCAAATGTGTTCTTTAAAGAGAAAAATTGATGAATATGAACTGAACGTTAAACGACTAAAGAGGGAGGTAATTTAGTCTTTAAATTATTTTCACACGGACATAGTTTATTTTTTTAGAATTTTGTTAACCTACATTCTTTATAAAATAATATTCATTTGTAAAAATTAACTTTATAGCTTTCAGAAAAGGATCTGCAAATTCATAAAACCAAGATAAACACAGAGAAAGTAAAGGAACAATATACTAGCAAAATCGCGCAAACTCAAGAAAAATTGAAAAATGAAATAGAAAGAAGGCTCAGGAGTCAGAAATCAGCTATGGAGGTATAATTACTATGGAAATGCAAATATATTAAATAATTTTGATGTTAACAACTCAAAACTATGTTATACTAGTTATTTTTTCTAATTATGTAATTGGATTATAACATATAAGTCAATTGATATTTCAATCAAAAAAGTTATTGTTAGGCAATAAATGTTCAATAATTTTTTCTTGTTATATTTACATTTTTATTCATTATATGAAAATTTGATTTAAATAATTAATTGCTATAACAAAAATTTATAATTAATTAGAAAAACGAAAAGTGAGGCAGAAACCTTTAACTACCTATTTAATCTAACTCTTCATTAAACTGATAGCTAAATAGTTAGAAACATATTTTGCTATTAGTTAACATAAAAGAAGTTTACTATCCTTTTAGATAAAGCTCTACTAATAATCTTCTAACCTAACAAAAACATTTACAAATTATCTTTTTTGGTGAGTGATGTTAGATATTCGTCGGATTTTCTGTATTCCTACAGAATTTTAGGAAACAGTTCTTTTGCCTTCCAGCCTTCTATAACCTCTTAGATGTCCTTATTGATAACAATAATTACAATGAGTAATCGATTTATTTAATCAGTTTGAGGCAAGGAGTCGAGATCGGAAACTGAGAGAAGCAAAGCGTGTTTTATCAGATGAAGCCCTTCGAACTATTCCTTCTACACCTTCAGCTGCGATGGAACGATCTAAGTATACAGTGTCAACACCTTCTGTAAGGCCTCCATCTCCAAATTTTAGATCTACAGGAAGAAAGGTAAACATTATAAATACTGTCTATTTTATCTAATTTTTAACTGATTTGTGACTTGCTCTTGTCTTCCTAGTATTTTTTTTTTTTTTTTAATTGTCATTAAATTCCGAAGTACATTGTACAAAAATTATTATTAGTATTATTGTATCAAAGCTTATATATAATAAAACGCATGTATTTCAGTTAGTCAATGCTAGAAGAGCTCGTCGATCCCGATCGTTGGAAACATGGCTTGAACACCGTCCGCCTGCACCACTGCCTTTGCCTACAGTTCTTCAACCTGTATTGGCAAAGAGGAAATCAGTAAGCAAGTTGATGGATGCCAAAGACATGGTTTCTGGTGGAGTGGATAAATATTGTCTCGTAACACAAGGCCAAGACTCAGATGGAGATCTCGAAGCACGAATATATAAGGTAATTTATTTCTAGTGGATAAATCAGGGGAGGGTGTATTGTTTTTAAAAATTACTGGGGAAGGAAGCAATTTGATAAATAAAGTAAAAAGTAATACCTTAATTTCAAATAATTATTTTTCTTAATTTTTTTATAATTATTGGTCATTTTTTATGAGTTATAAATATTTTTATTTTTTAAAGAGAAAAGATAGGCCCTCGACCGGGATTTGAACCCGGAACCTTTGTCTTACCGTGACATCGCTCTGCCAATTGAGCTATCAAGGTCCCTCCCAGTCGAGGACTAACCTTCTCTCTTTTTAGATCCTAAAGCCCCAGAGTACTCCCGCCATTTTTGCGATGAATACACTAGAACGAAGTTCTTTGAACATTAATTTTAATTTAGGATCTTATTGACTTTCGTCATATTATTATTTATAATTTTTTTATAATTATTGGTCATTTTTTATGAGTTATAAATATTTTTATTTTTTAAAGAGAAAAGATAGGCCCTCGACCGGGATTTGAACCCGGAACCTTTGTCTTACGTGACATCGCTCTGCCAATTGAGCTATCAAGGTCCCTCCCAGTCGAGGACTAACCTTCTCTCTTTTTAGATCCTAAAGCCCCAGAGTACTCCCGCCATTTTTGCGATGAATACACTAGAACGAAGTTCTTTGAACATTAATTTTAATTTAGGATCTTATTGACTTTCGTCATATTATTATTTATAATTTTTTTATAATTATTGGTCATTTTTTATGAGTTATAAATATTTTTATTTTTTAAAGAGAAAAGATAGGCCCTCGACCGGGATTTGAACCCGGAACCTTTGTCTTACCGTGACATCGCTCTGCCAATTGAGCTATCAAGGTCCCTCCCAGTCGAGGACTAACCTTCTCTCTTTTTAGATCCTAAAGCCCCAGAGTACTCCCGCCATTTTTGCGATGAATACACTAGAACGAAGTTCTTTGAACATTAATTTTAATTTAGGATCTTATTGACTTTCGTCATATTATTATTTATAATTTTTTTATAATTATTGGTCATTTTTTATGAGTTATAAATATTTTTATTTTTTAAAGAGAAAAGATAGGCCCTCGACCGGGATTTGAACCCGGAACCTTTGTCTTACCGTGACATCGCTCTGCCAATTGAGCTATCAAGGTCCCTCCCAGTCGAGGACTAACCTTCTCTCTTTTTAGATCCTAAAGCCCCAGAGTACTCCCGCCATTTTTGCGATGAATACACTAGAACGAAGTTCTTTGAACATTAATTTTAATTTAGGATCTTATTGACTTTCGTCATATTATTATTTATAATTTTTTTATAATTATTGGTCATTTTTTATGAGTTATAAATATTTTTATTTTTTAAAGAGAAAAGATAGGCCCTCGACCGGGATTTGAACCCGGAACCTTTGTCTTACCGTGACATCGCTCTGCCAATTGAGCTATCAAGGTCCCTCCCAGTCGAGGACTAACCTTCTCTCTTTTTAGATCCTAAAGCCCCAGAGTACTCCCGCCATTTTTGCGATGAATACACTAGAACGAAGTTCTTTGAACATTAATTTTAATTTAGGATCTTATTGACTTTCGTCATATTATTATTTATAATTTTTTTATAATTATTGGTCATTTTTTATGAGTTATAAATATTTTTATTTTTTAAAGAGAAAAGATAGGCCCTCGACCGGGATTTGAACCCGGAACCTTTGTCTTACCGTGACATCGCTCTGCCAATTGAGCTATCAAGGTCCCTCCCAGTCGAGGACTAACCTTCTCTCTTTTTAGATCCTAAAGCCCCAGAGTACTCCCGCCATTTTTGCGATGAATACACTAGAACGAAGTTCTTTGAACATTAATTTTAATTTAGGATCTTATTGACTTTCGTCATATTATTATTTATAATTTTTTTATAATTATTGGTCATTTTTTATGAGTTATAAATATTTTTATTTTTTAAAGAGAAAAGATAGGCCCTCGACCGGGATTTGAACCCGGAACCTTTGTCTTACCGTGACATCGCTCTGCCAATTGAGCTATCAAGGTCCCTCCCAGTCGAGGACTAACCTTCTCTCTTTTTAGATCCTAAAGCCCCAGAGTACTCCCGCCATTTTTGCGATGAATACACTAGAACGAAGTTCTTTGAACATTAATTTTAATTTAGGATCTTATTGACTTTCGTCATATTATTATTTATAATTTTTTTATAATTATTGGTCATTTTTTATGAGTTATAAATATTTTTATTTTTTAAAGAGAAAAGATAGGCCCTCGACCGGGATTTGAACCCGGAACCTTTGTCTTACCGTGACATCGCTCTGCCAATTGAGCTATCAAGGTCCCTCCCAGTCGAGGACTAACCTTCTCTCTTTTTAGATCCTAAAGCCCCAGAGTACTCCCGCCATTTTTGCGATGAATACACTAGAACGAAGTTCTTTGAACATTAATTTTAATTTAGGATCTTATTGACTTTCGTCATATTATTATTTATAATTTTTTTATAATTATTGGTCATTTTTTATGAGTTATAAATATTTTTATTTTTTAAAGAGAAAAGATAGGCCCTCGACCGGGATTTGAACCCGGAACCTTTGTCTTACCGTGACATCGCTCTGCCAATTGAGCTATCAAGGTCCCTCCCAGTCGAGGACTAACCTTCTCTCTTTTTAGATCCTAAAGCCCCAGAGTACTCCCGCCATTTTTGCGATGAATACACTAGAACGAAGTTCTTTGAACATTATTTTTAATTTAGGATCTTATTGACTTTCGTCATATTATTATTTATAATTTTTTTATAATTATTGGTCATTTTTTATGAGTTATAAATATTTTTATTTTTTAAAGAGAAAAGATAGGCCCTCGACCGGGATTTGAACCCGGAACCTTTGTCTTACCGTGACATCGCTCTGCCAATTGAGCTATCAAGGTCCCTCCCAGTCGAGGACTAACCTTCTCTCTTTTTAGATCCTAAAGCCCCAGAGTACTCCCGCCATTTTTGCGATGAATACACTAGAACGAAGTTCTTTGAACATTATTTTTAATTTAGGATCTTATTGACTTTCGTCATATTATTATTTATAATTTTTTTATAATTATTGGTCATTTTTTATGAGTTATAAATATTTTTATTTTTTAAAGAGAAAAGATAGGCCCTCGACCGGGATTTGAACCCGGAACCTTTGTCTTACCGTGACATCGCTCTGCCAATTGAGCTATCAAGGTCCCTCCCAGTCGAGGACTAACCTTCTCTCTTTTTAGATCCTAAAGCCCCAGAGTACTCCCGCCATTTTTGCGATGAATACACTAGAACGAAGTTCTTTGAACATTAATTTTAATTTAGGATCTTATTGACTTTCGTCATATTATTATTTATAATTTTTTTATAATTATTGGTCATTTTTTATGAGTTATAAATATTTTTATTTTTTAAAGAGAAAAGATAGGCCCTCGACCGGGATTTGAACCCGGAACCTTTGTCTTACCGTGACATCGCTCTGCCAATTGAGCTATCAAGGTCCCTCCCAGTCGAGGACTAACCTTCTCTCTTTTTAGATCCTAAAGCCCCAGAGTACTCCCGCCATTTTTGCGATGAATACACTAGAACGAAGTTCTTTGAACATTATTTTTAATTTAGGATCTTATTGACTTTCGTCATATTATTATTTATAATTTTTTTATAATTATTGGTCATTTTTTATGAGTTATAAATATTTTTATTTTTTAAAGAGAAAAGATAGGCCCTCGACCGGGATTTGAACCCGGAACCTTTGTCTTACCGTGACATCGCTCTGCCAATTGAGCTATCAAGGTCCCTCCCAGTCGAGGACTAACCTTCTCTCTTTTTAGATCCTAAAGCCCCAGAGTACTCCCGCCATTTTTGCGATGAATACACTAGAACGAAGTTCTTTGAACATTATTTTTAATTTAGGATCTTATTGACTTTCGTCATATTATTATTTATAATTTTTTTATAATTATTGGTCATTTTTTATGAGTTATAAATATTTTTATTTTTTAAAGAGAAAAGATAGGCCCTCGACCGGGATTTGAACCCGGAACCTTTGTCTTACCGTGACATCGCTCTGCCAATTGAGCTATCAAGGTCCCTCCCAGTCGAGGACTAACCTTCTCTCTTTTTAGATCCTAAAGCCCCAGAGTACTCCCGCCATTTTTGCGATGAATACACTAGAACGAAGTTCTTTGAACATTAATTTTAATTTAGGATCTTATTGACTTTCGTCATATTATTATTTATAATTTTTTTATAATTATTGGTCATTTTTTATGAGTTATAAATATTTTTATTTTTTAAAGAGAAAAGATAGGCCCTCGACCGGGATTTGAACCCGGAACCTTTGTCTTACCGTGACATCGCTCTGCCAATTGAGCTATCAAGGTCCCTCCCAGTCGAGGACTAACCTTCTCTCTTTTTAGATCCTAAAGCCCCAGAGTACTCCCGCCATTTTTGCGATGAATACACTAGAACGAAGTTCTTTGAACATTAATTTTAATTTAGGATCTTATTGACTTTCGTCATATTATTATTTATAATTTTTTTATAATTATTGGTCATTTTTTATGAGTTATAAATATTTTTATTTTTTAAAGAGAAAAGATAGGCCCTCGACCGGGATTTGAACCCGGAACCTTGTCCTCGAACCTTGAACCCGGAACCCAGTCCTCGACTGGGAGGGACCTTGATAGCTCAATTGGCAGAGCGATGTCACGGTAAGACAAAGGTTCCGGGTTCAAATCCCGGTCGAGGGCCTATCTTTTCTCTTTAAAAAATAAAAATATTTATAACTCATAAAAAATGACCAATAATTATAAAAAAATTATAAATAATAATATGACGAAAGTCAATAAGATCCTAAATTAAAATTAATGTTCAAAGAACTTCGTTCTAGTGTATTCATCGCAAAAATGGCGGGAGTACTCTGGGGCTTTAGGATCTAAAAAGAGAGAAGGTTAGTCCTCGACTGGGAGGGACCTTGATAGCTCAATTGGCAGAGCGATGTCACGTAAGACAAAGGTTCCGGGTTCAAATCCCGGTCGAGGGCCTATCTTTTCTCTTTAAAAAATAAAAATATTTATAACTCATAAAAAATGACCAATAATTATAAAAAAATTATAAATAATAATATGACGAAAGTCAATAAGATCCTAAATTAAAATTAATGTTCAAAGAACTTCGTTCTAGTGTATTCATCGCAAAAATGGCGGGAGTACTCTGGGGCTTTAGGATCTAAAAAGAGAGAAGGTTAGTCCTCGACTGGGAGGGACCTTGATAGCTCAATTGGCAGAGCGATGTCACGGTAAGACAAAGGTTCCGGGTTCAAATCCCGGTCGAGGGCCTATCTTTTCTCTTTAAAAAATAAAAATATTTATAACTCATAAAAAATGACCAATAATTATAAAAAAATTATAAATAATAATATGACGAAAGTCAATAAGATCCTAAATTAAAATTAATGTTCAAAGAACTTCGTTCTAGTGTATTCATCGCAAAAATGGCGGGAGTACTCTGGGGCTTTAGGATCTAAAAAGAGAGAAGGTTAGTCCTCGACTGGGAGGGACCTTGATAGCTCAATTGGCAGAGCGATGTCACGGTAAGACAAAGGTTCCGGGTTCAAATCCCGGTCGAGGGCCTATCTTTTCTCTTTAAAAAATAAAAATATTTATAACTCATAAAAAATGACCAATAATTATAAAAAAATTATAAATAATAATATGACGAAAGTCAATAAGATCCTAAATTAAAATTAATGTTCAAAGAACTTCGTTCTAGTGTATTCATCGCAAAAATGGCGGGAGTACTCTGGGGCTTTAGGATCTAAAAAGAGAGAAGGTTAGTCCTCGACTGGGAGGGACCTTGATAGCTCAATTGGCAGAGCGATGTCACGGTAAGACAAAGGTTCCGGGTTCAAATCCCGGTCGAGGGCCTATCTTTTCTCTTTAAAAAATAAAAATTATTTTTCTCATATGCTTCAATCTTAGATTTTGTACTTATATCTTTGCTCTTTAGATATTTTCCTTTAATATCTTATTTTATTCTTTCCTATTATTTTACTTTTAAAAGCGCTTAGTAGTTTCATGGTGTTCAATAGGTAAACTTTGAATATTTAAATGTTGACACAAAATACATACTGGTATTTATCAATAGTATTTGTGTATTGAGTATACAATAGTGTTTGTATTGAGAATTTGTATACAGAAATTTTTGTTGCAACTGATATTTCGAAGACAAATATGATATACTGGTCATTCATTGTTTTGACAATTGCATTTGTAATATAACTGTAACTACCTGAATATCACGAAATAACAGGCTGAGGTACCTATAGAAAACTTTTAAAATTCAAATAGAAAAAAAAATATTTATTTTCCATACCTTAGAATTTTTGAATTAAGTCCTAAAGAAAATTGAACTCCTTAATTCCTCAGAGCATGAATCTGACAAGCAACATTTTTGAAGTTAACTTGATTTGATCAAATTGTCAATTTGATTATTATGTACAAAACGCTACTTTATTTCTCTGTATAGCAGTTCAATGTGCTAGTTTGGGTACATTCCATTTTCTTACATAACATCTGGCAAATGTTTCAGTGAAACTGCTGTTTAGACTTTTTTCAAAAATGTAAACTCTCGTTTATAGAAAATAATCAATGATTTTTCTATTTTGTCAGATTACTGTCATATAGCATTTACAATCCCCTGGTTTATTTTTTTTTTATGCAAAGAATAATTATTTATGTGACTAGATTACTCAATAAAGATGAATGTTTGATATGTTTTTCCCTTCTTTTTTTTTAAACTGTTTTCATATGAAAAGTATAGGTCTATCAACTTTTGAAATAAGCTGATACTATTACTTGGCCAATAAGCTAATATGAATATATCCACATTGCCCACTAATGATTATAGAAACATTTTTATAATTTTTTCCAGATCATATCACTTTTATAATCAAAGATATTTAGAAAGAATTTTCATCTTTCCAAGCAGGAGGATGTGTTTCACAAATCCATCTTCTTTGTGATAAAAAAACATCTAGGACCAGCTATGATTAACTATAAAGTTCCTTAAATGAATCATATGCTATTTCCTCATCTTGTGTTTAACTACAGTTAGTTTCCTTGTTAGATTATTCATTCAAGCCACAATGAACAAGGAAATAACATTTCATACACGAGGAAAAGTTTTTTTTTTTAAGAAATATCTGTTATAGCCATGAAATCATGTGGAAATGATGTTATCAAATAAAATATATATTTTTTAAACTTAAAACTTCTCAAATTAACATACTTTTGGCCTAAAAACATAATTATTTATTTAATTGTTTATGACATCAAGTGAATTTTTTATTATTTATTTTTCAGAATTAATGTTAAATTATATTATGTATAAATAATATACAACTTTTAAATTATTTAAAATATATACCTTATGAATTGGACTTGATTGAATGATCTATTTCATATGGTTATGCAAGAGTTTGATGTGAATAGTATTTACATGCTGGTAGTATCTTTCCTAAAAAAAAAAAAAGACCAGTAAGGGAATAGATTTTGGTGTGGTTAACCCGACTAGCATGATTCATTATGGTTTAAGGAAGGTCCAACAAAGCAATAATTTTGTTAGATCCTCTTGCAATATATCTTACTAATTTCTATTTTCACATTGGAATTCTGTTAATTCAAACCTTTATTTTAGGGAGATGTCCTACCTACCACTGGAGGAGGGATTCAGGTAAAGTTCAGCGATGTTGAAATTCTAAAACAAAAATCCCCATCTTCGTCACCCACAAGAAGACTTCATAATGTAGCAAGCAATGCCCAAAACGCTTGTTCAGTTGCCATGGAAGGTCATGGTTTTAGGCGCTAAAACTTTCATTTAATTGTAATTTTTATTGTATATTTTTGTTTAATAATCTGATGAACTTGATTATTTCATATTCCACGGGTTCTGTGATATCATATTCTTAACTTATTGTAATAGATTAGGAAACATTTTTGGGTTTTTATGATTTGTATTTTAATTCCTTTTTTTTATCCAGCGATGATTGTTAAATATCTTTAATTGAACCAAAAATGAAATGTTATAATTTGAATTTCTGTGGTGGGAAGATTTATTAATTTTTATTCCTTATGACCTATGTAATAATTTATTAATGATTAACTTAATGTTTTTGTGATAAAATGGAATATGTATTTTTAAAACTTTTTTTTTATGTATTAAAACCATAATATTTCTCAATTCTTATTTATTTTAACCAATAGTAAATAATTTTACCATTATCCTGCTGAAAAAATGTATATCACTACTGGATAGTTTCCTATTATTACTAACCAGAGATGGTTAATTATTCCATATAAACCAAATTAAAGAATCTTTAAAGAAAGCCTTTTTAAAAAAATAGTATATTTAAGCCTTACTAAACTATTTCCATGAGTATAAAACCTAGTCGACATTTTTTATTTTACTTAACAAGATAAGTATAATAAGTGAAGATCTCTTATCATGAGAGAAAGTGTGCATGATGTACATTTACTACTGCTACATGTCTGGTTGAGACAATTGTGAACTAACATAAAAATTTTGATTTTTTAAAATTATATTCCACTTCCTCCTTTGATTGTTTGATAAAGATTGTGCAACTTAAGAGTAGCTCTCAAATAAGTTTTAACTATTCTTACATATGATTATAGCAACCAACTACAATTACAATATTTTTTTTCCAAAAGATCACTACTTGCCCTTTTCCCTCTGCCATTAACTAAATGAAACATATTGAATGTTATATTTAAACAATCGTCCAACGAATATTTTTAGAAACAGGAAGCAAGTTTCAAAAGCTAGCTTCGAAGCTAAGATATTTTTCAAGTCTACCCTTGTAAAATGTTGGCCCACTTACATTAAGTGCAACTAAATCTTTATTTTAAAAATATAGAAATACTATGCCAAAGGATACAGATACTAAAATAATATGATTTCCTTCTTGAGGTGTTGTACTGAACTAGATAAAGATTGTAATAAGTTATAATAATTATCAAATAAACGTTTTCTTCCCATGGAGCGTTTTAATTTGGACAATCGGGAGTGTAGCATGGTTAGTAGATTAAAAACACATTCTTAATAAATAATTCAAACAATCTATAAGCTGTGAATTCTAATGAGGTAAAGAAAATGTGAATGTATTCATTCTACAAGTTTATTATCTATAGTACATGGATCAGCTCATTGAATAAATGTATTTTTCATTTATAACAATATATATTACTATCAAGGTTAATGCCAATTCAAATTTAAATCCTAGAAAATTGGCCAATTTTCTACAAACATAAATGTATTATTAACTGCTAGTTTACTATAAAACATGACAAATTATACATTAAACCTCTAAGCGGCTAAACTAAATATTTAGTAACAAAGGAATGAGTAAACACATCTATTTTTTTGTTTATTACTTCTGAGGGAATAAACTAAAATAAAAACATAAGATTAATGAAAATATTTTATTCCATTGAAAACATTTTGATATCAAAATAAAGAGAAATGGAAACAGTAACCTTAGCCTTTTAAGGCAGATAACTAAAATAAAACAATTTTAAGCACTCTTTGTGATGCCAATAACACCGCAAGCAACCCTAGCTCCGGCATTACCAGTAGATTTACTCAATTCATGGCCACCTTTTCCCATGTCATCAGGGTCAGCATGAACCTGAACAAGATTATTATATTGTATAGTAAAGACCATTATGTTTTTAACCATAATCATAAATATAACAATACAAAAGTAACACTCACAACAATAGTTCTTCCAATGATGCTAAGTGGTCCGCAAAGTGAAATAATCTTGTCACAAATATCTATTTTTGCCGATCCATCTTTTTCAGCGACTATATTACCCAAGTCACCAACATGTCGGACTGCATCGGTGGGAGCACCATGTTCTTTATTTTCTGGATTGAAGTGAGGTCCAGCACTTGTACATCCTAATAAATTAAAACAAAGCAATATAGTACAAAGGAAAGAATGTTTGGCATCATAATTTTCAGAAAAAGAAACCTTTTTTTTTTATTTGAACTTGCTTTAAGAGGATGAATGTTTCGTTTGCAGTTAACATAAAATATGCTTTTTTCCTAGTGTCTACAATTTTAATTTGTATAATTTTTCTACGATGCCCTTAAAAATTTGTCATTAGTTAATTCAATGCATGCAGTGTTAATTGGATTTACATGTAAAAATTGTGAAAGTGATTGTATGGTGAAAAATATGATTTTCATTCTAAATTAAATTAAACTAAATATATAAAATTTACAGGAATGTTTTACATTTCAAAAGGTGATGCAATCCTACACTTCCTTTTTTAATTTATAAACTGCGAATTGGATATTAAACTTCCAAATGCCATTGTAGTGGACCTAACAATCACTTGCCATAAGTTAACATACACACATTTTTTTCAATCATGCATGTGTGTTAATAAATCCCTCAGAACAAAATAGAAACTTAATGCATTAAATGAATCATGATAACAATCTAAGGCAATTTTAATTTTATTCCAATATTATATGTTGATTGAATTGTAAGAGTTATGAATAATTCATGCATTAAGTAAGAGCACATGATTAGTATTTTGCAATAATAATATTCAAACCATAAATAGATCAGTTATTATTCAATTCTCACTCAATATAGACCAATAAACTTAATTGAAAAGAAAATTGGTGTCGAATAAAGATACCACTAACCTGTTGAATTGAGTAACATGTCTTATCAAAATTTAAAATTAATACATTTTGAAGACTTAAAAAGATTTTTTGTTAATTTAAAGATTAAAAAGATTGCTTACATTAAGACTACAATTTACACCTAATACGTTAAACAATAATGCTTTTAAAATTTTATGTTCATTAACTATACACTACCAAATATAACAATGAAGATAAAAAATAACTTGTACCCCCACTATTCTTACACCTAATATATTGAATCATAATCGGAACAAAAAAAAAGTTTTCTCTTTAAAAAAATCGTTTAACATAACCACTATAAATAATGCACCCTTTATGTGAAATAATGGTTATTCACCTTGATTTTTAAAAACACAAATCATGTTCAGAAACTGTTTGTTTAATAACTAGGTAAAGATAAACATTCCTAAAATTACCATTATCTTATATCACCATTAGTTACTGTTATCAGTTAAATGTAATTAAAACTTCTAAATTTCATTTTCTATTGATTGCAAGTTGTAAGAATAGAATAGAAACAGATAAAGAATGCCGGTATGAAAGGAAACGTTAACATATGCAGATAAAAGGCTAAGAACACCATTACATTAGATTAATTGATAAGATAATATATAGTATTACTTAAACTAATTGGTTACCATTTGTATTGTCTCCAAACTCATGAATGTGGAACCCATGGAGCCCTTGGCTCAATCCTTTAACATGGCCAGTCACTTTAACTTCTGAAGATGCATTCTGTAAATGTTTATAAAATCAATTAGCGGTCCATCAGATAAATGAGTGTGAATATCTCGTAAATACTTACGGCCTGTTCGAAATAGACAGTACCGCTGACTACTTCGCCGATGAGGACAGCAACTGCTTTGATAGGCATTTTGTATCTAAATGGAATCAATCTCCTCCAAAACGAGCAAGAACACTGGCAGAACGCTATCTCACAACTGATAGCAAAAGTGACTTGCTAGATTATATAAGTGACCAATCACTTCAAGGTCAAGGCCTTCTAAATATTTTTAATTTGCCGGCAACTCTTTTTGTTTATGTCGATATCGCTGATTCTGAAACTATTATAAAACATTAATCACAATTAAATCCAGAAAATTATACAGAAAACTCATTCCATACATTTATATAAGCTTGAATACTTGAATAGAAGTCATATGTATGATCAGTCTGCTCTGTTACATATTTTAGATTTAAAACCCTGCTGATTTAAATTTGCAAAAATCTCGAAACTTATACTTTTATCATTTTAAATAACTTTATCGTTTGGATTATGTAAGCGTAATTTTCCTACTCCTAATTAGGAATAGGCGGCCATTTCAAAATATCTTACATTCTTACCTTTTTCAAAAATTTCTGTTCGACAAAATACCATACGTTTACAGTTTTTTTTTTTGTAAGTTTCCTTAAAAAGGATTTTTTTATTTTAAACCTATTGGCTTTACTTTTCATGTTTCTAAATATCAGGATCGAGTCTTCCACAATCGGTCACCAACTTGTCATTTCCCAAATAATTGGGAAATGGTTCTCTAAATATTTTTTTTCTCTCAATATTTTCATCCACACCTGTCAAATACAAGTAATTGACAATCAGCAGATTGGCTGACTGGAAAATAATACAGAATGACAAGAGAGGCATGACGAAGAACAGTACCCAGCGGTACCTCTCCATTGGCTCGCTTTAGTTTCCTAATGTAATAGATCCCTCATCCACGTCCTTTTTAGTCTCCTCGTAGTGTTCTCAGGCATGAGAGTCGTGGCCATTTTTTGTCCACTGGATGTCCGTATAGTTTTTCTTGAAAGCATTTGTAGTACGTTCGTATGTGTTCGTCAACCGTTTGTATTTTTAAATCCGTATGCAGAGTTTTGTTATTGACGTGCCAAGGTGCATTAGTGATAAGTCTAAGTACTTTTGACTGAAAAGTTTGCAGTCGTTTTCTGTGAGTTTGTTTAGTGATGCCGTAAATTTGCAAAGCATATGTCCAAACTGGTTTTAGTAAGTAAGTGTACGTATTTAATTTCTGTATTAAATCTAATTTGGAGTTTTTCCTGAATAGCGAGTACATTGATTTGAGTTTGTGATTTAGTGATTGGCGTTTCATCTCGGCATTCTCCTATTAAATGTTAGTCCAAGGTATTGTACTTTGTCTCTCTGTGGGCTGGGTGCGTTATTAAGGAAAATGGGAGGGCATGTTTCGCGTCTAAGAGTAAAAGTGATGTGTTATGATTTTTCGTGGTTAAGTCTGATTTCCACAGTTGGCACCACTCATTCACCTTTTGTAAGATGTCTAGTAAGTTTTGTGAGGCCTGTGTCGCGTCTTGATGTTTGGTGATCATGACAGTATCTCTAAATATAGAACAAATTAAAAGTATCGGTTATAAAACCTGTACCATCTCACTCCATGCAGGATCTTCATGGTACGTAATAGAGACTGAACAACAGGATCTTTCCTCGGATGTTAACAGATAAAATAAATTATCTGCCACTGCCGGATTTGAACCCAGGACTTACTGCATGACAGCTTCGTGCTCTATCACCGAGCTACACCGCTTCCCTTTTTGTTTTACTGACATTAAAGAAGCCGAAAAATAATACTGAAATGGTTCAATAAATTTATAATTAATATAAAAAAGTATTTAGTTACGATATTTTCAAAAAATTATAATAATAACAAACGTTTTGGACTACTCCTAGGATGTTTACTAGAAACAAAAAGATCATTAACGTTTGAGCTATTTGTTCGTTGCTAAGCTCAAAAATTTTACCATACTATCGCAACCTTCGCGATACTGCAACTACATCTATTATCGAATCGAAAGTCGGAAAATTGCTTTAATACTTAGATTAGGATACGAAGTACCTCTACATCCCTTAACAAATGCCACCATTAAAACCGTTTTTGATTTTGAAAGATCCACTTTCACTACGCTGAAGACGATAGTCATAAGACCTATTACTCCATGAAAGACCACCGTCTTTACTCTTCTACAAAATTGGTTTTGCTGTATGTGACTGTCTGAAGCATTAGAAATACCTAACTAAATATGGTAAGGGGCCTAGGCCAGGTACAGTTGGGGTTTATTACCTTCACTTTTCAAGATAGGCTTATTTAATAAACAACTCCTGGTCAGTCAACCACGTTAACCTTTGGAGAAGAGTGTCTCTTATTTATTAATAACATAAAATCACTATATATTACATAACAAACACATAACGATCTCAGGGTGGCATCCCATTTTAGCATTTAAGTATATTCAGATCAAAGGATCTTATTCTTTTCTGAGATCATAGCTTGGGCAGTAAAGCCAATATAGCAGTTTACTAGAACTGGCGTGTTTTGATCCCCTTTGAACTATAACATCAATTAATAATGGCTTAAACTTCGATAGCCCAATGAGATTTCTTCACACAAGAGACCTGCCGCTAGTGAAGATTCTGTTTGGGCTCATGATTTTACAATAGTACAATGGCTTTATTTAATCTTCTCCTCTTCAACCACCAACGGTGTGAGGATCCGTTCTGTAGGGCATGATCCCTCTCCTGTACCAATCGTCTTCTCCGGACAATGACTTTTAAAAGTTATTATTCGTTCTTCCAATGATCCTATCGAGAAAGTTGATTGATTCCCGTTTTATTTAATCCTGTTACTATAAGGTTATGCCAATTTATAGTCTAATGGTCTTTATATCATTGCTGCGATTTTACCCTCCGTTTGAGATCTGCTTGTACACAATAAAGGGATACCAACACTAGCTATGAAGAGCAATATCAGCTATTGTATAACTTTACAAATAGCTCAGTTATTTGAGTATTTACTCCGTGTTTGGTTGCATGGGCATCAGACCTGGAACTACTAAAGGAAAGCTCTACCTCTCATTAAGCATTTGTTAAAAAATTCCAGTATGTAAGTATGTAAGTAAATCCAGAAAAGACGATGTATATGTATGGTTACTTCTTCTTCCTTTCTTGGCTCTACAACCCGGTAGTGAGTCATTTTTTATTTTTTGCTACTTTTCACAGTTTGGTCGCAGTATAGCTCAACCAACAAGTTCAATTGAAGACATTACTATCTTGAATAGTAATAGCTGACCTTAGCTGAGGATAGTGGTAAACAATTTTCATAAGAACGGAGCAATGTTTATTAAAGAGCCAATGCTTTGACCCACACCGGCCTCCCCCCCTCGACAGCTGCAATGTGAGTCAAAAGATTGGCTCTTTAATAAATATTTCTTCCTACTTAAAAGAAATTTTTGACCTCCACCTGGACCATTTTCTTCCACAGAAAGATATTTTTATTTGCAAGAAATTTCTTCATAAGGATTTCTTCCTTAATTTTTGGGAAATATGAGAAGAGGGAACACTAATCATAACTTATTATATTTAGGATCAGAATTGCTGTTCCGATCCACTCCTGAATTAAGTTATACAACCAGTAGTTACTAGCAACTGAGAAATTCAAATTGTTTTCACTCAATTTTTTATCTACTCTGGGTGGCTCCCCAGTCCTATGAATCTAAATTATTTATTATTATAGAAAAAAAGTGAACAAACAAAATAAACGTTTTAATAAAATGATAGGAAATGGTAAGGAATTATGGAAACACATTTCAAGAGAAAACTCTTTAAAAATAAGATCCTTTTTAATTATTTCCTAATGATCCATAATAAGAAATTTGTAACCCAAATGTGAATTATTGCAACTAATAATAATATTAAAGTCATAACACTTCAAAAATTGTTGGGTACTAGGTAAAATTAGATCAATTGGTTCATGAAGAATTTTAATATGGTAACTTATACTACATAAGATAATCAATATCACGAGAATGAGGAGTATTTTTACTTCATTGTTTAATTATCCCTTAAATAACCCAATTTAATAATTCAATTTAAAACAGCAAAAATTATTAAAGGACTGTTTCGAAAAGAGAGAAACTTTCAAAGTATTCACTAATAAGTCATCTATAAATTAACAGTTACAAATTATAGGAACAAACAATTAGAAAAAGAAAACTATATTTAGAAAACATTAATATATTTTACAATATACATTAAACAGAAATAATAATAAATAACAAGATGAATGAAAATACAAAATTAATAGCTTCATTATAAAGTGATGAACATTAAATTTCTCCAGCTGATCAGTAAACATGAACCATACCGTAAATAAATCTAAAATAAATTTATTAAGGATAAAACATAATTTTTATAAAGCATGAATATTTATAAATTAAAAACAGTAAATTATTTTTAAAACTAATAAATGAATAAAAAGGCTTAGCCAACCCAAAGGCTCGATGCCGATACCACCAATCTCCGTTTACAAACCTCCATTCATGGAGCAACACCCAAACCCAAACCGCCAGATCACTCTTAACGCAATCCTCCTACCTACGCCTTGGTCTACTCCTCAGACGCTTCCCAGTCGGTACAGCGCCTATTAACATCTTAGGAATTCGTTCATTACTAAGCCCAGCAACTTTACAGGCCTATCTAATCTTCATGACACTATCACCTGAATAATATTTACCGGATGCATGCTTTGCAATTCCGTGTAATGTAATTTCCTATAATTTTTTAATATTTAATATATTTTTGCAATCCTCGACTATAATCAAGAGTTAATAATTTATTAAGGAATTTTAAATACCTAATAACGATTAAAAAAAAAAATGGATTCCTTTTGCCACTTTATTTTGGACTGTTGAACTGTTATTGGCACAAACTGTTTTAAATGAAAGCATTTAAAAAAAGTAATTCCCTAATAGGCTCAGTTAAACATTTAGTCTAATCATAAAAAAAAAATCATGTCTGCTAGAATAGTAAGATTTAAAATTCATATATTCACCATCATAAAGGAAAGGAAGTGAGAAAACAAATTTTCCTGCCTCTCATTACCAAGAAAAATAATGAATAACCTACTTTATTATTTATTTTTTTAACAGTGGCTTGCAAAGACGTTTTTTACTCTCACTTATTTATACATAAAACATGTAGTATAGGTAAGTATTGTATAGTAAGACTTTAAAAATAATTTCAATCTAACTTTTCAACAGAAATATCCATTTTAAGGTTCCTTGAGCCCAAAAAA
The DNA here is from genome assembly GCA_037127475.1 of Arma custos. Lineage (NCBI taxonomy): Eukaryota > Metazoa > Arthropoda > Insecta > Hemiptera > Pentatomidae > Arma > Arma custos. The sequence goes on from CM073762.1 coordinate 89,977,374, forward strand.
ACCAAGCAAAATGGTCACTGTGTTTTTAGTAAACCTAATTTAAAAGCAAACGGTTGAATAGAAGGTACCTATTTTTAGGTATGCCATTCTTTAGATTTTGCAGCAACTTCTTTACAAAAATCATCTCACCGGAAGTACCGCTTTATTTCATCAACTTACACATTTTTACTATTTTCTTGAAAAACAACAAACAACATTAATAATAAGATTAACCATGTTTAACCAATGGACAATTTAATATCAGTTCAATCTTAACCTATCCATTTCCACACCACTATTAAAAATCTTTAAGTAATTTTCTACAAGAACCTATCTTGGAATAATCCTATTTCCCAAAACACTCCAAAATCCATTTCTAACCTATCTTAAAAGTTCCTGAAATGATGTGATTCTATCTTAAAAAGCATGGTGGCAGAGAAGAAAATATTGAAGAGTATTCATATTTATAATGAATAAAATAATAAATCTAATCCAGAACTGAAAGAAATTAAAAGAACCTAGTTGTAGGGATCAGTTACTTACGTTACCTACTTTATAAGGGCTTTACCATATCGTTACTCAATATTTTACTTACCATTATAAGATGCAAATAATTTTTTTTCAGATACTAAGAGCATGAAACTAGAAAAACAAAAACAACTAATGATATATTTATAAATGGAAAAAAAAGGATACGTCCAAAAGAGTATGTATGTCTAAAATTAACAAGTTAAGGATCATCAGAAAACCTGCAGATAAATTTTAGAGTACATAGATGACAATTTCAACAAATATACATTTTACCAAAGGTGAAAAATTTAGGGAATGAAAGATAGCATATCACTGATAGAAACGCAAAGTATCGAAAAAAACAACAATACATTTGTCATTTTTGGTCTATATTGTTTGCTCTAGGATTGACAATTGATATAAAAATCATCCAGAGTCATCTATCTATAAGGCATAAAAGCAATGTATAATGACATAGGTAAAATATGTTACACAATGTGCACTTATTTCAAATGAATCTTGAACTATTTTTTTTACTCTTATGAAAAGTAAAGTTTTTCACTTAGGATACTTTGCATTTTTATCAATAATAAATATACACACACAATTATATGTATAATCACACCCATATATATTTATATTATTTTAATTTATTTAATTGTTATATAATATAAAAATTTTTTTAAATATTTTATTTGAAAAGAAAACATATGGCCAGGACCGGGACTCGAACCGGGATTTTTCACCTGTCCATGGTGACGCCTCAACCATCTCGGCCACCCTGGCTTCGTTTCTCGGCCAGCCTTATCAATTCCTGATCCTACATACATCGCAAATTGCGAGAACACAGAGATGTAGGATCAGGAAAAAGAATTGATAAGGCTGACTGAGAAACGAAGCCAGGGTGGCCGAGATGGTTGAGGCGTCACCACGGAGAGGTGAAAAACCTAGGTTCGAGTCCCGGTCCTGGCCATTTTTTTTCTTTTCAAATAAAATATATATTTATATATTCAATAATTATAATGCACATAGAATTAATGTTTTACTGATTCTTCAATAAAATATATCTAATCAATTTAAGTCAGTTGCAAAGCATGAGCCCTTATATCCGTCATAGTTTGTATTTTTTCATTTGCAAATGTAACTTATCTTACAACAATAAAACCAAAGCTTTAAGACTTGAATATTCATAGATTTTAAAAATAGGGTCATGAATTAAATAATAGTTTTATTATTTTTTCAATTTTGGAAAAAGGTAACATATATTCCATTTTTTGTTAACTGTAGCTTTTAAAACAAATTAAATTTAACATAATTTTTCTTGAATCCATATCATGATTATAAGAATATTAATTATGAAACACCTAGAAATTTTCAAAATTTAATAAAAAGATATTACTATTTACTTTTTAAATTTAAAGTTAAACGCTTGTATCTTTTCACCAGTCTTATATATAAAAACAAAATGGTTCGACACAGATGAGCCAACCATGAAATTGATAATACACACATAAAAAAAACATATTCACTTAAATAAAGGATACAAATAAACCACCAAAAAAACCATTGGTAAGAATAGTGCGCCTGTTAATAAAATACTTTTTCCATTGAGAGCCCACTTGCATCATTAGCAAAGCCTGAAAATAATGAAATACATTTAGTAAATTTTAAAAGTTGAAATTGGCTGTAAGAATTCAGCAAATATATAGTCACAAGTATTTTATTTACAAAATGACTAAGAAATCAGTAATAAAGCAGTCTATATTACATTGCGTATTTATTTTTGTTTTTGAATAAGTATATTACCCATAAACCTAAAACAGCAAATACGTAGAAACCAAAACCATAAAATCCAGTAAAACCTAGAAGACCAGCTGTTCCTCCTGATATTGCAGCCATAGATGTTCGACAATACTCAACAATAGCAGCGTTGTTTCTTAATGCTGATTCACTGTAAGCCACCATTTCTGCAAAATAAAATGCTACCATTCATTTGTGATACAAGCAGACAATTTAGTCTTAAAAAAAACTTGTTTTTCCATGAATTAAAAATAAAATGAGTGGAGTAATAAAGTAAGGAAGTAGACAAGTAACTGACCAAAATAAAATTGTAGTTTTTAAAATGTTTTATCAGCCATGGACTCATGACCTCTTCTGTGCCACAAAAAATATTCATAAAAATGGTACTTGCCCTTTTAAGAAAATTTTCTGGTTAAATGAAAATAATCACTCTCAGAGTTCTATGCATACATTGGATTGCTTTATTAAGCTTGAAAGTTAGTGACTAACTTTAACCTGAAATTCATGTTCTCTGAAATAATTGCAACCGGGCTCAAATAGGAAGTCAAAGCAGCTATTGGTCTGCTTTGCAAACTTTTTCAGATACATCAACTTTACAGGTATTCATGACACATTATTTGATTTAACGGCATAATAAATATTTACCCAAAATTAAACTTGATTTTCTTACTTAGGAAAGTTGAAAAGAATTTTTATTTTTTTTAATGGAAAATAAACATAGAGCCAAGGTACAATTAAAAATATAAGATTTACATAATATACTTGTCATTACCTCCACCTTTTTCAAGTTTTGTTTTTACTCGTCCCATTGCCATACTTAGTGTGTTGTTAGTTAGATTTAGATATAAGCTACAAAGAACTAATCTTTAAAAACATTGGTCGGTCAATTTATTCAATTAATAACTTGGAAGGTTAAGAGCCATTACAAAGAGGTATTGGAGGTCGTGAGAATCAGTAAGAAACATCACTGCAAAGGTTATTAAATAAAAGTAAATTATTTTTTTCTGGATTTGTTAATGAGGCAGGTGGGGTCTCGATGGAAAAAGTACTTTATTAATGGGCGCATGATAAAGGGGAAATAAATTGTAATTGCATGTATCTTACCAATGCATTAGATTAAGTTTCTAAAGAGGAACACATAAAATCACTCCTACTGATAATATTGAGAAACATTTGTCATTGATGGAGTAAATAATTAAAATGTAAGAGGCGATAGTATAAATTTGCTGAGAGTGAAAAGATGATTTCTTTCTTTTTGCGATAACTCCCAACACTATAACAGATAACATCAAGGCATTGCTTGATAGGAAATTTATAATACAATAGTATAAGTCTATTTAATTATATATTTTTGGCTGATATTAAAGATCTAAGACACCAAGAGACGATTTACTATAGTTGAGTGAGACAGTCGAGAATTTGGCTGTCACCGCAGATATACATCCACTATTTGGTTGCCCTGAAGATAACCTACATCATAAACCAAAACGTTGGTATAATTTAAAAAATAAGTTCTGCTTATTTTGTGTTATCTTTGACTACACCCCCTAACCAATGCAATGCATCATTAGAATTATCCAGCCAACTATTTCCCACTCAAATAAGAGATACAGTAGTTTCGCTAGAGATGCTGCCGACATTTTACCAAAAGTCGATTCGACTAAAGTTGGGTATGAACGCGAAACATATTTTATATTTTTTACGATTCGTTTATAGTTTTGGGGATAGAAAACATTACGCGGGATTTTTGGTGAAGTTTAAGAAACTCAGCTAGGATTCTCGAACATTCTTATAAATGGGGACAATACGATACTTGTCATCCAAATTATAATGTCCAGAATGCGAAGAAGGAGCTGTGGGAGTTTTTCTACTTTTATTGCAACTGAAAATTGTCGAAATATTTATCAGCACCACTCTGCAGATAAGTATAAGATTAAGTCTTCACCAATCGTTGGCTGGTTAAGTTTTAATTTTATTTTTTTTAATCTCCTTGAAATACTGCCATGGTTCGTGATCTCGGCAAACTTTTATTTTTAAAGGACAGACTGTTTTTTACTTCGGAGTAAAAAGGGTTTCCATTCCTGAGTTTCCAAAGTCGGATCATTTAAATTTTTGATGAAAAAGGATAGTAGATTAAACACATAGGACGCTTTAAATATTTTCAGATTGTTATTCAGATACAGCTAATGGGCTAAGGATATCTACAAAGTTTTAATGAGCAGAAAATCATATTGGCTGAAATAATATATGATGGTAAAATTGAAGGAAGCTGTTTAAGAGGAAAGGAAATTGATTTCCCAAATAGAATTCCTCATAAACATTGAATGACAGAAAAATTGGTAAGCATATATTTAAAAAAATATATATAAAGTCTCTGTCAGCTTCAAGCTGTAGTTTTGGCAAATTAGAAATGTATGAAGGTGAACATGGAGACCAAACCATGCTGAGGAAGCGAAAAGGTTTTTAAACTATTTTTTAAGTCATCCTTTTAGTGTGCCCGATCCTTTTCAACAGAAATGGCAAATCAGAAATAATTTTTATAAATTACGTTATTTGGATTCGCATGTCTGGTCTTTCCAGTTTCCCTTGTTTGCTAAAACAAATGACTCACGATTTCTAAATATTATTTAATCATTAATTTATTACAGCTGATGTTATTCGAAACAGTGGATTAAATTCTAAAACACCATATAATTAATAATTGGACATTAGTTAATAAAAGTTATGATCGTCATTTGAGTTTATAAAGTATTCAATTACGTTAGAAATGTATTAAAGTCAAACTCGACTATTATGTTGCTTCCATTAAAAATCATTTGTATAAAAAAAACTGTATAAATTAACCATATTACTAAAAAACACTGTACGATTATTCTTTTTGAAAAATAAATGAATATTCAAATTTACAAATAAACCGCCAAGGTCATGGACCAATCAGGATCGATCAAAAGTGTTGCATTTGTGGGAGGTTTATTATCACAAGTCTGTGGGAACTTTTTATCGTTCTAACATATGTACGTGCTATGATGTTATTAAGTTAAGGTGTTAGAAGTGAAGGAATTTGGTTAAAAGTTATTAGAAGATTGTGAATGCTAGTTTGTTTTAAAACATGGCAATGGATGACGTAGGGGAAGAGGTTTGTATTGATATTTAATATATTTCACGCAGGTATTTATTATTATATTATCGTTACATGAATGTTTTTTAGACCCAGTTTGTTGTTGATGAAGTGAGCAACATTATTAAAGAAGCAATTGAAGCATCCATTGGTGGAAATACTTATCAACAAAACAAGGTTAACCAATGGACAACTAATGTAGTTGAAGCTTGTTTAGGGAACCTTACAAAGTTGCACAAAGCTTTTAAATATATTGGTAGGTATAGTTTCCTGTTATTACCCTGAACATATACAAGTATATTTATTTAGCAATGATAAAGCTTGGTATTTCATTTCTCTAGTTACTTGCACCATCATGCAGAAAAACGGAGCAGGTCTTCATAGTGCCAGTTCTTGTTACTGGGACAACTCCACTGATGGTAGTTGCACAGTTAGATGGGAAAACAAAACTATGTACTGTATCGTTTCCGTGTATGGCTTAGCAGTATAATCTTTATCGGAAATAAATGATGGACTGTACAGTATTTTTAACATTGTTTTAATTATAAATTATTTATTATTCTTAAAATATTTATTCAGGTTCGTTTGGAAAATGTTACCTACTCATTAGAATATATAACTACAAAGCTACGAATAAAGACAAATTTATTTGTATTTTTTTGAACTTCACTTAATCACACTTTTGATTTCAAAATCTATTGCACTTAATTCTTGTAAAATTTATAAGATATGAAAGTAGTGATGTGTGCTTATAGTTTTCTCTTTTGGATAGTGAAGGGAAAGATTTTCTGAACACCATTAAGTTGTTAATAGTGCCTTTCATTGTCTAGCTGATAACTTACAATTTTTTTAATGATTCTTATAAGTCAAAGCACATTTAATTTTAGGGTTTAATTGATTTATCACGTTTTCATTTATTCAAAACTGGAGTTACTTTTATTTATGATGTACATTTTTTTTTACACCATTAAAAAATAATTAAATTACTCGTGTTTTTTATCTGTAAAAAGAATTAATTCTGCCTTATTTATTCGCTTATACAAATTTTGTTAGTTCGTTTTTTGAGTAATTATAATAAATATAATGTATAATGTGAGTGTTATTTCTCCCCTTGGATAATTTAGGTCTGACAAAAAGTCTGATAAAGTTTTGAGACCCCAAATCCCAAAACCATAGAAGTCTGCTGATCACTGTGGCAGAAATTGCATCGTGTGGAGCACCATGATTCTTTTTGAGGCTCATTTATAGTACAATAGGCGTACAATTTTACAATTAATAAGGAAATTGCAGGAAGAGTTGGTAAATTTATATATTTCAGTTTGTACCTGACGTTGTACAGGCCCTTACCCCCGTTTAACGTCCCTTCCGAAGGACGGCGTAAGTAAAGATTTTTTACTCCCTCTAAAAAATCCTAGGGTCACCTGCCGGGCTACGAACCCGCGATCTTGGGCTTAGTAGTTTGTTACGCTAACAACTAGACCACAGGTGGGTTGGAAATTTGGTTAAAATGGAGGGTGAAAGGATACAGATGAAAATGGTGAAGACACATTTCTTAGTATAAAGGAAAAGGAAAGACAAAGAAACTTATTGAAGTGGAGGATAAATTCAAGGAAGGATGAAGTGGAAAGAGATCCGAGAAAGCTGGGACATAAGGATTGGTAGAAAGTGGCATAGGAAAGGTAGAAATAGAAAAATAAAATCCTGGAGGCCAAAGCTTATGCTGACTTGTATTGTGGAGAATGAGTTTGTCTATAACACCCTTGGAGCTTAATTTCTGCTAATTTTAGTGATTTTTCTATGTTTTGTAAGTGATTTTATAACCAAAAGCAGTAATGTAGATTTTTTTTTTTAGCACATGGTATAATTATTCCAAAACATATTTTTCCTCTGCCTCCATAAATGACAAGATATGGGTGTACAATTTCTATAATAAACCATTTTTATTATATTGATTATTCATGAGAACTGGCTGTTTTTCAAGCTTTATTCCTGATTTTTTCCTTACCCAATTAATTCATTGATTCACTGATTTCACACCTTCAGTCTTTGAGGTATCTAAAGCTGCTGGGAACCCAGATATAACAAACCTTCTGTTTCTTAAATGAAACATCCAATTTTATTTTAGAAAACAGGAGAGAAAGTAAAATAAATAAAACTATGTTTATTTATTATTACAAATTTTTTCAGTAAAAATTTATATTAACCCAGAAACAATTTCCTAAAATATATTTTAAGTATTCCAATATGTTACATTAATGCTCTTGAAAATTGATAAATAATTGTATTATTTTTGAAAATAATATTCTTAATGTTATCATTCATCAAACATTAAAACTGACACTAAGTATTATAATCATACTTGAGTGCTATTAATTAAAACATTTATACTATTGCTGGTAATTTGTATAAAGTTGAAGTGTGGCACTATACAATTAAATCAGTAGTTGCTGGAAGAACGCTGCTGCTCAACTTGTTCTCTGATAAATCTGAGACCGGCTTCAATAGCTTCTTCAGAGCTGGTAGCCATTGCCCCATCTTTCCTATCATCGATCGATGACGACTCATTAATTTTTCTTTTCTTCATAGATGGTGGAGGAACCGTTACATCAAATTTAACAGGTGCTTGAGTATTATACATTGGAGCGAATTCGTTTTTCCTTTCATTTCTTCTTTTATCAACCCATTCTTCTTGGCTCATAACTGAAAAAAAATAATAATTTAATAGATAGCCTGGAGAATTAAAGCCTTTAACAATTTGATAAAACTTCATAAACATTCTAGCATCAGATAGAATTACCCAATGTAGCCTAATGTTCTAAACCGTAACAAATCTAGAAAGAGTTAATAATAAAAATAAATTATTTCTGGAAGAGTGTGTAATGATTGGAGGGTGCAGTCAATAAATTTCACACAAAATAAGAACAACTTATTTTATTTGTGCCTTTGCGGCCTAATTTTTAAGCCATTATCAGGACTGAAACTAAAATCAAACAAAAACGTTGGCACAAATAAAATAAGTTAAGCTTATATTGTATAAAATGTATTGACTGAATCACTTCTGTAAGATATATCCAGTCAATCCAGCCATTTCCACATAAATATTTCTGGGAAAGTTATTTTGAAAAAGATGTCAACAGATGTTATTTAGGGTTTCATCAAATCAAACCTTCAACAAATCATTTAAACAAAATTCCACTATAATTTCTATTATTGATTTGTAATAAAATTGCACTGAAGGCAATAGTCACAAATTGCTTCAAAAATAGAATATTTTTCTTTGAAAAGAATATTATTTAAACTTGGCAACGAAACATTAATATTGTTTACGGTGAAGATACATTGAGCAAAAGAACAATCTTCTGTTGGTTTGAAAAATTTCGGTCTGGGAATTATACTACTCGTGAATTAGCTTCACAACTTGGAGAAAGTGTCATCACTGTTTCCAAGCACCTTAAGGAGCTTGGTAAGACAAAAAAGCTGGAAATATGGGTACGAAATGCATTGACCGAGGCCTAGCAGCTCACCCGATTTTTTTTTTCAGGAGCAGAATATAGAGGTCCCTCCTCACCCACCATATTCTCCGGACCTTTCTCCAACTAATTTTTAATTTTTCCGTTGTCCCTCTAAATGTTTACATGATTCTTCAATTTTATCTTATAATGCACATAGATAAAATTATACAAGTTGTGTTGATGAATTAATTATATGACTTTGGCACTGTCTTTGTACAAGTCCTAAGGGCTGTTACATCCTACAATATTGTTTGGTAAAATAAGATTTTGGGATTTATATTTACTGCTAATTTAATTAGGAATGGCATTGATCTCCTCTATAAAAAAGAAGAAATATGACTGTTACGGGCGCCGGCAGGAAGGCGGAAGCGGGGGATTAGCGGCTTAACTCCGTCAGCGGGAGACGTTTAAATAGGATTAGGACGGTTCTAGATCGTCTTCTTTTGTCGGCAAAGGATTAAGAATATTCCAGAATTATCTGGCCCCTTCGAGTTCTAGAATGTTCGGCTTTGCCTATAAAAAGACTTCCGTCACCTCGAGTCGGGCAGTCTTAGCCTGAGAGTAGACCAGTGAAGATCTGTGATAAGTGTAATAAGTGAGTGTCAGTGTGATAAACTAGTCAGTGTTGAACCGGCCCGTGTAATAAGTGTGTCAGTGAACTGTAACCGTCTCGCGAGTGTAATAAACTGTTTCTGTTTGTTACTGTGTGTCAGTTTGTGATACTTGAAGAATCTTACGGTCGGTGGACTAGTGAACTGTAAGTGTTAATTATTAGTTATAAATTGTAGTGTAATTTTATAATATTCATAGAAACTATTGTAACTAGTTAAGCTATCTAGAATTAGTAAAATCTTATATTATTGTAATAATTAAATAGGAGTTAGGCCTAGATGATAATATTTAGAATATTGTTATTATAAATTTATATTAGTTCAATAATTTAATTGTTAATAGTTTAATAGTATCCTTTTTATCATTTTGTTAATAAATATTAGTATTTTTAATTAAGGAATTGTTTAATTCATTTTAATACCCAGTAGCCCGTAACAAATTGGTGTCAGAAGTGGGATCATTGTGTATTTGCTATTATTTTGCATTTTGTCTTGTATTTTGTAATTATTGGGCTACTGTATGTAAAATGGCTTCTAAAAGTGTTAAATTAATTGATTTAAAAGTTGCGGATTTGAAACGGGAGTTAGAAGAACGTGATCTTGATTCTAACGGAACTAAAAGTGTACTGCAACAAAGGTTGCGTCAATTTTTTGTAGATTTAGGGGAAAATCCAGATGACGTTCTGTTTGAAACCGATTTAAGCAAATTATCTGCAACTTTTAAAATTGAATTAGGTACTGTTAAAAACGAGTTAAGCAATGTAGAAAACAGGTTAGGCAATGAATTAGGTACTGTCAAAAATGAGTTAAGCAATGTAGAAAATAAACTAGGTAATGAATTAAGCAATATAGAAAATAGGTTAGGTACTGTCAAAAATGAGTTAGGTAATGTACAGAATGAATTAGGTACTGTAAAAAGTGATTTATTGGACACATTAGAGTCTAAGTTAGGTACATTAGAGAATAAGTTAATGGAAAATGTTGAGAATAAGTTAGCTAATGTAGATAATAAGTTAGCCGATGTAAATAATAAAGTAGCTAATGTAGAATCCAGGTTAGGAGAAAAATTGAATTCTATAGAAAACGAACTTAGGCTAAGAGTAGAAGCTCTCGAGGGACGCAAGAGCAACCCACCGACGAACGACACCGACCGTTCCTCCGACGGCAGCCTTCATAGCACCATTACGCCCGCCAATGCTGGGACGCCACCTACTCACAACACCATTCCAGTGTTCGACGGAAAGACGCCGTGGGAGGACTACATGACTCTCTTCGAGACGGCGGCTTCGATCCACGGGTGGTCAAAAGAGACCCAAGCTTCAGCGTTGTGCCTGGCCTTGCGTGGAGACGCCTTGGGAGTACTGCAAGGGATGCCCATGGCAGAGCGGTCTAACTACGGGGAACTGGTTAGAAGACTGGAGATGCGTTTCGGCCATCGCCACATGGACCAGCTATATCGCTCACAGCTGAGAAGCAGGATCCAGAAGACCAACGAGACGCTACAGGAATTTGAGGCAGACATTGCACGGCTGGTGAGGAATGCTTACCCATCGGTCACCGATGATGTCTACGAGAGCCTGGCTGTCGACAAATTCCTGGATGGACTTCGGGACCCCGAGACGCAACAGGCAGTGAAGCTCGCCCGGCCAAAGACTTTGGGAGACGCATTATCTCAGGCCATGGAGTTCGAGGCTGTCAGGCAGTCAGTACGGGGCCATGCACGTGTTCGAGCAGCAGAAGCGGAGCCTAATGTGATCCCTAGCGTCGAAGACATAGTGACAAAGGTTTTGGAGGCTCTCAGGACCCGTAAGAAAGAGATACGCTGTTGGAGCTGCGGCCAACTTGGACACCCTAGAAGCAAGTGTCCATCCAAGAAGCAAGAAAAGCCACAGGAAAACTAAGTAGGGTTGATGGGAAGGGGCAACTGTCAACCCGTAAAGTCAAAGGCCCCAGGAAGACCATCAGAGTTACGTCAATAGGAAGCAGATCGAACAGTTTCTACGTAGATGGGATGGTGAACGGGCAGCTGCGAAGTCTGCTACTGGATACCGGCGCAACCATGACTATCTTGAACTTGAAGAGAGTTCCGGGTGATAAGATCTTACCAACGACTTGGACATTACGGACTGCCACAGGAGAGCCAGCCCAGGTCTACGGGGAGACAGTTGCCACCTTCATCATCGGGGATCAACATCTGAAGCACCGAACTCTCGTGGCAGATATTGATGAAGATGTCATAATGGGCACGGACTTGATGATCGCATATGGGATCAAGCTGGATATGGCGAGAGGTGTTATGACGCTGGGAGATGAAGAAGTCATCCTTCGGCAGGGAAAGGACATCTACGCACGAGTGCGCCTACTAGAAGACACCACTTTACCTGCACGGAGCCAAATCATAACGCATGGGACGATCGAAGGAAAACTACCTGAGGGTCAATGTGTGCTACGTGAACCTGGAAGGCAAGAAGAACAGGAGATCGGACGCGGCGTAATGGTTGCAAGGTCCCTCATCAAGGTCGGACGTACCACTCCGATTCGGCTAATGAACCTGAACAGCTTCCCAGTAACGCTGAACAAAGGAACACCGATAGGGGAATGTACAACCGCTACCTCAGTGGTTCGTCAGCTGCAACGTCATCCCACCGAGCTGCGAGGACTGCCGGAAGAATTAAAGGGATTTGTGGACGAATCATGTTGCGACCTTTCGCCTGAAGAGAGTGAGGAGGTGAAGAAGATGATTACCCGATGGCAGGACGTTTTCGAGATCAGCCCAGGGCCACGGGGTAGAACGGATATCGTCCAGCATAGGATTGACACCGGGGATGCTAAGCCCATCCGACAGGTCCCGAGGAGGCTACCGTTAGCCAAACGGGAGGACGCCGAGAAGATCATCAAGGAGATGGCGACTGATGGTGTCATTGAGCCTTCGAGTAGCCCCTGGATGTCTCCTGTTGTATTGGTGAAGAAGAAGGACGGCACGACGAGATTCTGCGTAGACTACCGCCTTCTGAACAACGTCACCAAGAAAGACAGTTATCCGCTCCCCAGGATTGATGATACGCTGGACACCCTAGAGGGGTGTGAACTTTTCTCTACCTTGGATCTCCGCAGTGGATATTGGCAGGTTGGATTGAAACCTGAAGATAAAGAGAAGACAGCGTTCTCGATTGGGACTGGACTCTGGCAATTTACGGTAATGCCATTCGGGCTTTGCAATGCTCCTGCAACATTTGAGAGGCTGATGGAAAGCGTGTTAAGAGGTCTCTCTTGGGAAATTTGCCTGGTATACTTAGATGAAATCATTGTGCTGGGAAAGTCCTTCGCTCACCATCTGAAGAATCTGGAGAAGGTCTTCGAACGACTGCGTGCAGCGAACCTTAAATTGAACCCGAAGAAGTGTCATCTCTTCCGAAGGCAAGTCAACTATCTGGGGCATGTTGTGTCGGACAACGGAGTTGCCGTTGACCCAGAGAAGATTGCAGCGATCACCGACTGGCCAGTACCTCGAGATAAGCACCAAGTAAGAAGTTTTCTCGGCCTCTGCACCTACTACAGGAGGTACGTCAAAGGATTTGCAAACATTGCAAAACCTCTTACCAGGCTCACCGAGGAAAAACGGACTTTCCTTTGGGATCACGAATGTCAGGCATCCTTTGAGGAGTTGAAGAAGAAGTTGAGTAGTGCTCCTATTCTGAGCTATCCACGTCCCGAGGGCAAGTTCATACTTGACACAGACGCTAGCAACACCGCTATTGGAAGCGTCCTCTCTCAGCTCCAAGATGGAGAAGAAAGGGTTATTGGATATTTCAGTAAAGCGCTCTCAGCTCCGGAACGCAACTACTGTGTCACAAGGAAGGAGCTTCTGGCAGTGGTGAAATCTATAGAACATTTCCACAAATATCTATACGGCAGAAGATTCCTCCTGAGAACGGACCATGCGGCTCTAATGTGGCTGCTACGATTCAAGTCACCAGAAGGACAAGTGGCGAGGTGGATAGAGCGCCTTCAAGAATATGACTTTGAATCTGCTCATCGTGCTGGAACGAGTCACAGAAATGCGGATGCGCTCTCTAGGAGACCTTGTGACGAAAAATGCGGGCATTGTTCTCGACAAGAAGAGAAGCAGGCAGCAGTGTTGAGGACAACGGTGGTCATGGACAATTGGCAGGATGCAGAGGTGTCAAAGGAGCAGGACAGGGACCCGGACTTGAAACAAATGAAGCAGTGGAAACTATCAGGGCAAGGAAGACCAACCTGGCAGGATGTTGCTCCAATGTCGAAGAATGTAAAGACTTACTGGGCCCAATGGGACTCCATTCTAGTGGAAAACGGGCTGCTGAAATGGGCATTGGAGAACACGGAAGGAGATCAGCGCAGACTTCAGCTCATCGTTCCAAAGAGTAAAGTGCCCGAAGTACTCAGGGAACTTCATGACGGAGTATCTGGCGGCCACCTTGGAGTTCACCGTACATGGGAAAAGGTACGTGAACGCTTTTACTGGGCAAACCTTAAGGACGATGTGTTGGACTGGTGCAGGCGTTGTGCGACTTGTGCGGCTTCTAACGGACCCATAAGAAGAAAGAAGGCCCCAATGAGGAAGTACAACGTGGGAGCACCGTTTGAGAGAATAGCAATTGACATCGCTGGCCCTTTCCCTGTGACGGATGAAGGTAACCGGTATATTCTCGTGGCCATGGACTACTTTTCCAAGTGGGTGGAAGCTTACGCCCTTCCGAATCAGGAGGCAGTCACGGTTGCGGACGTACTGGTGAAGCAGCTCGTCAGTAGGTTTGGGGTGCCCATGGAACTTCACTCTGACCAGGGACGAAACTTCGAGTCTGCAGTCTTCTCCGGGATGTGCGAAGCACTGGGAATACGGAAGACCAGGACGACATCTCTTCACCCTCAATCCGATGGCATGGTGGAGCGCATGAACAGGACTATGGGTCGATATTTGTCGAAAGTGGTCTCCGACCATCAGCGAGACTGGGACCAGTATCTTCACCTGTTCCTGCTGGCGTACCGCAGTTCAGTCAGTGAGGCAACGGGGCAGACTCCCGCAAATGTGGTATTCGGCAGAGAACTTCGGTTGCCTTGTGATCTGAAATTCGGTTTCAAGCCTGATGAGGAAATTGCCGGAGAAGAGTACGTCTCGGATCTACGGAAGCGAATGGATAATATCCACGAGAAGGTTCGCACAAACATCCACGGAGCCAGTGACAGAATGAAGGAGCGTTACGACATCAGGGCTGAGAAGGGTGGCTACCAACCTGGAGACTTGGTCTGGCTACATGATCCTCGAAGAAGGCGAGGCTACTCACCTAAACTTCAGAACTCCTGGGACGGCCCGTATGAGATCGTCAAGAGGATCAGGAAGCAGCCGAAAGGAAAACCCAAGGTAGTCCATTTCAATAGACTGGCCCCGTACAAAGGAGACCATGGCCCGAAAGAAGACCAGCAGGTCAGGTACCTAAACAACGTCAAGACAAATAACTCAGTTGCTCATACTAAAGTACCAGGGACCCGTGGAGTAACTCAGGTAATCTACAGAGATATCTTCTCGTTACCAGTGGAGTATTCTCTGGCCCATTGCGTTGCCGAAGATCTGAGGACTTCTCGAGGGATTGCAACGGTCTTCAGGAAGAAGTTCGGCGGAACTGAGGAGCTGGAACGCCAAGGACCAAGTGTCGGGAAGGCACTCCACCAGCCGCACGAAGGACGACACCTGTTTTACTTGGTTACCAAGCGTGCCTCTGATCAGAAGCCGACATATGACGCACTGCGGCGAAGCCTCGACGACCTTCGGAGTAAGCTTCTGAGACTGCGTGTCACTAAGCTCGCTATTCCGAAGTTGGGCTGTGGATACGACGGCTTGGAGTGGAAGATTGTCAGGGACATGATCGAACAGACATTCGCCAACTCTGGAATTGCCATATTGGTGTGCACGTTCAACCCCTGGAAAGAAGGTGCGTCTCCATCAGTAGAAGCTCATAAATGCCCGATTTCTCCGGACTTCCTCTGGGGCAGAGCACTTTTAAGGAGGGGGCAGTGTTACGGGCGCCGGCAGGAAGGCGGAAGCGGGGGATTAGCGGCTTAACTCCGTCAGCGGGAGACGTTTAAATAGGATTAGGACGGTTCTAGATCGTCTTCTTTTGTCGGCAAAGGATTAAGAATATTCCAGAATTATCTGGCCCCTTCGAGTTCTAGAATGTTCGGCTTTGCCTATAAAAAGACTTCCGTCACCTCGAGTCGGGCAGTCTTAGCCTGAGAGTAGACCAGTGAAGATCTGTGATAAGTGTAATAAGTGAGTGTCAGAGTGATAAACTAGTCAGTGTTGAACCGGCCCGTGTAATAAGTGTGTCAGTGAACTGTAACCGTCTCGCGAGTGTAATAAACTGTTTCTGTTTGTTACTGTGTGTCAGTTTGTGATACTTGAAGAATCTTACGGTCGGTGGACTAGTGAACTGTAAGTGTTAATTATTAGTTATAAATTGTAGTGTAATTTTATAATATTCATAGAAACTATTGTAACTAGTTAAGCTATCTAGAATTAGTAAAATCTTATATTATTGTAATAATTAAATAGGAGTTAGGCCTAGATGATAATATTTAGAATATTGTTATTATAAATTTATATTAGTTCAATAATTTAATTGTTAATAGTTTAATAGTATCCTTTTTATCATTTTGTTAATAAATATTAGTATTTTTAATTAAGGAATTGTTTAATTCATTTTAATACCCAGTAGCCCGTAACATGACTAAGAATAACTCATTGGACTTGTACGACTTTCTTTATCTGGTTTATTTATTAATACACCAATCTACCCTGCTCATTAATGAAATGTCTAAATGTTTACCTGGTTCTTCTATTTTATCTTTCCCAATATCCCAGGGACGTACATGGGCTGTTTTCATGAGTTTTAATTCAAGATCTTCAATAGGTTCGGGGCCAATAGGTACTTCTGATTTTTCTTCTTCGACTTTTGAAGGAGTTATGTCTTTTAAAATTTCTGAAACAAAATAAAAAATACTACTATAATAATAAATATTATTAATAAAGTCCATAAAATGCTGTACTATCATTTGAATAATTTTATGCATTTAAATCAATGTCAACTTTGAGAGGTTACAAAGTAAAATTATTAATGAAAATTCAAGAATGTATTATTTTAATTTTGGAATTCAATAAATATTTAATGTTTAACAATATTTGGTAGTATTTACATGAACATTGCGGAGTTACTTGTTGCTTACATCATAACTTCACATAGTGATATCAAAATGATCATTGACATCGCTGCTCCGGAAGTATAATGACGCAACTGTAAAATTTTGTGAAACTGACTTTATTGTCTTGGCGGGCTCATAAATGCATTTACTAGATGCTGGTAAATCAATGTAACCCATATATGTTATAAAATATTCTAATAGAAGAATTAAACCTATCTATAGACCATTCTATTAGGACAAATTGGAATTACATATTTTTCTTTTGCTTGTCCTGTAAAATTTAAATTTTTGTAGTTGTGTCATTACACTTCCAGAGCAGCGATATGCAAATATATATTGAAGTAAAATGAAATTCAAAGGTTAGTTATGTTTTTTATACCTTTATTTATTAATAATATGCTATTGCCATACCATCATTATTTCTCAATGCATTTTCATGCACGTTTTAGACACAGATTTAGAAGGTAGCATATTTCTTGTTTATACAAATTTTGAAGGCGAGTTATCAATCAATTACAAATGCACTCCAACTTTTTCATTTCTTTTGAATATTTTTACCTTAAGTGATTCTATCAAGAGCACAACAAAAAATATTCGCAGTCAGATAAGTCTAGATTATAAGGAAGTTGTTCAAAGATTTCTCAGAACATTATTTTATCTTTAGTCAATTTTTCGGTGTGAGATCTGGCATATAGATAGATTATAGAGAAGTATGATGAGTCTAATTGGCATAACTTGTATTTTGTTTCTTCAATTAGTTTTTGTGAATTGTATCAGCAGACATTAGCTAGCTGCTATTAATATTTGTTAAAAGTTTAGTACCTTTGATACCGTTACATGTTAATAAAACTTCCTTTAATAATAATTTTAAAAAGTTATAACAAGATTTTTTCTGCCTGAGGGACAAGTTTTTGCTTTTACTTTCTCACTATTATTTATTCGGAACTATAATGGTGGATCCATATCTTCTCACTTGTGACAATGATTTGGAGGAAAACAATTCTAAAGAAGTTGAGGAGAATGTATACGATTGGCTGACATCTCTCATTCAAACTTGTTATGAAACAGAATTATTCAAACTTCCAAATCAATAATAAAAGTGTGCTTGGCAGAGTTGGAATCGTCTACATTGATATGTAGTAGAAGGGTTGTGAATAGCATTGTTCAATCAATGTTTAAAAAAGATAATTAACCTTCATATTTGTTTCACTGGAATGCACACACATATCAACACAATACCTTGTTCACTGAGAGGTGGTAGACCCAGCCTTGATCTCTGCCTCTGACGGGCTGCTATTAGCCTGGACTGCCTCTGTACCTCACGCCTTTCCCGCAGCAACCTGGCCTCTCGCTGCCTTGCCTCTGTCTCTTCCCGCACCTTCCGAAGCATCTCTTGTTCCTCTTGCCTTTTTTCTTCATCCTGAGAGAACTTAAAGTAACCAACACCATGAGCTCTGGCCTCTGTAAAATACCATTAAAACAACTAATTAATAATAATAATAAAGTAGTGTCAGTGAAGGTTGCGAGCATTGTTCGTATATTTATGGATACCTGTTATCATACATGTTTAAATTAGAAAATTGTGCAGGTGGCTGGTTAGACCATCATTAAAATAACATATTTGATGGAAATCAGATATAGTATCATATATTTATAGAAATATATAAAAACAGGTTTGGTCAATTTTTTCACTTTGTTCAAAAGGCTCAACAATTTGCTTCCTTATATCGTTTCTAGCATTTAAATCCGAATAGACGTCCACAGATCTAAGATAGACAGGTGAACAAATTATTCACAACATATATTTTTAGATCTAAATCGTAAGTTTGTCCAGGTATTGTTGAATTGGTGAATGATTGTAGAGATTCGGTTGACAGGTTACACAGAAGACCTGGAAAGATTCATATCCACAGATAGGCCAACTTTACAGGGGTTATACTTATAGCATTTTTCACCCTCTTTTCAATATCATAATCAGTTTCCAATGTAAGTTAGTTAAATTTAGTTTTAGAAATTTCTGAAGCATAGATTCATTTCAACCATAGGAATTTAATAAAATGTATTGCTATATAGGTTGTAATTTTTCGGTAACATGACAACCTATAATGATAGTTATAGTGGATATCAACAATAGAGGTGAATGTTTCGTATATTTATTCATTATTTTAGATATAATTCAAGATTCCCTAAAATTAAAAAAAGGGAACAATGAAGAAAAACATCTTGGTGAGTAAAAAAAGGTATACAAAAAAAATCCAACTAGCTGGAAGAGGAACATTTAAAAGTGTTGCTAGTATAAATTTGTATAGAGCATTATAAATTCTAGGGTCAAAGTTTTATATAAGGACAATTAATAGTTAATAATTTAATCTGAATGTTAAGTATACTTAATACTTATAATCTTGGAAGAATGCCCCCTGCATGAAACATATTTTCATGGCTTGGGGATTGATAGGAAAACCTCGACTATCCTGGGAAATAACGCCGCAAATATAGACAAGGAATTAACCTTTCTTAAAGAAAATAATATTTTCAGTAAAATATAATAATTATAAGTTAAATGGAAATAAAAGTTAAACCAAAAAATAATAACGGACTAAATATTGAATCAAAAGAAGAAATAGGCTGATAAATGAATAAATAAATAATGAAATAAACATTCGAACAAAAAGAAGAAAGACGCTAATGACCATAGATGTTGTGCGTCTATAAGCAATAAAACCTAACCTAACCTACATACATATATGATGAAAATCCAAAATACCAAACCTGAATGTATGTGCTTTATGGCCTGCTAATACATAATATTTAATTCACCTTATCTTTATTTACTGTCATCTGCATTTAAAGTTTACTAATGGGAATACTGGATCTAAGGAAGTTAATCAGGACTTAAAAACTGCTTAATGGATTAAGGGTTTGGTTGCTAAGGAATTTCAACATATTGACAAGGGCAGAGGCATGAAAAAAAAGGGATTCCTGTGAACTTTTACAATTATTTTTTGCTGTTTCGGTTTGCTTTATTTTGATAAGCAGAATTGCTTTAATTAAAATTTGAAAATATTTTTTACATTAAATTTTTATTTTAAATAGATCTTTTCCTTCCTCTCTATTGTGCTTCTCAAGGTGGAGGTTCATCCAGCCATCGCGACTAGGCATTCTGGTCTCTGGAGAATGCCCTCGTCTCTCCTATCGCTTTCCCTCATGATCGTCCTAGCCTGGATATGAGGTTTTCGTAAGGCAGCCGACTTCTTCCAATAGGTCTTTTACGGTTAGTTCCAATTTCACGGAAGCTTCTGAGTTCTATATATCCTTCCATTATACGGACATGGCGAAACCACTTAAGCTTTATTTTCTCGAGGATTTGGCCCAATGGATCAACGCCTAACTCTTTTCTTATTCGTATGAACAAACTGATGACTATAGGCATTGTATTAAGCAGACATGAGAAAATTGATGATGAGCTCAACAACAGAATAAAAAGCTAATAGTATCTACCACCAAATCTGCTATTCCATCGTGGTAAGAGGGGAGTTGGAAGGTACGTTAAATTTATATTTTTAATACAAATATTTAGTACAGAGCATTTAGTTAAGTCTAATTTAATGATATAGTAAGTTTAACATTGCATTAAAAACGGATATCTATATGTTTGCTTACCGTTGCCAACTTTCGTTTCAAAATCTGTGGTTCCAAAGCAAAATTCAAAAAACGAAGTCGATAAATTGAATAAGTTAGTTAATTCGGCAATAGCAAAATCAGTCACAGCTGCATTAACAACCGGATTGTGCGATTATCCAAAATTACACTACTTAACAAAATTACCGCTATTTAGCTTATTCGCTGACTTGCAATTGGGCTAAATGGCACGGACCGATTTCTCTAAACACTTCGACTCTTCCTACTTAATCCGGATTCCTGTTCCAACTGAACTGCCTAGCCCGCACGTTTTGACCCTCCTCTAACGAGAGAGGCTCTCTCTCCAGACAGGAAAGAAAAGCCAGATGAATTGACGAAAGTAGAACATCAAACAGGTTTAGAGGTATCCATTTACGAGATTCTTCGTGGATAATGCCGAGTCGAGTTCAGGCATATAGTTTATAAATAATAAATCATGAATATCATACACTTATGTTCCACGAATGAAACATACGGAATAATTCTTATTAAGAAGGCACTCCCATAAACGATTAATGTTTACTTAGTTGATCACTTGCTAAGGATCGCCACAGGAATAGGTCAAAACACCGGTGTCCGGTCTTTTGGAAGGCACGTTAAGAATTGACTAAACAAAATCCAATCAAATAAAAACAAAACATTTTAAATATATAATGAACAATACAAAGCATTTTTATCATACAAGGTGCACTCTTTACCCCATGGCCCTGAGATCAGCATTACTTAATTTTTTGATACTTTCCATATACTAAATAAAACATAGATAAACAACTAATATGTTTTTTATTTCTGGTAACTCAAAGTTTTCAAGAAATTTTCTAATTTCCATAAAACTAAAGTGATAATTATTCGAAATTTAATAATCTTTTGAAACAAGACAATGTACTTATCCATTTTAAGAAAATCTGGTATGACATGGAGGGAATCATGTTAAAAGCTGCATTGATAAAAAAAAAAAAAAATATATATATATATATATATATATATAATTCTTATATTACATGCACTTTTATCTCCTATATTACTAAGAGTATTCATGGCTGGAACATATGGAGCATAATTTACAGATCATAAGTATGTCATTATGCCGCCAATGCCCCCCCTACAGTTCTCATTAGTTGATATTGACCTGAATTTTAGTTGGTTTTCAACAAGAAAAAAACACGTTTAATACACCAAAATTATTCATTATATCGAATGTTTTCTCAATGGGTGCATCCAAAATCGGCGATTCCGAACCTTTCTATGTTTTTCATTCATATATAGATAGCTACTGCTTTGATCAAGGAGCTTATTTTATCCACGTTATTGTCTTCTGGCCTCAGATGTCTTAAATTAAAAATTGATATTTTATGTATTTTCATTCATATATGGATCGTATACATTGATAAATTCACATTGACCCATGACCCCCCTGAAAATTTTCCTAGATCCGCCAGTGAAGTATGTAGGATTGTCCAAGTAGGGATTCTAAGACAATTTAATTTTTGCGGTAAAATCTAAGAATTCTAAACTTATTCTCAACAATATATTTTTGTTTTGAGCTTTTTGCATACTTGTTGAGAATGTTGAAATTCGACAACGAGAATTTATTTATACTCTGCAAAATATTATTCAAGAGAGAGAATCCCAATTTCTTAATCTGTATGGAATTGGTATTATTTTTTAATTTTAATTTGAAGGTTTCGACAACTCATCTAATGCTGATACACACTAATCTCACTTTTCTAAAAACTTCATTTGCTGAAAATAATAATTTCATATCTTAACAGTTTAATTATTTAAAAAGATTAGCATGTTGGAATTTATTTATTTATTATATTATAAATAAATAAACAAAACACATTCCAACCTCAAAATGCAGCAAGACACCAGAGAAAACGTCCCACCACCTCCAAGGCCCAAATGCAACTACTAAATGATGAGGAAGGTTACAGGACAACAGCTGGCAAAGGTTAAATAAACAGCTGATAAATAAAAAATAAATAAATATTAGAAAATAAAAACACCAAAGACAAATAAAAAATAGCAGATAAAAATAAATCACATAAAAAATTATAGTAAAAGTGCAAGGGAAAAAGGACATTATCAAGAAACTACTGAACATACGGCTATTCAATATTAGTACTGAAGAGCAAATGCTCAAAAGAGGCATAAACGAGGCAACTCGTCAAGAAATGAATGGAAAAATTACGTTAAAAAACCTTAAGTCTCTAAGCTAAATACAGGAAACAAATAGTACATGTCAATATTTCACTTATTCGGGCCCCTTCATTACAGAAAGAGAATATTAGCTTAGGAAATAAACAAAGCATATCTCAAGCTCAAAATGCAGCGAGACACCAGCTAGAAGAAACACCCCACCGCCACCACCACCAGCCCCAAGGCTTAAATGTAAACACTATAGCCAAGTAAGCAAGGGATAAGTTGAAATTAATTTTCTTAGCTTTTTTTTTTTTTAAATTTTCGATAAAAAAATTATGTATTTGAATTTCTTAATCATTGTATGAGAAAACATAATATCAAAATCAGGATAAAATTAACATACTATATGTCTGGATTAATGTCTAAAAATAAATTATAAAACAAATAACAAATCTGTTATTAATAATATATTAAATATTAACATTATTGAAGGTCGGTGAACATCGCTTTTGCCATAGTTTTCCAATAACAGTATAAAAATAACATTCATGGATCATCAGTGGTGTAGTAGTTGGCATAAGAACCTACTACGCACAAGATCGTGGTTTCGCCGACTGGCCTAATGATTTTTAAAGGGTGTAATAATTCAGATATGCCGTCCTTCGGAAGAGACGTTAAATGGAGGTCCCGAACCTGTTCTATGTCAGGCACTAGGAAAGATCCCTTTCCTAATTATGCCTGGAGAGGCAAAGTTTAGTACTCCCTTTGTAACAATGTCCGATCAGCCATAGCGGCATAAAGTGATATTCAGCGATACAGAGTAAATTTTTAATTTTTTAATCATGTACTATAGTAAAGCACGTAAAATCAAACTTTTAAAAGTTTTTTTAAAATATAGATAAGGAATGTTTAATGAGAAAAGTTGTGAGATTGGTATGGAGTGGGGATGAAGACAAGTGAAAAGAGGGGAGTTCAGTCTGGCTGGTGGCAGCGATGGGGCAGCACTGGGCACGCCTCTTCATCCTCTTCTTCATACCCGGTAAAAAACACAAAAACAAAAATCTTAAAAAAAAAATTATATAATTATCTTTTTTTATAGAGAAAAATCGAAAATTTAAATCTGTCCGTCTGTTAAAAAAAATATATATTTTTTACCACGTGACACAGTAAAAAAATACAATAAATGTTGTGTATCCTTAAGATGTGTGTAAGAGTGTGAGTGAAAAAACAAAATAAAGAAAGTCAACATTATATGAAAAAAACTACGGAACCGGAAGTTGCTATAAACCGCGATGGTATCGCCAGGAAGTAGTTCCAGTAATTAACATATCATCTTGTCTATATCATCTTGGAGCAGGTGAGTTATCGATATATTTAATTATATAGGATCCTACAGGAATAATGAATGACGCGAAAGAGGGATTATAAAATTAAATTATTACAATGCAATAAAGTATTATACAATGGTAAAAAAGAGCATGTTATATGTAATTGTTTTAAATTTTTATCAGTTAGCTTATTTTCAAAAAACGGTCTACTAAAGCATTTTATTCCAAACGAAATTATTTGTAGTGTGTTCTGTATTAACAATTTATAAGATTACAAATCAATATTAATGGAATTGTATATGGGAGTAATTCAAATTTATTAAACATATTAACATAGAAATATGTTTTTAAACATTATAAATCTGGCCATTATAAACTACGGTATCGTCTACTACCTGTTGATTGCAACGACCAATGTATTAATTTTTTGTAATATTTTAAGTAGAGAAAAAATGTTTTAAAAAAATACCACGGGGAGACAAATTAACAATGCTCTTTGTAATTATCTTGAAATACATCTTTGGAAAAAAAAATTAATGTATATCACTGGAAGAAAACAAAAAAGCTAAAAAAATACATATATAAAGCGTTATGAGTAACACAAAATGTAAAATAATAAAATAAATATTAAATATAATAAAAAATTGAAGTTTAAGATATTTTGATTATTCTTAATTAATCACAATATTCAAATTAAATCGGAGAAAAAAATATATAAAAAAGATTTAATGATAAGGATTAGAATAAATTTTATTTTCATACTTTCTTTTTTAAAAATATATATTTTTATATTTATTTTTGTTTCAATATCCCTATTAAATTATGATAAAAAAAAAAAATATGTGTTGTGAAAAAATTAGAGTGTATAACTTTTATTTCTAAAAAAGTGTTAAAGATTTTAATATTCATGTGGAAATAATAAATAGCACCTAATTTTAGCCAAATTCAATTTATCAGTTGTTGAAGGACAAATAAGAATTTATTTGTGAAAAGACTAACAAACGTTTTTGATAAGATTTTTACAGATTTCCGAAACTTTTACCATCATACAAACCTGATTTAGTATTTAAAACGAAAAAGTGCCTACCGTTTGATTGGTACAATGCTTCATAAAAAAAGTAACATATTTAGGTTAAATTATTTGAACTGTGCTCTTATGGAATGAAATTGCGACTCCGCAAAAAAAAAAAAAAAAACTAACATTAAAATATTCTGTGTCGATAAGGTGTTATTTAAAACAACTAAAAATTTAACATTTTACAAAAAAACCTTAAGTTCCTTTCTTACATAAGTAACTTGTAAAATTCCGCTTTTATGTCCTTGTACAATAATAAACCGTGTATAATATATTTCTTTGGAAGCTTATTTCACAATCAGAATATTTATAGTTCATAATAAATAAGAATTCTCTCCTGCTCTCTCTATGACAATAATGTCTATGTTTCCATAAAATATTTTATTTACTAATAAATTATTACCTTATTTAGTTCTTATATCTTATATCTTTTATAGTTTATTATTTATTTATGTAAAAAATTTAAATAAAGGTTTCTAAACCGATAATGATGATAATAATATTTTAAAGGAATACTAACAAAAGGAATATACTTAATGACGACTGTCCGATTTCGAAATATTTGAAGATATTTAAGAAATATGTCAACGATAAATGTTATGAGGAAGAGATATCTAGTAAAAGGACTGGGTCAGTTGAACATACAAGTGTCTGAATTTAGATGTCTAAAAAACTTTAAAAAAAACAAACAAAAAAACGGCTCATGATATGTCAGTTCGTACATACTTGTGTTCTGAGTGTTTGCTTATTCACAATTACAAAACACATTTGATAGTAAAATTCCACATATTATTATCAGTAATTCAAAAAAATGTTATACTTGTAAAACGGTAGTAGATGTAATTGAATTCAGTGAGTGAATTTCCGAGCCAAAAATGATATACTAAGTGCGCTTTTAATTCTCAAGGAACTTATTTATTCTGTCTAATGAGTAATTATTTTAATAAATTAAGATATACCCGTTTTCCCTAGAAGAAAAATTAATATAGGAATCTAGGATTACAGGAAGAGTGATAAATAAAATCGGTAAGAAAGGATATAAAATTAGGAAATTAAAACAATTCTAAAGTAAATATTCTTTTAGGCTTCCACGACCACTATTATTACAAAAGACTTTGTTTATTTCTTCTGGTTTAGACCGTGTAGATAAATTTCTCGCCAATGTTTCGTCAACCATGCTGCTGACTTCCTCAGGGCTGATATGAGAAACTAAAGGAAATCTCAACCCATAACTAAAAGAATTTCAGCTCTGAGGAAGCCAGCAGCATGGTTCACGAAACGTTGGCGAGAAATTTATCTACATGGTCTAAACCAGAAGAAATAAACAAAGTCTTTTGTAATAATTCTAAAGTGGTTTTAAAATTAATGGCCATTTCAAGTTGCTTCACCGATATAATCGAGGGGTTTCCAGAATTTGTATAACTAATAGGCATATATTTAAATTTTAAACTAAGTAATTTTATATATTTAGATATTTTATTTTTTTATATTATTATTATACGTTTAATAGGCCTTTCATCAGACCACGCGAATCATCCTATTACACCACGCGATTCATAAAAAAATATGAGTCGTGAAAAAATTGAAGTGTATAACTTTTATTTCTAAAAAAAGAACTATTTGGCTACTTGTTCATCCATTACTCCTTCACTTAAGGTCATCTTCCATTCTTCAATCCACCACGGTCTTAGGGCTGTGGGTGCCGTCTTCTCTGAAATCAGTTCTTCTCTAAAAATGTTTTAATTTCCTTGTATGCCTAGTGTCTAAATACGTTCATTGTATTTATATATTCTACCATGTTTTCGAAGAATCCACATTTCAAAATTTTAAGCTATTTTTGAATAATTCAATAAAAATTATACCGGCAATTGTAGTTAAATTATATTCAAGAATATATTAAATAACAAAACAAAGTTTAATTTGTATTGAAAACGCCTATGAACTAATAAAAAGCATTAAGTGCGTCTGATCGTTTCCGCTAAACCTTCACGACCGTTCAGTATTGCCGGTAATGTATAAGCTCCTCACTATCTATATCCAAGTTATATTAATAGAAAAAACACAAATATTAGAAATATTTATTTGTTTGTTTGTTCATTTAACGTCACTTCCATGGTACAGTGGGAGCACTAAATTATGCCAATCCAGGTTTGATTAGGATGGTAATCTTTAACGAGAACCTGACATCATACAGGCTCGGGGCCTCCGTTTTACGCCTCTTTCGAAGTACGGCATAACCGAGGATTTTTTATCCCTTTTTAAAAAATCCTAAGGCCACCTCGCTGGCTTCCTATAATGCGCGATCTAGGCTGTTATGCTAACCACTAAACGACAGGTCGCCCGTGCCAAATTTTTAATTACAAGAACATTATTGCTGCGAAGATTACAAATGCTGTACCTCTTGGATAATAATGTAGATGGGATAATAGTTCTAGGCATAATAACAGTAGTATTAGTTCACGATATCGAGATAATTCGAATATCATTATAGTAATTATTGAAACAGGAAATTAAAACAAAACTAGTTTTTAGTTGTTAAAATCAAAGGACTTAGATATGAAGGATGGTTAGAACTGCTGAACCAATATTTACTTAAACCCAAGATCGTAATATGGTTCCTTGTTATCTTGACTCCTCGCCAAACCTTAACATGATAAGAAATGAAAGTAAACTTTTTTTTTGCTTTGTTATTATAAATAGTGTTTTTATTTCTTTTTTTAGTTCGGTGAATTAGGAGCATAGAATTTGTCTTGTAAATTCTTATAAATGTTTAAAATTATTCTTAAAAAGATTAGCTTACGAAATTAAGCATTTCGGTATCATGTACAATCATTATTGAAGACTAAAATCCGGTAGGAATAAATTCAATTTAATGCTATAAGTTAACATATATTTCATAACGGATATAAAGCCGCATAGGCAAGGGAAAAGTTTTTTTTTTTCGGTCAAATTTACTTATATATTGAAATTTGAATTATTAATATATTGAAACAGTATTATTGCAATACAACAAGTATAATGATATGAATGATATATAACGACATGGATAAAGGCAAGTACAGAAACTAATAGTACTCAAATATAAAAATCAACTGAAAAAGCCACGAGACCACCTTCTTTTCAGACGCCTCGGAGGACCGACAAATATGAAGATAGTTCTGACAGGCACAGTTCGGAAGCCACTCAATATTAATTGATATTGGGAAGTGGAGTTTCGATAGAGTTACGTAAAGTGGATCTTCGGCATAACAAGAAATCAATCGGAGGCTAATTGACAAAAGCATGCAATATCTAACACCGCATGTAATGAAGTAATTAACTATGTGTATATTTCTATGATGACTATATCATTATGTGTACATTTTTATGATGATTATATCATTATGTGTATATTTTTATGTCGAATATGCAATCATCTATATATTTTTAACACGCTATTATTAGCTACGCCTATATGTTACGTATGTATGTAACAGAATCTTTTAACCAGATTTTCGGTCACTTCATAATATCGAATTAAATTGAAACATTGTTGCTGAAGGACCGATGATATTACAATAATTTATAATGTTTGTCTCATCCTGACCACCATTAGCGATTTGCCATATCCGAAAAAACGGTAATGTCTAGTGCCAAATACGAAGGCATATATGGAATAAAGTTTGATTCGCATATTTTACAACAAATATATATATATATATATATATATATATATATATATATATATATATATATATATATATATATATATTATTGTGATTATTTAAATATTTTTATTTTGAAGAGAAAAGATTTGTCCTGTTCGGGATTCGAACCCGGGTCCTCCGCATCTCTATCGTGGTAGAGTACCGTGCTATCTTTTCTCTTCAAAATAGAAATATTTAAAAAATAAATAATAGTTTAAAAACCACACACACATGTGCTAAAGCAAGGAAATAAAACTAAAACGTAGAAGATAATTTCCAATAAATTTAAAATAAGAATAAACGTTTGAACAAAAATTAATTTTATCGGAAAACAGCGTGGAGTTAATGGTGTTAATTGTTGTGAATAATTTATTGACTGATAGTGGTAAACTTAAAATAATTATGAAAATATCTTAAAAATACCTCTCGCGCTTTTTGACGATAAAATGATTTTAAACTATTATTTATTTTTAATCAGAGTATTTACAAGGATATAAAGTTATTTAGCGTGAACGACGAGATGGAACGTGTACTCTACCAAAACCAATTAACGTTGAGCCTTCTAAATTGCGCATCCACAGATCGAACATATGTTCCACCGCTGGCCCAGAATTTGTCAAAACAATCAGTTTTAATCCAATACCCAACCATTGGAGTAGATATTTCGAAATCTTGAACCCGATACACAGTTTTACGATGTGTTTCTTTTATTCATAAAGTTTTTAAATTCTCAGCTCCCCCTTAACCTGATGAAATGAATTTGAGAGTCAATATTATGCGTTACATGATTACGCTATAGGATGCATATTATTACCATTTAGAACCTGCTATCCTTGCTGTGATGAAACCTGTCCTTTATGGCTACAGATATTTATCTTTAATCCACCAAGTGTCCTCTATACGTAAAGTTCAAAGACAACGAAGACCACAAACATAAGTAGGAAGATGCAATAACAACCTAGAAATAAATTACCGCAAATGGATAGCCTCAGTTTCAAACAATGTTTCGTTTTTAAGTTAAAATTATAGACATAGACGGATATGCTTTTCTTTCTTTTCTTTGCCGATGACCAAGCATTGGTCACATATAACAGAGATGATCCGGAAGAGGCGCTGATGGCCCTGGAAAAAGAATACAGGCTATACAGGCTAGGTTCTACGAATAAATGTTGATAAGAGACCGAATGCCTGGCAGTGAACTGCAGAGCAGCCACAGGCCTTCATATTAGCGGGAAAGTATGCAAGCGGGTGGACTCCTTCAAGTAATTAGGGTCAACAATAGACGGAACGGCAAGTCGGAACCCGAAGTAAGGAGGAGAGTTGGCCTGGCAAGAAGGGTGACTAGAAAGTTGCACCCAGTTCTTTGGAACACAGTCATCTCAACGGACAACAAAAGACGTATTTTCAGAAGTATTGTTGAGCCCTCCCTCAGCTGCAGAGATGAACTTTTGGAGGAGATGCCTGAGGATCACCCGCCTCGATAGAGTCAGAGGAAGACCCCGAACCCGGTGGAAGGACTGCGTGGAGGAGGAGATGGCCGGCAGGGGACTTGAGGAGGACTATAAAATAACTATAAAATATATCAAATGATCTTTTCTTCCATCACCGAAAAAATGTAAAGTTAATAAATAACTAAATAACTAAATTGGAACCTTCCATTTTCTCATCCCTCTTAAAATGTACACAGTAAAGTACATGAGATCCGATCCCAATCCTACTTGAGACCTTCAAACCCAAAGGGGCTAAGAAAAAAAAGATCTTTTCTCTTCTTAATAAAAAATCTTATCTTATAAAAAATAAAAAATCTCTTATCTTTTCTCTTCAAAATAAAAATATTTAAAATTGTACAATTAATAAATAAATAAAATAAAATAAACTAACCTGAAAACCTGTAACCACTACGACCCGTGAACGAGTCTAGGGATCAGTACATGGTAGAGACAGTACTGTTTCATGGACAACGGTGCTGCAAGGTGACGTCCTAGGTCACGCTCAACCGCCAGGTTTCCCCCCTCCCTTATTTTGTGTATCCTATTTTTATAATATTTTATAGAGGCTGGGTGAGTCCCAGGAGGGTCCTAGATCCCATATGATCCATCTCCCGCCGCAGATTAAATAAAAGTAACTGCCTGTAGCGGGATTTGAACCAGGCAACTCAGTGCTCTACCACTGAGCCACCCCGCTCCCAAAATAAATTATAATAATATATAATGACGTAAGTCAACAAGATCCTAATTAAAGTAACGTTCAATGAACTTATGAATGAAATTCCCCTTGTATACATCACAAATTGCGAGAACACGGGGATAAGGGATTAGAGAAGAGAATGGATTTGTCCGACCGAGGTACCAGGATAGCTCCGTTGGTAGAGCACCATGACGGAAACATGGAAGACCCGGGTTCGAATTCCGGTTCTGGGCATATCTTTTCTCTTCAAAATAAAAATATTATTAAAAAATAAAATTATAACAATTAATAAAAAAATTAAATAAATTATAATAATATAAATTATATCATTGTAACTAAAAAAAAATTGATAAAATATAGGATATTTGATACTGTGTTACTTAAAAGTTTTACAAAGTATGAAATAGTTACTAATAAAGCACTATCCATACCTTGCGCATACACATGACCCAGATAAGTGTAAATTGCAACCGAGCGACACGGACTGGGTGAAGGGTGCCGCCAACCATTTCCTCATTATCTCCCAATTCTCACGCTCTCCAACACTAGCTAATCTCCCCCCCGCGGCTTTTGACCGTCACTATAAACACAATTTTTAACATCCTCATTCTGTATCAATAAAATAGCAATAAATAATAATTAACATATAGGAGGCTGTAATAAAACGGTCCGCAAACCTGATGGAAAGGAAATACTTATCTATACACAGAATAAGAACACTCATTAAGAAAGCACACGTTTAATGGTAAAACATTATAAGTCATTAAAATGATAAAAATAAGGCACTAAACTACAGTGGTGAAACTGGAATGCCTATTTGTGAGCGAATGGCTAGAATTAAACTATGGATCAGATAAACTTAATGCACAAGGAGGAAGAATCATGAGAAAAATCTCAGGCTCGGGGAAAACAATAGAGGAATAGAAGTTGAGATCTAATGATACCTATACAGATATAGAGGAACATAGAAAACATAACGGAAACAATAACTACAGAAAATTGTATTTTTTTGGTCATATTTCCAGAATAGATGATTCGGGATTAACTAATAGAATAAGAATTTAGGGGAGTAACAAATCCTTAGTTGTACTACCTTCGAAGGAAAGTAAAATGGTGGTTTGTACGATGTTAGGTACTCGTTAAGGATCTCTATCCTAATTCTACCTGGATAGGCAAAATGTAGGACTCATACTCTAGCGATCAACCGATTACTCATAGCAGCAGTAAGTCCTTACGTCCCTTTGAAAGGAAGTCATAGCCGAGGGTTTTTTCTACCTTTTTTAAAAAATCTTAGGACTACCTGCCGGGCTTCGAACCCGAGATCGGGGGCATAATAGAGTGTTGTTCTATTACCACTACACCACAGGCCATCCCTGTATATAAATAGTGAAATTGAATAAAAAAAATAAATGATTTTTTATGATTAATTTGCATAATGGGTTTATTTGATTAATTCGAAGTGATTTTTTAACGTCAAAATTAACCAGTAAACATATTCATCAGACATTCTAATCGCAAAGAATGTAGAAGATAAATAAACACGGCTGACTCTTCAAGGTTTCACACGCTATAAAGGAACAGTAACAGTTGTGAAGGAGATATTAAACGAATTTTAAATGAAGAAACAATCGATTATTCTATATTTAGCCAAGAAATAACGATTAATTCAATATTGATAAATCCACCTCTTGAAGTGAAAATATTTCTTAACGGGGCAAAGGTCGATAGTGCCATTCCTGAATGCGGATTTCCTTTACGACTGCCACATAAAAATATGATTTATTTCCATGACATTCAATGAACAAAAGGCATAGTGAAGTCAAAATAGATGTAATAATAATATTATTAAGGAGAACTTAGTAAGGGATAAATGTCGAATCTGATCCAAAACGAATGGATGCATTCAGCAAGTGGCGAAGAAATACGAAGCTTTGGTGTCCAGACTGGAACCAACTACTTATTTAGGCATAATAATTTAGCAAAGACTTATCACCAATATATGCGCAGAATATTGGGACTATTGGGCAAGGAGGAGGTACCTACACAATACGTCAGAAAAAGAAACACGCCACAAAAAAATACACAGAAAATTAAATTGATTGAGACGAACGAATAAGCACGAACCACCTGGCCGAACCTTCCGGATAAATTGCTGATCCATAAAAGAAAGAAAATTGCTAGACTCATAGAAGTAGTGATACTAACTACTGAACACAAGAGCCGGAAATTTCAGAAAAATTAGCTTTGTTGTTGAAATTACTCTAACATCTAGAAATAATGCTAATGACTCCAATACTCATTTCATCGGATGACCTAATACTTAAAAGAACACGAGATAAGGTCCAAATGGTCTAAGACTTGATTAAAAAAAAAAAAAATAGCACAAAAGGGAGTTCTGTTGGACACTTGCAGTCAGATCAATTGTCAGAAAATTCTTCAATCAGTAAAATCTGTTGGATTCCTTCGGTTATAACTTTCTGAACTGCGGGGTCAAATACAGAAGATTACATGAGTCTTAATAATAATAATAATTACAGACTTAGCGAATCTGAAGGCTCGATACCAATACTACCAATCTCTGCTTACAAACTTCTGTCCACCGATCACTATCCAAACCCAAATCCGCAAGGTCACTATTAACGCAATCTTCCCACCTACATCTCGGTCCACCCCTCAGACGCTTCCAGTCGTCACATCATTTACTAATACGTACTAATAATACGTTTTTAGTAAATCATTCGTTACTAAGCCTGGCAAATTTACTTAGAAACAAGAGTTTTCATGAATAATGTATATTTTGTTTATAAATAGCAGGAATTTCCAGCCCGAGCCGAGAAATATTTCTGGGTACATTCTCCTGGAAACTGGAAATTGGGTATTTATAGCCTTTTCCGCAGAAGTACGAGACCCCCATCCACTGTACTCAGAAATGGTCAACTCAAAAGATCTGTCTATTTAAAGATGAAATAGTAGTGGAAGTTAGTTATTAAAAAAAACCTGTACCACTACCACCTGAGAACGTGTCTAGGGTTCAGTACATGGTAGAAACTGTACTGTTTCATGGACAACTGTTCTGCAGGGAGGTGATTTGCCCTAGATCACTCTCAACTGCCAGATTTTTCACCCTTATTTTGGGTACCCTATTTTTATAACATCCGCTTTTTTTTTTTATCCGCTCCCAGTTATTAATATTAAAACAAATAATATAATTATATTTTTACATTAATTATATATTAAAATTTATTACTGAAAACTCACAAAAAATGGTCATTCTGTAATCTTCTGAAACTGTTATAAATTAGATTGCTGGTCGAGTTTCATCCTATAAGCGCGCTTACATATTTGACAAACAACGGCAGATCCAAGCGTGAACTAACGCCAACCAACCAAACAAAAGGCTTCAAATATTAGGCAAGCCAACCCTACACGCTTGAGTTGTGGGCTCTGGCTGTTCGGCAAACGTGTAAACACATGTTTATGTGGTTTTCGGTTTCAAATTATTCAAACCAACCAATCTCCAAACACATTATGTGTAAAACCAGGATCTAGTTTATTTTAAAAAAAACACACAAAAAACTGTACCACTAGTACCCATGAAGTGTCTTGGGTTCAGTACATGCTATAGACTGTACTTTTTGTTAGACAACGCTTATGCAGGGAAGTGATTTGTCCTAGATCAAGTTTAACCGCCAGGTCTCCACCTTATTATCGGCATGGCAAATCAGTGCTCAGACACAGAGCCACTCCAACCTCCCCGATTCATATTTAATTATATATAACTATATATTTTATAGAAATATTCATACAAGGTTCAATTTCAATTATAATGATTTTTACTAAACTGATACGACTCATCATATCTTTGAAAAGGGAAAAAATCACGATTTTAATAATTACGTTAAATATTTTCTTTAAAACGAGAACCATTTTGACATCCAGATCTCACCTAAATGGATATGGTAAATATCCTTCCTCTTATGACAGCTACAAAATCCAATTACAAGAGATTGAGATCCGCTTTCGAAGAACGGTCTGGAATGGGCTGAGAGACACGATAATAAGTTAGGCCTGGTTCTGAAAACTGCAAGAGATATGTTGAAGAACACTTAGGGCATAAAGCAGTTCTGACGTGTTTCCCGCGTGCCTTAGGGTGAATCGCCCCAGAATACTACTTAAAAGAGAGGAGGATAGAAGCGGAGTACGATGAGGGCAAGAAATGATGGTGGTAACTTGTAACGAAACAGAAGTTAAAAGAAGAGGAATGAAAAGTAGCTAATTTTTTAAGTATTTTTATTTTTAAAGAGAAAAGATATGCCCCTCTCCGCCTCAGAGGATCCGGGTTCGAATCCCGGCCGGGGGCATATCTTTTCTCTTTAAATAAAAATATTTTAAAAAACATTAATACAATTAACAAAAAAATTATATAAAAAAAAGTAGTTAAGCTTTCTCTTTGTATGCTGAGGAACATAGAAGCTAGAAACATGATCTAGAAACTCAGTCAATTATTATCGACTCAAAATAGTTATTCAATTGGCAATGGAACTGAATCTGGCTTTGAAATGAACAGAACTGGTTTCATTATTTAACTCACTTAAATTTTGTTTTTATATTATGCTGAGAGCGCATTTAAAATGTTTCAGTTCTGAAATCTGCTCAGTAATGAAATAGTTATAGTGTGCCTTTACTTATTGAGAAATAATTCTTAAGGCTTCAGATAAATATCTATTTACTATAAATCAACTTCTCGAATAAAATAACTCTGTCGGGTATCTCCTTTTATTTTATTATTTTTTCTATAATTATAAACGAATATTTTTAGTTAATTAATTAAGAGCCAGATAGTTTTTTTAAAGTTTATATTAAAATTAAAATATGTTGAGACTTAATTCTTTTGATTCATCCATTTTAATCAAATTCTCGAATAGGATCACCCAGACTGTGAAATATAATTCAGTTACGATTTAGAACAACCCAATTATCTATGATTAAAACATTGATTAATAGTCCCAAATTTCGTTCGAGAATATCCAGAATAAATGCTCCATGATTTAGCCATGGGGATTATAATGATGTTGGCTCGTGGCCAAGGAAGACTACTTGGGAGGGGTCACCACACTTAGTTATTATTACTAAACTATCAATTACTAGTAATAAAGATAATAATTTTATTTATATTTATTACATCAAAAAACTGCCACTTGACCCTTTATAATATTAATAATCCATTCTTAAAAATAATTTAAAAGAGTCTAAATAAATGTTACTTGAAACCGATAACCATAAGCTTTTTTACGTCTTGTTTCATATAAAAAAAAACCTGTACCTGTTACATGGTACATGTTAGAGACTGTACTGTTTCTTGGACAACGGTTGAGCTACAGGTGTTCTGTAGTGGATCACGCTCAACCACTAGATTTTTCCCTCTTATTTTGGCTACCCACTTTTTAGTGGATGGGTGAGCCCCAGGAGGGTCCCAGATCCCATATGGTCCATCTCCGGCTGCTAACAGACTAAATAAAAGTCTTGCCTGCAGCGGGATTTGAACCAGGATTTTCAACATGGCAACTCAGTGCCTGAGCCAAACCACCCATTTTTTCATATAGGCTCAATAAAATATATTTATATATTTATACAAATTCAGCACTCAAATTCTATGTATTATAAATATTATCAGTCTGTCAAAATAAGGTTTTATTGTAAAGAAGCCAATGTAATAGGTTATTATAGTTCAACAGTAGTCCTCATCAGACATTTCCCCCCCCCCCCCGATTTTTAGATTATTTAATATACTTTCATATAATCACATACATAATTTACTGTACAATGCATAGTTTTTAAGCTAAGATAAAATAAAATTGTCTATTTATCATCACTTTTAACACTGAATTTTCTAAGATATGTAAAACATATTCGAAAAGATAAAAGACTTTTGGATTTTTTTAAAGGTTACAACAATTTTTCTTACTATATATACATTTGATATGTAAGTAATTGGAAACAAAAAATTAATGGAAAGCGGGAGTAGATTTTAGAAAATTACAAATGAAGTTTTTCTTCGTGATTTTTTTAAGATTCAGTGTATTCAGTCGACTGAAAAAATATAGAATTAACCAAGAATCTTGGGTTGTTTATGATATAAGGCTAAGTACGCAAATAGCACCTTCATTTTAAGAAAGGAAAAATCAATACCTGAAAATCTGTTTATTATATTATTATTTTTGTGCACTGGCGCAGTATCGCATCCAGCAAATTTGATCAGAATGCTTCTTGATTTGCTGGAATATGAAACTTCTTCACCAAATACTGTTTTCTGAGCAAATAGCTGTGTTTTGTTAATCTTCTCATAGGAAGCTTAACCAAGGTAACAGAGAATAGGAAAGAGAAAGAATAAGAGGATTTTGGTGATAATGTGATGGTAACTGCAATTGCGCAACATTCCCTTCCTCAACATAATATCAATAAAATTTACGAACCAGAATGCTGTGCTGTTGCAGTTACATAACATTTAATTATTATTTTAAAACCATATTTATTTCGTAATAATTGTTGAATATATTTAAAAAATTAATATTTGGTAGTCTTTTGCGATGCTATTTTATTCCACAAATAATTAATTTTTTTATTACGTCTACATTAAAGGCATTAAGGATAAAAATACTATTTATATTGTCCTACAACAATTATATATTTTTTCAAAAACCTATTCAACGTTCTGCTTTTCATCCCCTGTTTTTTTCTAAGTAACGATGATTTTTGCTTTTCCAAAAGGATATACTTTTTGTCTCGTGACTCCATTTTATTTGGATTTATTTTTCCAGCCGATTATATATTTGACATGGCTGTGAAAATAGATCGAGGATAGATAATATCAAATGCATCAATAAGTAATTTATTATAATAATTCTGAATATTTGGGACGAATTTGAGTGACTACGTATAGAGATTCCCGGCTTGTTAACTCGGAACTAAGCTGCAGGATCGTTCCCATATCACGAGGTGCCACAGCTTAGTCCAACCTCAAGCCCCTATCGATCGGGATACAGGCGGCATCAGGCTGGATTATACTCCCATTCACGTCACGGCATATCCCCTGATAATTTACGACATAACGATAACATTCCAAACCAATATGATCTGGTATGTTAACACGCCCATTTTGACCTCTGGTGTCCTTGCGACCTATAACGCGTACAACTTTCTTTATACACCAGGCGTGTACTTGTTAGCTTTCTTGTTTTAAAATAATTCTTCAAGTAATTACTATTTTTTCCACAGCATATATATTATATATTAGCAAGGGATAAACTATAGGGAATTCACAAAATAAATGTGCAAACATATATATAGTGAACAAAATTAACACAGAGGGAGGATTCAACAGATCTCCAGACTTTGTAAACAGAAGGTGACCGAACCTTTTATATTGATTGAGGCCGAGTTGTTCATTTGAACTGGAATTGGTCTGGCTATTCGACTGGAAGGATTGAACCGCAAGCGGCAATCTACCATAAAAGGATATGAACAATTTACAGCTGAAATTAAACAAAACCTAGTTATTGTTTTAGTGAAATGGGATATAAAGAATTAAAAACAAATTTTCAAGTCTAATATAAATAAAAACATTAACAATTACAGTCTTTATAATAAAGCTTTAAATGGAAGAAAATAAAACATTGAACTAATAAATAAAAATCTATTAATGTATGTAATGATAATTGTTAATAAAATGATTCACCAATGCTTATTAATTATAGAAAAAATTTCAAAGATCAGGGGCTCATAGCCCTGCAAGTGGCCTTAGAATTTCTTAAAAGGAGAAAAAAACTGTAGTTATCTATCCCGTCCTTCGGCAGGAACGTAACATGGAGTTCCCGCACCTGTACGGAGTCAGTTACTCGTTAAAGGTCCCTATCCTAATTAGACTTGGATAGTATGAAATTAATGACTCCCAATGTACTCGTAGCATCGTCCGATATGCCATCATAGTATTAAGTGCCATCATAGCATAAATAAGTTTAATTGAATAAAAAATATAACAAATTCTATAATTGCTTGACATTAAAAAAAAAAAAATGAAACAGATAATATTGAACCAAATTATAAAACAAATAATAAGAGAACATCCATAAAACTGTTTAACATAAAAAATAATTGAATAAATAAATAATGTAAACAAAAATTGGATTACTAAATAGTCAGACGTTCTGACCTCTTCGATATTATTTTACTATTTTATATTTTAATTTTACCATATTTTATTATTTTCTAGTTTATGCATTTCTATGTAGGCAAAAATACAGTTTCCTGAAACGTAATATTTATACACATGAACAACTTAGTATATTTCAAAATATCCATATTCTTTCTTTTTACATATTGATGTTTTTCACATCCACTAATCCTTTAAAAATATAGAGACGCGATTTATCCATATTTTTATTTTATTATTACATTCCCAAATATTAGAATGTTATCTAAGCTGGCAACCCAATCTTAGTGTTGAGGTATGCTTTCTGATATAAAGAAACATGGATGAATATTGTTGAGAGAGATAGTTTCATGAGCTTTGTACCTGTCAGTATAATATATATATATATATATATATATATATATATATATATATATATATATAATTTATATTTTAAAGAAAATAAGTAGATTCTATGTAAGCCTATTACTTAAATTTGTTTTTCCAGTAATAATAAAACTAAAATCTTTTATAAAGCAAATTAAATCTCATTTTTCTTATGGGACACATGCTCCCAAGGATGCTCTGGGCTTATATACCTATACTCGTATATAGGCTGTTGCCTAAACTTCACTTTATTTTTAATTAGAATATATTATTAATTATCTATTAGATACTGTAACGAATAATTAAATAAGAAAGGATTATTGATATTTTGATTTTTTATTACGTTTTTAAAAATCGTTAACAATTTTAACGATTTAGCGTTCAGCTGTGAGATAGAATTTGCAAGGAGATGATACTTGTCCTAAGCGCCAGGTTGAATATCGATTGAGAGCTTGCTAATTCCTACTTCACCACTATCAGCAAAACAATTAGCACATACTGATAAGATTAACGTAGGGTTGGCGATACCAAGACAAACTTGAAGAGCATTATAAATCAATTCTAGAGCCGTATTAAAGAACTAAAAAGTAGAAATTTTTACATCCGCCTTCGACAACATTAAAACAAAAAAAAACTTGGATTTGTAACAGGTTCCATTGTGTCTCAATAGGTCGAAAACTGTAGAGAAAAAATAAATAAGCAGTCATGAGTGCAGAAGTGATAACTCAAGGCTTTGGAATAACTAAGTTCTTTGTTGAATTTCTAAATCAATTATACTCTGAATCATTTTTTTTTTATTTTAGATTGATTATTGATATTTACAACTATAATAATATTACAAGTAAATCTAATATGAACAAAATGACATGAAAAAAAAAACACTTGTGGAGAAACTACCCATCGGTAGCACTCCAATAAAGTTCTATAGTAGAAAGTATCGAGGCAATATTCTTTTTAGACGCCTCGGAGGATTATCAGGAATAGTATGGGAAGCAAGTTGAGAGACTAGCGGATTGAAGTGTGTATGGAGCTTGTCATGGAAGGATAGGTAGGTATCTAGTTTGGGCCAAATCAGCAACATTTGCGATATTAAGATCATGATGGATGAGTTTGTTTGTGACACAATTTTTGGATTGTAAGGATTGGATACGAGATTAATTGGATGGTTTAGTAGAGGCCCGAAACTCGACTCCCGAAACTCGACTCCGTAGGTCCAAATAGGTCTGGTAACTGTCATGTATATTAGTCTTTTGTAATTAATTGGGAGCTTAGAGCGTTTGTCCTGTAAATGTTGAAGTAGGCGAAAACGTCGAGCAGTTTCTTGTCTTTTCAGTCTTTTATGAGGATTCTCTGAATTACTTAAATTTGAAATTTGTAAATTAAAATTATCAGCAATAGTCTGTATTTCACCAATACTGACACAGCGAACAATAATTGCATACATTTTCAAGTGGTTTATTTATTAATCAAGGAATATGATGGGCTGCAGAAGCCCAATACAATAAATCAATAATTTAATTGAAATAATAATTAGTATACAGTTATATTATTTCAATTTTACCATTGTTATCATCGTTAAGTTCAACAATACTTACATCATTTGTACTTTCATAAAACATGACATTTAACCATAACAAATAAAATCTTTTAGATTTATTGTTACGTTAACAACTCAACATTGTCGCCATCACGGTTTATCTGGAAGAATTTTGGAATAACGTGCGCTGCAATCATTCAACACATTTTGTAACAATTTTTGGAATTCTGAGATGAAATTCGAAATATAAAAATAAGATTCTCCGTCCTATTTGTATATATAGAAAATGAATGGAAGAACATTATGAGGTATTACTTTTAGAATATTTCAAACGAAGGATTTGTCAATCAAAAATATGATGTTAGGGGAGAGCAGTCTATATATATATATATACGTTGTGCATTATTTACTGTTATGCGACGTTTCGACCCGATTTGTAGACATTCATAAGATCTAAAACGAAATGAAAGATTTTGAATATATGATTACACATTTCGTTTATTATCGACAGTAAAAAATGACAGTTTATTCAATTTATAAGCTTATCCACTTAGATATACGAGACAATAAGTTACTATTTAAGTTTATGTAATCAACGATTTCACGTGTAACTTAACGTGTAAGAGATACATTCTGTATAATTATAGTTTTTTCGCAAACATTTTATTATCACTTTTACCTATACTTACCTATACATGTAACTATTTTGTACACTGCAATATCAGGTCTGGTTAACATACTTTTTCCAAAGTAAAAAAATAATAAAACGTTCATTTTGTTTATTCTCGTTCGTTGGAAACATTTTCAAGGTTCACGGTTTTAATGACAAAACATTTTTTTACTTCAATATTTTTAATGCGTTAAAACATTTATTAATAGGTAATTAATCTTTCACGCTCATTAAAAAAATTATTTTTTAATGAGGACTAGTCAGATCTGAAGGAGTGTTTGGTAACGATAAAGAATTACTAACTTATTTTTATTATGTTTTAAAGTTCTTATCGGCTTTACACAAAAAAATAAAATGATTTGTGCTGTGTAGCCATGGACATGAAACTTACACGAGATGGATTTTTCTCAATTATTTAAGAAAATTATTCATC
This sequence comes from Arma custos, assembly GCA_037127475.1. Classification (NCBI taxonomy): domain Eukaryota; kingdom Metazoa; phylum Arthropoda; class Insecta; order Hemiptera; family Pentatomidae; genus Arma; species Arma custos. The sequence goes on from CM073762.1 coordinate 90,019,454, forward strand.
AGTAACCAATCATTAATTGGTCCTTGGCTTTTAATCGGTCTGAACTCGGGGTTGGTTAGTTCTTAGTGTGGAGGTTTAGTTCTTGAATGGAAGTTTCAAGATTGTAAGTATCGAAGTCACTTTACGAAAATTCAGCCCAGTTCTCTTAGCATTTCCAAACAATCGACTGTTATTTTGAAATATTCAAACAATATCACTACTTAAGAACTTCGTTGATTATTGTAATTTTTAATAATTATTCCCTAACAGAAAATGCGTCTCTTTGTTTTTGGCGATTTATAATCCCCAACTACTCAATTAAAACCAATCACGTGTAGAACAGTTTGTTTAATATCATAGGAATATCGAATTCTTTACTGCCTTTTTAAGAGAATTGCACGAGGAAGAATTAGAAGTTGCGACACCCCAGGATAAGGGTGGAAGGTCACAGGTAGCAGCAGGTCAGGAGGTCATACTGCCTGTCAACTGTCTAATTTTCTCGTTGCCTAATTGATTCCAGGGAAAGAGAAGGAGGGAGGGAAGAGAGAGAGGGTGTGTCTATGTGTGTGTGTGAAAGAGAGAGAGAAAGGAGAGAGAGAGAGAGAGAGAGAGAGAGAGAGAGAGAGAGAGAGAGAGAGAGAGAGAGAGAGAGAGAGAGAGGAGAGAGAGAGAGAGAGAGAGAGAGAGAGAGAGAGAGAGAGAGAGAGAGAGAGAGAGAGAGAGACGGGGGGGGAGGGGGAGAGATGTCCTAAACGAACATAGGACGGTAAGGCTTAGACTGTTTAAGGCTCAAAAACAAACAGAGCTTTATGAGTTAACGCTAAAACAATAATAATAACGATAACAATATACTGTCGCTCGGGCCCATGACAACTTGCGTACGTGTCATTACCGTGACAATTACAAAACATTTTACTCAGCACGAATTTATTATTAAACTGTTGAGTTATATTCGAGTCAGGCGAGGTATATATTTGAAGCGCCAGTGAATAAGTAATTGAATCGAATTTCGCCCAAAATTATTGCACTGCAGGAAAGGAAATAGTGTCATTCTAGGACATTAGAGGCTAATCAGGCTTTGGCTTGGAATGGAGTTATTGATTATTTTGTGACTTAATTTCAAGCCAAAGACTAAGTCACGATTCCGCTTCCCTAAGCATAGTTATAGCTCTCTGGAGGAAATTCGACTTAACCATTTAATCACTGGGACTGCCAATAACGTCGACACAAATGAAAAGTATCGAAAGTGAAAAGCAGCACTTTTCAGGAGAGTAAGAAAAACTGTTCCAAGGTTCTTTAAAAATCACTCCGTATCTTCAAACGTAGCTTATACTATGCCTCTGCACATCGTTTTGAGCCTATGACTAACCTGATGACTATCTATCAATTCCTATTTTAATCGCTATAGATCTAAAACGAAGAATTCGATACAATGTATTTGTATCGACGGCATGAAACTATGTAACGATTGAATAAAATAAACTTTATTGGTGATATAATTTTTGTACGAATGAACCTGCTCTCTAAATACCACCTAAAATGTAAACATATTAGGGATAAGAATAGATAGCTAATGCGGTCTAATTCTCACAAGGATAAACTAGTTCGACTAGGACAATTCCTTGTCAATTTCTTATGTCATTCTCTAAAAGAAAATTATGAATTGGTGATGAATAGTGTTAATCAGATGAAGAGGAAGGGCCTAAATAATAAGAATTATTTGCAATGATCCTACAACAATAAGGCGAAGGTTTACTAACTGCGTAGGACACAGAGGCAGGAAAAGCAATCAGGAAGCAAGATAAGCTTGCCTAGCAATGTTTGCTCAATAGGAATCGATTTTTCACTTCGATGTTTACACCCCTTATGGTGAAACGAGGCTAGATAGAAGGGGAGATAATTTTGAAAAAACATAGGAGTAAGTAAAAAAAAAGAAAACCTCCCCTGCCTTTAGAGGGTGTGCTCCAATGTCTACCATCAATTCTATCCGAGGCGTTTCTTATCACCGGCTCAAGGGATCGCGTGCATCTTCATTTGCATCTCCTTCAGCAGGGACCATTCTTCTCCACCATACCCTTCCTGATTAGTCATCCCACTGATGAATAAGGATACAAGTGTCGATTAATCATCTCTGAAATGTTAATTAATCAATTAGGGATCATCATCATCATAATTCTTCCCTCTTCTACTGATGTGCGGTTCGTATGAGGCTCTGTAGACAGGATCCTCTCTTTACTTACTCCCCCATCCGGTGCAGCTACCTCGGGAAGGGGATCCTAGGGTGTGTACTGTAAGTGAATTGTGTATTGTTCTGAGAGCATTGGTGCTGTGTACTAAACTCGGGAACCGCGGGAACGTAAATCCTCATTATCAGTATATGAGTAACACTCGAGTCTCCTAAATTTTTCTGTCTAATCACACTGAAAAACTTTTTTAGTATGCTTTGTAAAACTTCCTACAAAGGTTGATTTACTGGTATAAGCCCTATCGAAACATTCTTTGTGGACTGAAAAATAAGGCAGGAGAAAGTAACAAACGCAATGTTCCGTTTCGCAATGTGGAATCTTATCCCATCTAAAGAAAAACATATAAGAAATATGTATAACATATTTTTCAGTATCAATAATATAAAAAATCTAATAATTAAAATTTATTATAAAAAACAACAAAACAGAAATAAAAATAATTAACAAAGAAGTTATCAGTCATAGTCCTAGACCATGCCTATTCCATCTTCTCCGTTGTTCTCGCTATAGAGTAACCTCATGAATGAAATTCTCCTTCGAGGATAAACGGGAAATCAGAGCTAAGCTTAGAAGTAGAGAGGCAGGGTTAAGCCAATCTCTAGCCTATGCCAAGCCTCAAGTTGGCAACTGTCGCTTAATGAGTTTGCCGGAAGATTGTCTCTCGTATTCTCCTTACCTGAGGAGCGTAACACTTCAGGTCACCCGGTAATTTAAATCTCCAGAGTTATAAACTCGATTAAACTGACGGCTATTAGAGGAGATCGATGGAGGGGTGACTTGAGACAAGTTGAGGCCAAGTCCGAGTAATGGAGATTTTCGCTTTAATTTAATTTTGGTCAAAGGTGTTAAGCTCTAAGTAATGGGTTTTAATCGACCCGATAAGTATCCTGCCTGCCTATTAAAGTTTCCAAGGTAAGAAACGTTAAAAGGCTTACATGGTGATGACTCGAGCGAAATCACCAACGAGGAGAAGGCATTGAAGTTGGATAGTAGATTTTAACTCTAATTTATATTTATTTTACTCCCAAATTATTATTGATATTACATTTAACCGGTATTGCTCAGTATCTTATAGTTAGCTGAAATTTTAGTTCAGGTTCAAAGTATAGTAAGCAATTTTAAAACATTAGATTAAAACATTAGACTTAAACAGTCTAAAAAATCCTTCCCTAAGTTAGGAACATTCAATAGATTTCTTCTTTATGGAAGGCTTTTTCGATCCAAATAATATTTGTGTTGTCGCAAAAAAGAAGTTCTGCCAACAATTAAGATTGAGATGGCCATCGACGGTTGATTTACTGACTTCAAATTTTCCTATCAGTCAAACAGTTGTTCCGGGATTTTCTTCCAGAAAAGCTTGGATAACAACGTCATCAAGGGCAAATTTCACCCATGGTCTTCTTTGTCTACAAGGCTTAAGTCTCCCTCAAGAAATCCTTAGAACAACCGTAGAAAAGCGCACTCTCTTATACTGCCTTCGCCCCGGACTTCGTTGGTATCTCTGGCCATTCGGGGCTCGTTCCGGCCCAGTTTGAACTCGAAAAATAAAATTATACGAAAATCAAGGTTTGACGTCTCAGAAAAGACTGATTTATTTGAAAATAGCAAAATGTTACAGAGGAAAACAGGCATTTCTGTTTGAAAGAACATTAATAAGTATGTATTTACATTTATAAAAGTTAAAATCCATCAAACATAACAGTTTAATATTTGGAGGGTTATTTTAAATTTATTTAAACCATAAAATTAATTTCTTCCAAACATCTTCCATTAATTTTCCGGACAACCCAATACATACCAGGCGTGGATATGAACTGTGTGTGCATTGCTACAATTTTTTTTTTTTAATTATTATCATTAGATAGATGAATTTAGACGTTTATTTACTCGTAAAAAGCTGAATCCTGTTTTTTTTTCTTCTTTTTTTATGTATAAATTGATAACCTTTTGGATTTATTTATACATAAAAAAAGAAAAAAAAAAAATGATTCAGCTTTTTACGAGTAAATAAACGTCTAAATTCATCTATCTAATAATAACTTTTTTAAAAAAAATTGTAGAAATAGCGATTTATCAGTTGGGGTTTGTTACTCGGAACATATACAACAGTTGCATACTAAGCAAACCAATAGATTTAAGGCATTAAGTAAAACCAACAAGCACTTTAAGATGAAACCGAACTGTTTACCATTCAGCTGACGTTTAAAATGGATTTTTTTGTACGAGGGATTATAAATAGCTTCCAAAACTACGATTTAAATTCAAGAGGATCCTTTTTATTTTTTCGAAAAATTGTGTACACTTGAGAGAAAAGTTTTTTATTTTTTTTGTGAGGAATTTGTGTTGAAATATTGAAGTAAAAGAATAACATAACTATTTGACCCTTAGAATTTGCTTGTTATAAACAGGAATCGTGAGAGAAGATTACTAAATTCTATTAAGAAGAACGATCCATCAAATTAATCCAAAAATCCGCTCATCAATCACCGCTGAATCATTAAAACGTTATCGCACTTTTCAGGAAATGGGTTAATCTCAAATAGTTACCGCATCATTTGGAGAAACTAAGACTTTGTAACCCAGTGAGTATTATGAAATATGACGAAAGTACCTTAAAAATAAAAATCTTCAACGAATAACATGATATTTAAGTAACATTAGATAGTTGCAAAACTAATGAAAATCGTTATGCCCTAGAGATTCGTAAAGTTCAGAAATTTCGTTGTTTCATAACTTTGAAGTAAGGAACGGAAACACAATAATAAAAACAGAATCATTAGCCAAGACTGCAATAAAAAGAAAAATACTTAAGAAGCCGAATATATTATGTATATACGACAAATCCCTTACTCAATTTACGGCCCTGTGCTATAAATCAGGCATTGCAACATAAGAGTGTTTAAGGAACCAGTTTCACATCAATCTTGAGAAAGAATTTGTGGATTAAATCATTTAGGATTAAATGTATTCTTATTTCTCCTAACGCAAAGTAAACAATGAAAATTTTACTAACCATAATTATTTAAAGAAAGGTTCACGATTTTCATATAAACGATTTGTTTAATTTTTTTTTATGTTTTAGATATTTTTGTTCATTTACAATATACTGCGCTAAAAAAGAATGGGGATATTTCTAATTTTGTAGTACTTACATACTTTGCCTAGCAATTATATTATTATGAACATTTTTATACTTTACAATATTTAATGTAGTATAATTTCTAATAAATAATATTAATGCTTTTTATAATAAAAATAAAATTAAGATGCTAGGCAAAGTAAACACAACAAAATTAGTGACATCCCTATTCATTTTTGCGCCGTTTATTATCGGTTTAGTTATTCTATCGAGATTCATATACGTATATGCAGATTCACCTGTCTATAAACTGGTTACATTATAGCAATTTACATATAAATAAACTTATAGACAAAAAACCGCTGTATATATACAATACTATAGGATTATTAACTTGTATATTGATGAGGAAATGGTAGGCTGTATATAACTTTAAAAAGTGTTAAATGGTCAATAAATTTTACATAAAATTAGTTAAACTTATAATATTTGCGCCATATATGCCTATTTTTAGGCCATCAGGGCTGAGGATAAAAGAAAACAGACTATATAAACAATGCATTACTAAAGAAAATATAAGAGGAGGATAAACAGAAATAATGGGTATGACAAGAAAGATATAACAGAAGTAAAAGATAAGTTATGAAATAATTAATGAGAATTAACAAGAATGACACAATAATAACTCTCCTGTTCTCAGCCCTTAAAAAAAATCAGGCCGAAACGTTAGCACAAGTAAAATAAATTAAACTTAATTTGTATAAAATTTATTGAACGCTCTTCCCAACCATCCCACACTCTGCTAATAAACTGTATACTTTAAAAATATTTATTTACACCAACCTATTTATATTCTATATAGGTAAAACAACGCCAGACGGTATAAAGTACAATGCTGTGGTTGCTAAAGTTGTAAATAAAATTTTTAAAAAATTTATATTTTTTTCTTTTATCAAAAATTTCTGACAGATATACCAGAAAAATTAAATGCAATTAAGTACATCTGAGACGAAATTTTTGTGAAATGTAGACCAAAAGGCTGTAAACAACAATGATCTTAAACAAGATCCGAAATTATAAAAAATATTCAAAACCTTATTCAACAAATATCAATTGAAATATTTCAAAAAGCTGTGATTTAAAAAATATTAAGCAACCGTGATTTATGGAAGGGTGAGGCACACCTATGAAAATTTAAAACAGGGGGATTTAGTGTGACAGGGCCTTTAGAAAGCTCAAGCCGCTGGTAGCCGATATAGCTATTTATTAATATAATAGTCTCCAGCACTTAAGAAATCCTTTCATCTTCCCTTCCCAACAGTTGTCTCCTTCCGTTATTTTAAAATCTTTATTTACTGACTGAAAAAAAGTAAAGAAATGTCGAAGAGGAGTAGGGATTAGTTTTAAACCCACATTTCACAACCACTATATACGTAACACACAATTTTCCCACGTAATTTAAAAATTAAATTAAATTACCTTTGGATCAAACGTGTTTTTTTCGTATCTGCAGCCCCGATGAATAAACGGTTAAGTGGAATATTGACCAAAATTATTTAATTTTATTGAGGGAATCGATATCATTTTCGTAATGCATAACTGACTAATACAGATCTTGGCTTGAAATGGATTTATTGTTCATATTGTAACTCTATTTCTAGCCAAAAGCAACCAGAATGACACAATTCTTCTCTCAGTACTACTAACTCATTCTGGACCGAATACGACATAACTACTTATTCGCCGATATATATTGTTTTTTAGAATACTACGATATAAGTAGAAGTTAAAACAATATGATAGAAAGTGGGACAAAATTTAGTGGTAAAACTCCAAATGTCTTCTTTGAGAATTTTAGATTAAGAAGTTCTGGTGCTCACGGTGTGTTGTTTATTATTTTCGTGAGTTACCGAAAACCGCCAAGAAATATTTTAAATATACAGTTTCTCTGCGCAATAAAAACTGCAAATGAAATAACATCTTTGAAGTACTTCAGCCATAGCCATGCAATAAATTGCTGATTTATTGTCTCTAAACCCACCGATGATTCTCCACCATAACCTTAATGTCGTTTAACAAGTATTTACGATATTCAAATGTTCCACCCTGAACCAAACCGCTAACCTCAAGTTTAATTGAAAAACAGTCCTATGAAATAGGGTAGCGATAAAACCAACAGAACGATTTAAGGTTTTATTAAAGTTATGGTAACAAAAAACTGAAATTAAGGTTAAAAATCAATTTATCTGAAAGCTTAAAGATTTTCCAAGGCCGTCCAATTCAATCCTCAACAATGATGATGAGTTATTTTTTGCTAAATACAGTCCAATTTTATTACACGCAACTTAAGGTCGTTGTTTAATGATTGTTCTTAATAATTTGCATTGTTGCACTAAAATAGTTGTAAGGAAGGGGTAATTTACGCTTATTAATCATCCCCAGAATGTGGATGAGAGATCTGCTATCATAAGAATATTAAATCAAGCCACAGGATAGGCAGAGTTACGTTCTTCATCATGCCTCTCATGTCATTTTGTAGTAATTTTACTGACCCTCTATGATTGTTGCACTTGATAGGTGTGGATAAACATAAGAGAGGGGGAAAAATTATCCTTAAATTATAGAATAGAATTGCAGAAACGTATCGGTATGTTTTGAGAAAAATTATTCCGCTACTTTGATTTTTCCAAGATATAGGTAGTTCATTATTATTAATAGTTTTAGTGAAACAGTACTCTAAATAAGTACATGAGTAATATATACGAGTGGCTCAGTGGTAGAGCACTGAGTTGCCGTGTCGTCGGAAAACTTTTATTTAATCTGTTAGTGGCAGGAGATGAATCCTATGGGATCTAGGGATTATATAGTATTTATAGGATTCCCCCTGGGGCTGTACAAAATGGGTACCAAAAATAAGCGAGAAAATCTGGCGGTTGAGCGTGATCTAGGACAAATCACCTCCCTACATAACCGTAGTCCAAGAAACAGTCTCTACCACGTATTGAACCCAGACCTTTCTTGGGTTATAGTTGGAAAGGAAAAAAAAATAGGTGTTTAAATCTTTCATGCCCAAAGTGTCAAAAAAAAAAAAAATCTCCTGTGACCTATTCTGTTAAAAATAGCCTAAATAACTATACAATTTTTTTTTCCAATTTTTTCGCTCTACCTTTTTTTTTTAAACAATACAATAATCCGTCCAAACTGAGGTTAGAAAGACTAGCTTGCCTGTGCTGCAATCTGTGACATATTCTGGAACTAGCTACACTCAGCATTAAAACGCTAACAGGAGTACATAACAGATGTTGTAGCCAAACGGCTACATTAGGCATGAAAGGTTTAAATTGGAATAAGCTCATAACTTAAATATTTTTTTAGAACTACATCTTGATTGTTCGTCGTTCCAAAGAGAGAATTATCCCTGATGATTCAGACACGTCAAGTACTGGAATTGCTTCAATTGTCTCTAGGCAGGACCGAAAGCGGGGAAATCCCCCATCGCAGTTCAATACTGCCCTCTCAATTGTGGCATTGCACAACTTTATATCATGAGAATGAGCTAAGCGAATGTACTTAGTCCTGCAAATTTATCTCATTGATTATTCAAAACATGATGAATATTGCGATGGGAATCCAAGAATCAAGGACGTCTCCAGTAATTTCTTCATACGCGTACAACTTTTGCAAGATCCCGGCAAGGTGAAGGATGACCTTCAGATGATAAAGAGGACGTGGTATCGTGACTCGAGGGTATGTGAGGATATTTCTTAATCGATCATCAAAGAGGTGTCTTCTAAACTTATTGCTTTTCGATCAGGATGGGTGTAAGAGCAGGATAACTTATCATGCAATGTTCAGTAATAACAGTTTAGTTTTAATGCTACCTTAATATACCCTTATTGTAAGAACTTCCGTGGTCGTGTAGAATTAAAAAAATTTCCTATCCAAGGTTAAAAGCGGTTTAAAAGTTTCAAGAAATGATAGGCTTCACAAGGCTACGACTGCCTTCTCTTGTGTCTCTGATGAGACGTATTGACCTTAGCTTGCAGAAAAATGAAAAGTCATTGACTCCCCATTATTCTTTAAAGAATAATAATTATTATTTAAAAAAAGCTGTTTTAGACATCATGTACTGAACATTTTATATCTTTCAAAGCGATTATTTTTGTGCCGACGGCATTCAGTAAAAAGGAACTAGTCAACAAAATATGCAAAAAGTTAACGCTTAATATTTCATTAAAAACTATTATCACTTAGCACAGGTTTGTTTACACTTTTAACGTCACTTTATGCCTACCCGGATAATGCTGTGGGAGTCCTAAATTTTGCCTATCCAAGTTTAATTAGGAGAGGGATTTTTAATGAGTATCTGACATCGCACAGGCTTAGGACACCTCTCCTAAGATTTTTAACTCCTAGAGCCACCTCTCGGGATGCGAACCCGCGATCTTGGGCATAGTAGGTCACAGGACCATTCACGATACCCTTAACTGATGTAACCTTTCTGCATAACCGTTGGCTTAAAAACTTAAAGCAAGTATCTCTACAAACCCTTTGTAGAGATAAACCTTTTTATAATTTTAGTATTGACCTATATTTTATTGTCATTATTAAGGATTCTGTACAAATATTTCATACAATTTACATTTTGTTTAAATGAACCTCGGGAACGATATGATTATTTTTCACATTAAAAGTAAATTCATTGATAAATTGATTTTTTAACCTATATATTACAAAAGACAGTGGACGTGATGTAGTGTAATATCACGTCCACTGTCTTTAGTGCAGCACTCATATAATTTTTTCTCCCGAGATAATTTTGAATGTATTATTTTAGTCACCATTTAATATAAATAAATATTATTTATCATAATTAGGCACAGTCAGAGGAGTCTCGAAATAGTATCCTTAGCGAAAATACGGCAACAAAAAAAAAATCGCACCTTACCTATAAAGGTGTTCATAAAGAGGAACTAAAAAAAAAACAAACTGGAACAGATGTTTTTGGGGGCTTAAATTAATTTTATCATGAGTCGAGAATAGCCGTTATTTATAAAGGGTTATTTATACCCAGCTAGGTTATGCTATAGCCCCTTTTGTGGCTCTTGTTAAACATTTTGGAATGTTTTGTATAACAACTACTTGAAGAGTTATAGACATTTCTGTCCCCTGAGTCATAGAAATAATAGTTTGAAGGGGGTAAAAAACAATAGAAAATACCTAATTATAGGCCTTACACACCAACTTTTTTCTTAAGTATATCCCTCCTAATGTTAGTTGTAATTAATATATAATCTATGGCAAACATGTACAGTTTTTTCAAGTACTATTATATATGCATGTTCCTGCAACTTTCGTACAGAATATATTAAATAATAAATAAAAAAACATCCCGAAAATGAATTTTATACTTATTATATTGGTTTGTTAAATAAATGTTAAATTTATTTACACAGTTAGATAAATGAAATTAAAGCGGTCGAAGTAAATCAGATATATACACAACAAAACTTATGATACTCAAGATTAGTTTTTATTTTCAAACAAATAATAATTAATATAAAAAAATCCAATTAATTTTATTTTTGAGGCGTTGAAACAACTCTTTACATTTTACTCAATTTTCATTAATAAATATCTTTAATTGGGAATAATTTTGAAATTAAACGGTGGATTGTAATGTCGAATCCTGATGCTACTTAAGTACTAAATCTTAAAAAAAAAATTCAGTCTCACAGAAAATTTATAGACGTACCCTTGAAACACGAAACCATAAATTTTGAGAGGATCAAATAATTTTTATTGGTCGATTCATCGCAAAAATTATTAAAACTGTAATATTTATCACTCATGAAGGCATGTGGATTTCATAGAGGAATAATCTATTTTTAGTCAAAAATCGGATATAAATATAATACGTACAATAATACGCCCCCACAGTTATTTATTGTCATAATTAATTTAAATCATAATTAATTTAAATTAGTTTAATTTTAATTTAATCAGAAAATAATAAAAAAAAGGAGTAAAATGTAATTGCAGTATAGTATCGTGGAAGAGATATTATAATTTTTTTTTTCAATATGCCATTAATAAGGTCAAAAGTAAAAATGGTAAAACCCAGTAATCTGTTTAATTTGTTAACAAAGTTGAAAAAATCACTGTTTTATGAACGAAATTAGACGACAACACATTTAAACATACTATTATGTTTTGGTACTCAAACAGCACGAGTTTTAACATTCTGTCTTTTATCAAGTAAAAACATTTTCGATAGAACGAATACACATGAAAAATAACAGAAAAAAAGGTACTTCTGTTGTCTCGAGGCCACGCGTGTTGAAGTTTTTGTTTATACGTCCTTAGAATAATATTAACAAATCCAATAGATAAAAGCTTCTACATCGTGGAAACTTTACGGACTGGTATATATTTTGGAATTGTAGCAAATCAACAATACTTTAAATTTCACTTTGTATGTTTCATGGAATAACCGGCGATTTTCATTAACTTGAAATCATATATGAACGCCCAAACTATTACCTTATGATTGAATTTTTTTTACAATAAAATATATAAATTTTAAATATCATGTATCTACTTCTAATTAAAGTAATTTTCATTATTTATTTTATTATTATGTTTTATTTAGGAGCTTTCTTCTAATTTTCTAATAACGCTTTCATACTAGTATCAGGGGTAAATTAAGATAAATCGGATTAATTCCGAAACCATATATAAGAGAAAAAATCATAGGATACATACATCTTAAAACGCTTATCCTGGTAGCCTATAGAAGACCAAGAAGATCTGCAAGACATGGAGGTAAGTTGGAAGAAGCCATTCCTTTTCCCTGGCAAGGATTAGACCGAAGAAGGGTGTTAGTTACTCATGAGTAATGCGGTACCAAAGATCAATTTGATTCGTACAACATCGATATTTTAAAGATGTTAACAGCCGTTTGGTTTACATACAACTGGTAGAAGAACCGATGGGTCGTCCAATGAAAAAGCCATTAGGATCATTCAGTTGCTGAACGCCTTGTGCTAAGGCGCCTCAGAAAAGAAATAACGGTGGCAATGGATCAGATGAACTTGAGCTTTTGAAAATATTACACTCAAATAGAAATAATTATATAACTTTTAATTATAGTTGATGTAAAATCGCAATTGGATATAATTTTCAAAATATTGCATATCGAAAATTAACAGACATGTTGAAACATTAACTAACATCTTAAGAACAGATCACTGGAGTACACGTAGATTACATGAAAAAAAAAATGTAGTGGTTAGCATAACAACCTACCATACCCAAAATAGTGGGTTAGCCGCCCGGCAGGTTAGCTTAAGATTTTTGTAGGGAGTAAAAATTCCTTGGTTACGCTGCTCAGAAGGGACTTAGTATGGAGTTCCCGAGTCTGTGGGGCGTCAGATATTCGCCAAAGATTTCTATTCTAATTTTACCTGGATAAGCAAAATTTAATACTCCCATTGTAGCACCGTCCTATTAGCCATAGCAGCATAAAGTGGCGTTAAATAAATAAAAAACAACATTTAATATATGTACTTATTTCTATAAATAAATCATTTATGATGTTTGTCAATAAGTATTGCAGTGGTATGCAAAAGCTTTTTTAATAGTCTATTAAAACTAATTAAAAATAGTGTTCATGTATGGTATTAAAACTGATTATATAGAAGAGTCTTTATTTAAATATATTATAATAAAGAATTACAGAGGGAAAATAACAGAGGTTTAATTTTAATAATAATATATATCAGTGATAATTAATAAACACGCTGCTGATGCTTTTAATAATAAATAACAATTTATTTTTGTGACCAACGCCATCGATGTTTCAGCTCTTTATGCCAATGTCAAACCAAGGACTCTAATAGATAGAAAATATATTAATAAAATGATAAGAAATAATAAGAAACAGCATTTACATTTAAGAAATTACATATCTTATTATCTTCCGTATTACATTTTCTCGTCAATATTTAAAAAAAAAAATCGTTACAGGCCAATATATAGGTATATACATTACAAACATACTTATGCCATAAACCGTATAGAATGTTATAGATCTAATAATGCTACATTCTTTTTATTAATTTTCTTAGGTTGAACTTCCATTCGACAAGTGGAACATATCGGATTGCTAAGCGATATTTATTGAGCATATCATAATCTACAATTTTGTCTCAACAATCGTTTGTTAAGGAACTTCCTAGTCATAAATTATGTCCGATATTAAGTCGTAATACAATAATAAACAGACGAATTACAGATCTAAACTGGAAATAGGAGGACGATGCTAAAAATATTTCCATTCATTGATCCAGAGCTAGCCGCAGCGATTGGACATGGATGATACAGAGCTAGAAAATAGTAAATATTAGTAGGGCTAGGGTTATCCTTTCATCTTCCTCTTCTATTTCCAACTTATTTATTGATTTCCACGGCCTAAGGGATCGGCTATACGTCCCCGATGGGACTGTTGTTGTACATCTGTCAATTCGTTTAAGGCCTGTGTATTCTTAGGCATTAGCCACGAGTCTTATAGGCGATATCAGCGTGTTAAAGATCAAATCCTGTTATGATTTCTGCCTCTTTGATGAAGTGGTCGCCTATATGATTTGCACCCTCGAACCACAAATCATAAACAAACCGCATTTTAACGATTTATTAATAATATGTTTTTGAAGTGAAGAGCTGTTGTTTACTTCAGATTTCAGCAAAACTAACTATAATCAAAAGTGTATAAGATAAAAACTTGTTGATGATGTTGAGACGTTCAGAATATACGAGTAGAATCTAGGTTTTCCTACCCTAATGCGGTAATTTGAGGTGTTCAGGATCAAAGTGTCTGTCCTGTTAGACAAAACGGTTTGACTAAACTAGCGAAAAATGTGAAAATGTAATTTTGGAATTATCCCGCTTTTGATCCTCGATTGATTTTTGGTTTATTCATTTAGCGTAACTTTATGCTGCTATGGCTAATCGGAGGATTCTAAAGTGAAAGTCCTAATTCCGCCTTTCCAAGTATTAAGATGCCATTAACGAGTTCCTGACACCACACTAGATCAGGACGTCCCTTCCGAAGGACGGCATAACCATGCATTTTTCATTCCCTTTAAAAAATCTCTTTTAAAGGCTCGCCTGCCAGGCTGCGAACCGCGATCTTGGGCATAGAAGGTTGTTAAGCTAACCTAGTATGCCACAGGTGAACCTTTAATTTTTGGCCCCATGGACCTATTTGGACATGAGTAGAATTGAAAAATTTTGTGAAACTCGTTCAAACGAACATGAAAGAACATTTCTTCAAATAATTGCTACAGTTCTAAAGTTTGTCCTAAACCGTACATGACATAAACATTTCAACAATAAAATGATACATCAAACTATTTATCTCCTCCAGATTTGACGAGGGTTAATTCAGAAATTTCCGGCTTCACTCATAATCAGTAAATATGGTAGATGCAAAGTTGCCAATATTTTAAAATAATTCATACGTAGACAATAAGGAAACTATCCAGAAACAGAAAGGAAAGAGGAAGCAAAATTTAAACTGATCCGATCACGAAGGTAACGAGATGTTTTTGGCAGGTTGTTCCCGAGGCGATATCGACTCGGATGATAAATGAGCACTGACAGGGTTAGGTAGCAATTTGGACAAGGTGAGAACAGCCCGCCCGTTGGTGGAAACAAGATAGCTCACGACCAATCAGCATACTTCTTGCATTGTCGGAGCGGACTGATGGATCCGCTAACAGATGCTATACATCTTCCCCTCCTAACGACTTCCTGCAGTGTAATAAATAGCTCCCCTTGCTAACCTATATATACGGCCTTGTTTCTATTGAATGAGGGTGCAGCAGGGCAGTAATATCACGCCTTCCTCGATACTGCAGGAGTCAGGATACGAAAGGAGACTGCTAAATGGAGCTGCATAAGAAAAAAAACAATTTTATCTCCTCGTTAATCGGGTTCAGAAAATAAAAAATAATGTATTCGAATTTATGCAAAAAACATAAAACGCAAAACCTCTAAGAAGGGGTTTCGTTGCGTTGAACACATCTATATTCAGCGCAGTTGATTATTAACAAGAAAACAACATTTTTTTTAATACTTTCCTAAACAACAGTTTATATTTATTCGATACTTATTTATTTATGAACAGATAAGGTTAGCAACAAAATTTATATATTTCCATTATATGAATATCAATATAAATTTGAAAAAAAAATACATATTTGGAATAGAGTATAATTTGATATTAATTATTGGATTCAAAGTTTTTTTTTTTTATTTATTTTACCCAGGAACGTAAAATATTAAATTTTTTTATTTATTTTACCCAGGAACGTAAAATATTAAATTTTAAAAAGGTGAAATGTCTTAATTTATATAATTCTTCTGTCCCTGCCTAAGTCTGACCTCCTTGTAAACGATTGACCGGTTTTGATTAAATTTTTGTGTGTGAATGAGTTGGTTCGAGATTGGTTTAGATTCACAGTTCGATCCGATAGGTAATGCTTTTAAAATTAATTTATCATTCTCGCAACCCCCATATTAAAATAATACAAATTAGACCCCCAACAAATATATACCGCTTATAAAAATGATTTGAATTAATAATTAAAACAGTTTTAAGTTTATATTTAACATATATACGGTTATAGAAAACAGATACTTGATTACGTAATTGATAGGTCAAGTAATTGATAACGGTACGCGTCAGGTATTTAATTGATTTTTGTTTACATATATTTACATCAAAACGGTCCAAATAATTACTATATATTTTAATTTGTTTATATGTTCTAGTTTTTATGTTTTTTATCGGACGTCTGTCGTTGTCGGGTATCTTATATATTTGCAAATTGAACCTTCTTCTGCTTTCAGGAACACGACATAACGGTAATTAAGTATAAACAAGCTTAAATACATACAAATAAAATTTGATTCACCATTTTAATAATTTATTTGGGATCTGAAAATCCCTTAAGCCCATTAGATAAAAATAACAGTGCATTAACACTCATAGTATCCACGCCTAGATTAAATGTTCCTTTTTAATTGGCAACGATGCACTGTGACGTCATCCAGCCACTATTCCAGCCGTCGTACACCGCATTTATTCCCAAAGAAACATTTTAGCAATTCTATAAAAGTGTCTAATAAAAACATACCAACAATGGGCACAGTATAATAAGATTAATTGAATATTAATAAATAATAATTGAAGAATTTGATCGGTCAGATGTCTGTCACCCTGACGAAAATACTTGTTCAAAATGTTTCTTGCAGTATAAGTACTTTACTTAAAAATAATGTATAAATAAATTATATATTGATATTATTATGGTATACTTAAAAATTAAATAGATTTGTAATTGTGACTAAAAAAAAGAAAAAAAAAATCTTATAAATTGTGTATAAAATGTGCACAATTTTAACTGTTTGTTTGTCTTGTTTCTATATAAAACCAGATAAATCGTAAGATTTTTAGAATACCTACGTGGAGCGATTTATATCTTATTTCAATCATATGTTTTATGGAGTTATATAAATATCTATACATATTATAAAACAAAGTCCTCGGCCGCGTTTGTTCGCGGTAAACTCAATAACTACTGCACCGATTTTCATGCAGTTTTCACCAATAGATAGAGTGATTCACAAGAAAGATTTAGGTATATAATTTGTCGAGGTTTTGTGTAAATGTGTTGGAATATCGATGGGCTTCACCGGAGACGCTACCTAATCCCGTGCAATTATCTAACGTGCAAGATAATAAATTCATATATAAAGAAATATTTGGTTTTGTTTTTATTTTCATAATTTCTATATATACATTAGCTGAGATCTGAAGAAAGAAAATCAAGACTCCCAAAGAAGTCAACCCAATATTCGCGTGGTCCTTAGTGGCCAGTACGTGATAACAAAAAAAATACATTACACAGACAAATTATGTAGGCATTTTGGCGCTTGTATAGTTATATAATAAGCTTAGCGACTTCGAGTCTACTCTGGAGCGGGTTTGAATCCAGCCTTAAATGGTTGAAATGTAGATCCTGGCGAGCACTCGTTTTTAAATAAGGAGAATATTTCAATTTGCCTGTTTGTTTTTTTTAACGTTTTATAAGGGCCGCACTGGAGAATAAAAATATCGTCATAGGTCATATTCAAAATTCCAAAACTTTTCAGTTCAAAGAAGTTCCTAGGATCAAAAGTAATTTAAAAAAAAAGTTCTTATCGCATATTATACATATGTATATGGTATTGTGTATTTAATTTTACAAGGCTTTTTAAAACCTATACAATTATTATTCCTATCTATTAAAAAAAATTGAGGTTCGTAGAATTTCTTAGTTTCGACTTATTAAACTAAATAAAATCTCCATAAACATTTTTTAAATCCTAAATGCATCTTCCATCACCCCCTATAGAAAAAAAATTAACTATTAAAGTTCCTACGATTAAAATATACATGTTATTTCTGGATGAGAATATTCGTTCGTTCTCCATGTCTACATTAAATGTGAGAGTATTTTTAAAATTATTAAACCAGTAATTAAGATTTTATGATGGCCGTAAGAACACCGGATTTTTTATTACCCCATTATTCAATTGATTTATAAGATAAATGTTCATTTTATAACAGATAATGACAGAATAGTGGCGCTTCCTGTTGTGTTGTTCGATAGGAGGCGGTATGCGTGACTTAGCCGTATTATCGTGAATTATAGTTGTCAATCTTCGTTAGTTTTTATTTTATTTTATAATAAGTGTAATAGGCGCCGTACCGAATTCCAGACAGCTCTCGTAGGCTAAGTAATGTATGTCCGAATACATAAGTCAGCATGAATGACGAATATATAAATAAAATAAATAATAGAGTAAATAGCGTAAATAATAAAGAATAATATATTTTCATCTATTTAATATAAATAGATCGAGGCTGAGGAGAAAAACTGTCCTTCTTTATCAGCCTTTTCACAGCGCGTTACTCCTCAGAGAAAGATATTATCATCAATCTCTTTCTCGGGCATCTTGCTAATCATTTATTACATTTATTTCATCATGGTTTCCTTCTTCCTGTTAATATCAAGATTCCAGAAACGGTATTTTCACCTGTTTCATCACCAAAGAGTTTCCCGGATAAAATATTTAAACTTTAGTAGTTCCTCTAATTAGCCTTGCTCTGAATGTACCACATCCTTCAGCACGATGTTCGTCGATAATAAATGCGTAACATCACGATTAGAAGAACAAACTACTCTCTTTTTGAAGTTAATTCAACATCAAAGATAAAAACGCTGTTATCAAATTTAATCCTAAATCATAGAATTTCTATTAAAAAAAATGTGTATATATATATATATATATATATATATATATATATATATATATATATATATATATATATATATAATCAAATCGTTCATTTTACGAGATGTGAATTTAAACAGGTATTCTTTAATTATAAATCCATACTATTTAAGTTTCTCTGTATTTATCCTGAGTGTCTGAAAAGAAATAGTATGGGATCCTTGCATCATAGTTTGAATCTGTCATTTCAAAGTAATTATATAGCAGATTTAGATATCGTATTTTAAATTCAATAAAACCGGAATAGAAATTTCTGATTTTTACTATTGAAACGCAGAATTTTTTAATTTCGGTTTTTTATATTGTTATTCTATCAATGCTTATATTACAATATTGTGGAGTGAATTCTAGTACTACAAATCCACAATTCTACAAAAGTTGCATAATTTCAGATATAAAACTTTGCCAACAACTAGATACACGGTTGAGAAGATTTACGGGAGTTAACATGATTTCTGAAAATGCGAGATTTGTCCGCAAAGTCCACGTAATAGGGAGAAAAAATGTAACATACATAGTCAATATCCCTTAAAAAAAAAACACCACCTCTATCAACTCCATTTACACTATCTTTGAAAGGTTTTTAAGGATTCTTCAGCTGTCTCTTTTCTACGTTTTCTGATGGCCTCTAAGCAAGGAAGAGGAATGATTTCCAAAACAGCGCCATTACGGCAGATGAACCATAACCAAACGAATTTGAACTCGAATCCGAAAAAGAGTTTAAGAAAAGGAACAAAAAAGGAAAAAGAGGTGGATTGTCGAGACAATGCTGATTGTTTTTTTATTCCGGGAGCATTGTCCGCCAAGAACTCGTCCCTCTAAGTCGAACTGATACCGAATACTTCTTGAGTTGACGTCCTCAGAAGCCTCGAAGATGGTGTAGCTCGGGGTTGAATGGAATATACAGGATTTTCCATCGCAACAATGATTCTGCTGCCTTAGTAGTGAGTCAGTTTTTGGCTTCAAGTTCGATTACCGTGAATTACTTACTGCCCTAGTACTTCGGAGGCCGCGTTTCGGCTGAGTAGAAATCATCAAAAGAAGCAGCTGAAGAACCTGCTTTTTAAATTATTTAATTTTCCTTTAAAATTTTTATTAAATTTCTGGACAGGTATTGTAAGTAAAGTTAATTGTTAGAAAAAAGCCCCATTAGAAAAAAGATAAACATTCCGTCGACGTCGCGGATGTGTCAAAGAACTTATCATTTGACACCTCTGGCCTATGATAAGGGGAAATCAGAAGGTTATAGCTCTCTAAAGTTTATGATAAAAAAGAACGATTTTCGTTCCCATACAATTCCATTCAACATACTGCTGGAATTTTTATAAATATATTAGAAATAAAATGTAAAGGAATGAAAAACAAATCGATTGATCGAATGAACAAGATAATATAACGTAATTAGTAATTGTAACAATGATAACAGATCTTCTTCAAATGCCGAAAAGATTTTTGAGTACACTACCCTGTTAGTTTACAGTGTCGGTAATATTTAAGTTTTACAACAATCATGTTGTTGACAGTTGGCCATCTTGTATCGCTGAGGTTTAGATGCCAGTTTAGATTGAGGATGGATAGAGTTACAAACGAAGCTGTAATGGAGATGATGAAGAAGAAAAAAGAAGTGATGATTACATTAGAAAAACGCATATTGCAATAGCTTGGACACGTAATGCGTGGAGTTAAATATAACTTATTGCAGGTGATAATGCAAGGGGAAATTCGGGACGAAGATGGCACTTGAAGAAAAAGTTAATTTAGATTATAGATTAGAACAATAACCAAACTATAAAAATGTAGGTTACTTTCTCGCAGCGACAATCTGTTAGAAGTGTTGGTAATAAGATTTTATTGAAAAGAAAGAGCCTTTTTTTTAGAATAATGGTGGTTTTATTTTCAACTTTTTTATTGCCCCTTGCTTTTTAGGTTCTAGTTCCCCATAGTTCCCCAAACTACCTTTAAAATGGCTTTCAAAGCGTTTAGCTAAGACTTACAAAGAAAACAGACAAAGTTTTTGATTTCTTTGCCAAAAATCAAAGATGGAATTTCGCGAAAACTTATCGAGTCTTATTAAACAAGAAAATACATTACTAAACGAATAAATTTGAATAATGAATGTTAAAGTTGAATCTTGGTCCTTCCCCAGATTTTTTTGAAGACTTCTTAATTGAGAAATCCATGATTAAGTTGATTAAATATATAATATATTTATTTCCTTATCAATAATTCCCTCTACCGCCCCTCCCATTTTTGGCATCACAATTTCAGGCATTTCAATAGATAACAAGCGGTTCCTCTCAACGAGGTCACCCTGAATAGTAATTTTGTTTTCCATTGAAATACAACCAATCATTGTTTAGGCACGACTGCGGAGCCTGATAGGGATACTAAATGCCAATGAAGAACAAGGAAATTTCAGGAATACCCATTTTTGTTAAACCAAAGGAATCGAATGATACCTCTAAAACAGGTTCCATTGTATCCAAATAAGCCAAAAACAGAAGAAGGAAAACACTTTCACAGGGTATTACACCTAAGATCATTGAACCTTGAAAATAGTGAACAACACATCGACGATATAAATGCAATGTATTTTTCGTTTTAGTGATTCCTTTAGGATCAAATATATGATAATTGATAATAAAAATATATGTATAATATAATGCAATATAATATTATATATATATATATATATATATATATATATATATAATGCATTACCTACTTAAGGTAAAATACGTTTCATTATACGCACTGTTTTAAAGTGTTTAACTCTCCTGAAAAGTTTTGTTTTACTTTCGGTACTTCGGATTTGCATCGAAATAACCCTTCAGTTTATTTACAAGGGATGCTATATACTGGATAAAACTGTAATTAAATTAATCTAACTTAGCAAAGAGCAAGCAAGCTAAAAGAAATATCTATCTATGTGTACCATTGTATTTTTTCGAGTTACATGGAAATAAACGTTTTTGGCCTCGAAAAATAACAACTTTATATTTTAGTATTATTTTTTATAAGGAATTCACGGTTTTATGTAGTGCTTAATATTACACTCTATCTGATTATCATCGTCACCAAATGATAATTTAATCAATGATCGTTGGGTGGATAAGTAGGTATACATTACTTCAATTTGAAGCATGCAGAGGAGTTCCATGGAGAGCTTCATGTAATTTCGGCCACATTTTAAAATCGAAATCAGAAATGGCAAAAACATTTGAAAAGAACGTGAAGGTTTTACATTCATCATATTTCATGTGGAATATGATGAATGTAAAACTGGCAAACACGAACAGAAATAAAAATTATATTATACTATAACACGATTTTTTTCCGATGCAATAATATAAACAAATATATACAACAATGCTATTTTAAAAGCATAACAACTACTTTATTGGTACTAGTTGCTAATGATCCAAAGTGAACAAAATCGTGATCAATGGTACATTATTGTCAGTTTCTCAGGGCATACCAATGATATATTTTTTTATTCTTAAGGTTTTAAATTTTTAAATCTTCGGAAAACACATTATGCGTAGGGTAAATATTATAACCAGGAGGGAGACTCCATTGTTATTTATTTAAATAAAATTAATTTTAAAAATAAATATAAAAGTAAACAGATGTTCCCAGATAAAACCGTCTCTCTCTACACAAACACAAACGAGACAGGAAAGATCTAGAAAAGCAACAAACGTATACACTGTTTGTTTATTCAGTTAAAATCACTTTATGCTGCTACTGATAATCTATGCTACAATGGGAGTCCTAAATTTTGCATATCCAGGTATATTTAGGATAGGGATCTTTAAAAAATACACCGCACAGACTCACGGTCCCCATGCTACGCACTTTCCGAAGGACGGCATAACCGAGGTTTTTTTAGTTTCTTTAAATAATTCTAAGGCTACAAGCCGGACTGCGAGCACTATCTTGGACACAATACATTGTTATGCTCACCACTACACCACAGTTGATCTCTGATCCATTGTTAAAAGACAGTTCTAAAGAAAGTTGAGAGATTAAAGTACATTGAGAAGTTAAAAAATAGATCTAAAGGAAGGCGATACAATCTTTGAGCTATTAATAACAATTACTACCAAACAAAGACTGCAAGCGATACAACAAAGACTGACAGTTGTTATGGCATTCATCTGTTGATGTTGATTGCACCAGTTCATTCTTCTTAACAACACTCGTAAGCCATCGCACCTTCATTACATTAGCGATGATTCAACTTACTTCGCAAAAGAATAAAGAAAAGAAAAATGAACCAGTTTAATTTAAAGGAAAAACTAAAGAATACTACGGAAAAAAATAAATGAATTCATCTCTAGCAGACAAATCCGTTTCATAAAGACGAGAAATGCAATAAATCTTCTCTTTCATTTCTTTTCCATCAAAAGTAAAGAATCGAAATTGGGATTCATCAATTTTGAATAAAATTAATTTTCTTTTTCACACCACGTTTGTCGAAATTCAACGCTTCTGAGAGCCAAAAAAGGAGATCTAAAAATGGAACTAGTACAGATATTAAAGCAAGCCGTATACTATTGAAAAATCGTTTTTATGAAAAAGAGAAAATTATTCATCAAGCAGAATTATTAGCGAATAAATTGAAATTATCAAAGTTGTCCTTTCTAGTATAAGAATGTCACGAAATAATACCAGTAAATATTTACACGATAAACAAAAACGTCTGGTCTTCTAACGAAATGCATTTAGCATAGAGAAATTAAAACAAGCAGAAACAAAATGAAAGTCAAAATCCTCAAACAATTATTTTGTGACTTCTCAATGTATTTTACTCTCTCAACTATTTAGTGGTCTTTTAACAATGGATCAGAGGTCAATTGTGGTGTAGTGGTGTAGTTATTAAATTAAAACCGAGCCTATTGCTGTTCGATAAAATAGATTTATAACTGAAAAACAATAGACATGGAAAAATAAACGGAACTGCTCAAGGATTTCCATTTGCGTTGTCAGAGGAAAAAAACAGATGAAAAAGTAGATGCCATTAAAATGAAATAATGGATAAGGTTGTAAAATTAGGATTGGGAATTTCTGTCACTAGATTGAAGTAAAACTACAACGTTAACTTAATAAATAAATGTATCATCTATAGAATATATTATTATTGTACCTCGAAAATAACCAATATTATCATATTACCTAAATTGAGTATTATTATACAGAATGTATTCATTATTGTTATATATGAATATAAAATGACATTAAGTTAAACGAACGAATAAGATGACCTGGAAACTCTGATAAGGATATGACCAACATATTACAAGATTGAAGGAAGGGCATTTGTACCAACACAATGCTAAGGATATTAGCAATAAAATTTACATTATTTCAACAGTTAACAAGTATACCGCGAACTCATTAGTACTTATTCACAGCATAGGCATTACAATTTGAGAAAATGAGTATTTTAATTTTAATATTAAAAGGCTCAACACAAAAAAAAAAAAAAAAATGATCATGAACGCTGATATTACATTTACCGCAGGGAGGGCTTATTTTTTTAGTTAATATATATAAAAAAAAAATAAAGCCGGTGAATAGAAGGAAAAATTCTTTGTGATCGACATTTTTAAGGAAAATTTCCGAGTAATTACGTTTCAGCTAAAAAACAATGACATCAAGGTAGAAATACGAGCGCTAAGCATAATGATGAAAAATTAACTACATTAATAAGCTTTTCATCAAAATTTACTGTTAATTAACAGAACAGAAAATTGTTTTAACGTTTCTTTCTCCATGTACCGAACGGGAAAAAATGGTGAATAGGAGTTAATAGCACATTACATTTTAATTTTATACAAAATTAAAAATCATTTAGCAAGAGAAAATGGGAATTAATAACCCTTTAAAGAGAGAAAGAAAAGGTCAAAAACAAATATATATATATATATATATATATATATATATATATATATATATATATGTGGATACAAATAAATATTTTTTTCTTTTATTGTAAATCCGATTTTATTGAATTAATTAAAAATATTTTTACGATACACAAAGTACGAAATATATATATGGATAATCCATTATTACCTTCCATTATCTGCGGGAGTTTTACTGACGATTTGTATCCTTTCATTCTTAGATTAAATGGAGAGAGATATAATATATACTGTAAATACATAATTATTTTATAAGAAGGCACGCTATCATCTGTGATAAGAAATTTAATAATAAATACGTTTTGGTGCATTGTTAATTGGATTTAATTGATTTTTTCGTTGCTCGCTATTTTATTGCTTATTTTGTAACTACTTAAAATACTAAATGTATGTTAAAATTAATAACATTTTTTTCAAACATTTCGATATGCAAGGTATAACTTCTCATGACCTCCCACAGTGTAATCTACTTGCATGTGTATAAAAAAACAACAAAAAACATTATATATATATATACATATAAATATGGTTGTCATAACAAGATTGATGAAGTCAGTATTAATACTAAAAAAACCAGGGCCAGACAATATTTAAGTGGATGAATCTTAAGACGGACCTCATAACTGAAAAAGACTGCTTGAGTTGAATATTAAGGAGGTGAGAGAATCTTTTCTAGTAATTGTGAGCAAGCAAAGAAATATGTACTGAGAGTTACATGATAAATGCCTATTAAATTTTATAAAATTTAAAATTAATAAAAATGATAACTTAGCTATGACATTATAAAAGTCATTTTTATATATTAATCATTCAGCTTTAGCTCTTTATATAGATGGCTGAGGTTCAATCAATATCTAGTATCTACAAGAACCAACCATTATAAATATTCATCTGTTCGAGAGGAATACATTTTAACAAGACTACTAGACCGAAAAATAATTTTATATGCTTTTTCTTTTTTTATATTTCAGTGGAAATGCTTATTCCGAATATCCCTAGATCCATTCGGACTATATTGGTCGTGTTATAGGTCCTAAACAGTTGGGTATATAAAGTTTAAATTTCGTTATTTTGCGTTAAAAAGTGGGTACCCTCAATTGGGAAAAAATCTTGGTGATTGAGGGTGATAAATTTCCTGTACAATCGTTGTTCTAGTAACAGTATAGTCTCTACCAAGTACTGAACCCAAGACCCTTCATTAGCTGTAGGAGAACAAGCAAGAGTTTAATATACGGAACCTCAATTCGTTTGGTCAAAAACAAATATGTATATAATCTTCATGTGAATAAATAATATTAATACATATATAAAAAAAAACTTGTACCACTACAACCCGTGAAGAGTCTGGGGTTTAGTACATGGTAGAAACAGTACTGTTTCATGTAAAACGGTTGTGCAGGGAGGTGATTTGTCCTAGATCACGCTCAACGGCCAGAGTTTATCCCTTATTTTGGGTCTATGTCCTATATGATGCATGTCCGGCTGGTAACAGACTAAATAAAAGTCTTGCCTGCAGATAAATAATACTTATTTAATACATATAAAACATTTAATTTGTTATTATACTAATAATAATTCTATAATGCCTTAAATGCTTTTAATCGGCATTACAACAAATCCACTCCTGAATAAATATCTGTAATCAATCCATTTAAGGGATTACTTATATCCCCTCCTCAATCATGCGAGGTCATATATACTAAATGCCTTTCAAAGAATCAATTATCGAGTTACAAGGATTAATATGTTTATTATGTTAATTATATTAGTCATTACTCATATGATTTATTTTTGGAGCTGCTATGCCATTAGGGACAGACTAATTTTTTTTTATCATACATTTATGATATTTATTATATTATAAAACCTGTAGCGATCCCAACCGACACACGAGAGTGAGTGGGTTTCAATTGGATGAACGGCGGAGAGTGATATTGAAGAAGGTACTTTTTTGATGAAAATACATTTCGCGCTTTTAACAAGATTTCATTTCGAATATTACATTTTTCAAATTATTTCAACCTCAAAATAAATAAATTTTATTTTAGCTTTTCATATTCATACTAACAAAATCGCTGGCAACATTTTTTAAGGCGACTTGTTGTTGTCTAGTGGTTAGTATAACAACCTACTCAGCCCAAGATCGCGGCTTCGCAGCCCGGCAGGTGTCCCTAGGAATTTCAAAGGGAGTAAAAAATTCTTGGTTCGCCATCCTTCGGAAGAGACGTTAAACGGAGATCCTGAGCCTGTAGCATGTCAGGTACTCGTTAAAAATCCCTGTCCTAATTAAACCTGGATAGGCAAAATATAGAGCTCCCACTGTAGCATCCTCCGATTAGCTATAGCAGCATAAAGTGTATCTGTGAATATGAGGCGTTACGGTTAAAAGCGGATTCTTCAAGCATTTACTTTTTTATATTTTTCGTTAGTTTAGACTAGAAATTTTGTCCAAAAAGACACTTTCCGTTATTTCTCATGCTTTAGGTCCGGTTTTGTACCTGCAGGTTATGTGAGCTTAGAGCATTTCTTGGCCACACTAGCGAAAAACATGGAAAAGTCAAATTTTGAAATTTGGAGTTATATGTCTTTGATCCAAAACATCTCATATGATGTGTTCCTCCTCAGCAGAAGTAAAACAGAAACAAAACAAAATAAATAAAGCAAATGAAAAAAAATAAACGAAGTTATATACCAAGGTAGGGTATTACTTGTTTTTTTGGAAGTTTTAAAACATCCCCATCATTTTAAGGGGTCGAATATAGTTCTTGAAGGAAAGATGTGGATAGATACAAATCAATAGCAAAATTAAATTATTTACTAAATAGCCTATTTCATAACAATGTCGTTGATTTGTCCCATAAAATAAAAAAATCCTGTAGGATTTTTAGGATAGGATACTACCACTACAACTCTTGGTCAAGACTGTACTCTTATTGGACAACGGTTGTGCAGGGAGATGGTTTGTTCTACATCAACCGCCAGATTCCCGCCTTATTTTGGGTACCAACTTTTTGAGGCTGGGTGAGCCCCAGGAGGGTCCTAGATTCCATAGGATCCATCTCCGGCTGCTAACGGATTAAAAACTCTTGCCAGTAGTGGAATTGGAATCCAATTTGTTTATGCCATAAATATATATTGATTTAATCCACTGTACGTTTGAAACGGGTTTTAGTGAAAGTCACCTCGCCTTTATCAAGTTAATAAATAAACATTAATTTATTAAAATTTCCTAAAGTGCGTGAATGGAACCACTCTACCTCTCGAAATATTAGAATTCCAAACTAAATCAAGAAGCGTAAAGGTGAGAAGATAAATCCAGTTGTTATCAGTACCTCCGAGAACTGGTCTTGGGGGAGGAGCTCTAGAAAACTGGAAGGCTTTAAAAGAAATATATGCTTTAACTAAATGGAAAAAAAATGTATTACGAATGTAGAATTAATTAAAGATTTCATATATTGATACGTACACAAGCATTCCGTAATGAGGGAATGGTATGTACCTCCATGCGATCCGCTACGAGGAATTGATTGCAACGTATTTTTTTTTACAATCAATACCCTTGCATTTTTCTATACGGAATTCTGACAGTCAGGCAGGCAATGCTTCCCTGATATCCTTGGATGAATAAACAATTCTAAGAACAATGGCAAAGGAAAAATAAATATAGCTAGTTTATTATGGCATGGGAATTTTTATCTTATTATTTAACTTTCAATAAATTCAGTTACAGATTCTAATAAGTCTGAAAAATTTAATAGAATAGGATCTACTTAAGGAAGAAAATGATTGGAACATAAAAATAATGAAATTCGAATCTATATTATTCGGCTGACCGTATTGTACATCTACAGCCCCGGTGAATAGGTATTTAAGTCGAATTTTCCCCAAAATGAGTTCCTTGTACTTAGGGAAGCAGAATTGTGTTATTTTCATAGCGAATAAAGAGCTAAGTCAGGCATTGATTTGAAAAGGAGTTGTTGCTTATATTACAACACAATTTCAAGTAAAAAACCTACAAGAATGACACGATTCCGCATACCTCAATGGTTATCTGCCTCTGGACAAATTCCACTTAACCGCATATTCATCGGGGGTATAAATATAATCCACATATATTAAACAGGGTTAATTTTTTTCAAATAAACAGATAAATATCGTCCTCTTAATACTTCAGTATCCGCCAATAATTTTTCAAATAAGGAAAATTAAAATGTAATAAGTAAATGGGCATATGAGAACGAAAAACTATAAATAAACATGAGAAGATATAAATAAAGAAGGAGTGATAATGGCCATTTTTCCCGCCAGACTTGAAAATGAAGAGTGATAAATGAGGCAAGAAGATAACCCTTATTAAAGGGAATAAAACTCTTCTTAGAAAACTATATTTGTCTCTATTTTTAAACTAATCACACGGTTTTAGCTAACAGTTTTTAAAGATAACATTTAAAATTTGTTTCTAACACATATTTTATTAATTTATTAAAAAAAAAACAAAAAAAAATGTATCTTCCTTTTAATATACAGACCAAGTATTGGGACTGTATTGATTTAAGAAATAATTGATTTACTTCACAACGAGATTATTATATATAACAATATATGTTTTTCCAGAATCCAAACGCGACCGCTTCTTTGATCTATATTTCATCCTTCACGAATTGTTCCTAAAGTTTAAGTCAAACCCTAAATCGCTCGTTGACATTCAAGCAAACAAACATTTTAAAATGTTCTTGTTAAAACTGAGTTGAAGTATTTATATGAAAGCCAACGTTTCGACCACATCTCAGGTCTTCTTCAGACTGTATAATCGGGTCACGGGTTGAAAGTGAATAGCTTAGTTACATATATATGTACATTATATACACAAAAATAAATATGATGGTTGGCGCAGTATATACCATGCAGATTTTTGGCTTATGAAAACAGTTCATTCATCGAAGAAGACAGTTCCATGACATCAGACATATTGAAAAAAATAAAGTGATCTTCGTATGCACGCGGGTAATATTATTTTTAAGCCCTTTTATGTTTATTACACAATTGTATCCTGTGGAACAATAATTTTTTTGTGATTTATCGATGGACAAATATTAACTGTTTTCGATTCTTCTTAAACCTGAAAAGCTTATACCTGAACTTCTTGTCTGTTAATTACCATAACCTCTAAGGACATCTTTTTTTGACGAACTTAAACTTATTTTCCACCACTCAGATACCATGATACTTATGTATTTTTATTTTTATTTTTATCGTTATTACCTTATTCTGTAACTTTTAATACCTCCTTTTTTATTATTTCGTATTACTTATATTATTCTTTTTTTTTACTACCTTCCTGTCACTTTATTATTAATAATCTTGATGATTATACATTTCAACTTTTATACTTCTGTAATCCTCATACAAGACTGAAAAGACAAGAAACCGCTCGACGTTTCAGGTTACTTCAATACTTACTAGACAAACGCTCTATGCTCCCAATTAACTACAAAAGACTCATCTACATGACCATGATCATATGACCTATTTGGACTTACGGAGTAGAGCTATGGGGCTCCACTAAGTCATCGATTCCTATCGTATCCAATCCGTACAATCCAAAATCCTTCGTAAAATCCTCAATGCTCCTTATTTTGTTAAGAATAAAGTCATCCATAACGACCTTAATGTCCCTTTTGTTGCTGATTTGGCCCGAACCCGGTATCTATCCTTTCATAGCAAACTTCATTCCCACTCAAACCCTCTAGTTTCAAACCTAGCTTCCTCTTCAATTCCCGATAATCCTCCTAGGCGTCTGAAAAGAAGATGGCCACGTGACCTTCTTATTTGAACTTTGATTTGAGCACTACCAGTGGATAGTTTCTCTACTTGTCATTCTCATGTCATTATGTAACATTTAGCCTATTTACTTGTTGTATAATTGTAATACAGTTGTAAATATCAATGAATAACTTTAAAAAAAAAAAAACTTGTATACTTACCATAATTCAGTAATTTTTAGTAATAACAATTTATCTGCATTCTACATATTTAGCCCTGAAGAAGACCTGCAAGTGTCGAAATGGCTGTTTAATAAATATTAAGAGAAATTTATTGAGCTCCACCCGGACCATATTCATTCACTTATATATACAAAAGGCAGATCTACTATTATCATTCAAGAAAAAAAAAATCCTCTATTCTTATTTCCCTTTTCTAACTATTACTCAGACTTTAAATTAAAAGATTCTTATTATCGACATCTCGGCTTAAATACATCAGAGAGAAGCTTCTTACTTTAGGCTTCGGGAGAAGCTTAGCGAGGAGTTAATGGTCTTGATCCTATCCGATCACTTCTTCCCGGGAGAAAGTTTTATTTTAACGAACCTTAGGGATCCGGTAATAAATCTTAGGCTAAAGGCTTTAAGTGATTAGTTCAGCCTCTTTAGATATAAACCAAATAATAAAATAAGATAACAAAAATATAAATTTAAAAAAAAATAATTATTAGAAAATATTCATAAAGACTTGCCAACAACTGATCCCTCAGAGAGGTCTTTTATACTGCCAGACACTTTTTAGTAACGTCTGTCAACTACGGTATTTGTCAATAACTAAATAAATCATTATGTCATTATTAAAGAAATCATCAAATTATTATGTTGTTTATATTTTTTTATTAATTGTTTTAATTTTTAAATATTTTTATTTTGAAGAGAAAAGATTTGCCCTGTCCTGGAGAAAAAGGACAAATCCGTTCTCTTCACCGATCCCATATCCCCGCATTCTCGCAATTTTGCGATGTATACACGAGGAAGAATGTTCATTGAACATTACTTTAATTTACGATCTTGTTGACCTAAGTCATACTTTTTATAAGTTTTTATTAATTGTTTTAATTTTTAAATAATTTTATTTTGAAGAGAAAGGGACCCTGTGAAGCGACCCCTGGTAGCTCTAACGGTAGAGTGCTTTCACGGAGAGAAGGACGACTCGGGTTCGAATTCCGGCCAGGGTAAATCTTTTCTCTTCAAAATATTATGTTATTTGTTTATTTAACGCCAATTTATATTGGTATGGCTATTCGGATGCTACAGTGTCAACTCTAAATTTTGCCAATTCAGGCTTAATTAGGACAGGGGCCTTTAACAAATATCTGATATCGTACAGGCCCAGGACCTCCGTTTAACGTCCTTTCCGAAGGACGGCATAACCAAAGATTTTTTACTCCCTTTAAAAAATCCTAGGGCCACTTACCAGGCTAAGAACCCGCGACCTTGGGCTTAGTAGATTGTTATGCTAACCACTACACCACATGTGGCCCCACAATTATAACGAATATGCGTGGATAATTACTTCTATCTTCTAATTTAGTTGTTGGCAATATGAATTTAATGTACTGTCTAACTTGTGCAAGGAAGAAGAAGTTATATACTTTTTTACATGAAAGAGGCGTTATCCCAGCAACAAGACTAGAAGAAGGAGGACATGTAATGAAGTATGTTAATGCTAAACAGGAGTGGTTCTTTTACGAACGAATCTGTCCGGAAATGCGGATATTTCGAATACAGTTTGAGGGAGCAAAAGAACTGAATGCTCTTTTTCCTATTTAAAATGTAATAACATATTTCAGAATTTGTTCTTATATCTGTGGCACCTGTGCATAGTGGGCTAAGTCGAATTTTGTGAATTTCAAGCTATCTACTTAGAATCCTAATTTTTTTCTCTTTCCTTGTGTCTAACACGCTAAGTATTCCATCCATTACAATGAAGGATATTCATTTGTAAATCGTGGGCTGATACTCCAATCTTGAACTTAGAATAAGTTAAGAAAAATTACGATTGTAAGTAGATAGCTTGAACTTTACAAAATTCTACTTAGCCCACTATGCACAGGTGCCACAGATATTT
The DNA here is from genome assembly GCA_037127475.1 of Arma custos. Lineage (NCBI taxonomy): Eukaryota > Metazoa > Arthropoda > Insecta > Hemiptera > Pentatomidae > Arma > Arma custos. The sequence goes on from CM073762.1 coordinate 90,051,985, forward strand.
CATTAAAATAATTATTATATTAACCGGCTTTAATATTTTCTTATTATAAGTTAATGGGTAGTGATTAATGTAAAGTAACCTAGGTGATAATAGACGCTAAGTGTTCCATCCATTGCAATGAAGGATATTCCTTTGTAAATCGTGGGCTGATACTCCAATCTTGAACTTAGAATAAGTTAAGAAAAATTACGATTGTAAGTAGATAGCTTGAACTTTACAAAATTCTACTTAGCCCACTATGCACAGGTGCCACAGATATTTCATTAAAATAATTATTATATTAACCGGCTTTAATATTTTCTTATTATAAGTTAACGGGTAGTGATTAATGTAAAGTAACCTAGGTGATAATAGAGGTCACTGAAAAGTAACTGGCAGTCCTAAAGTAGAAACTACCCTCTCTAGGAGTACTACGAGGAATAATATCGGAACGAAAATTGGTCTAATTTCTTAAACAAAGAAATACATGAAGTTGATGTGATATTCAAGGAATTGAAGTAAATAGTAAACTAGGAATTGAAGCTAAATAAAAGGAAGAAATAATGGTAAGCGGAAACAAGATGTAATGGAACTCTAAACGAAAGCATAAACGGAAGAGAAGTTAAAAGAGGCGTTTCAACAGAGGAGAGACTCATCGATTTCTTCTTTTACGAGCCTTTTATGTTCGACAAAAAAAGAAAAGAAAACGGTAGAAATCAAGTATCTCTCTCTAGTTTTAGCGTATTTCTGAGGTTTTTAAAAGTTAGGCAACGAGCAACTGCACTGTATTTACTTAGTATTATTATTATTATTACGATGGAATAAACAGTATAGATAATATTTATTGTTTTGAAAACGAAATGTTTCGCCCAAACATGTGAGCCATCCTTATGACAGCAGTGTTATAATTAAAACAATAATAATTTTAATAATCCCAAACGAATACTAATGGGGTCAATAGACCTACTAGCCCAAAATCGCGGGTTCGCAGCCCAGCAGGCGGACCTAGAATTTTTTAAAGGGAGTAATAAATCGTTTTGAATGCCATCTTTTGGAGGGGACGTAAAATGAGTTACTCGTTAAGATCCCTATCTTAATTATACCTGGCTCGGAAATATATAGGACTCCCAGTGTAGTGTATTCCGGTCATCCATAGTATACTAAAGTGACCTTAAATCAGTTAAAGACTAACTGATACTTTACGATTGTTCTATTTTTTACAATTTTAACTAACCATTAATTTCCATTAAAACGTAGAAGATAAGTGACGATATCAGTGTCAGATTCATGAGGGCAACCTTAACAGGTCCTTTTTCTGTAATGATAAAACAAAGTCGACTAAGCTACGAATGCCTTATTAACTCCACATGGATACCGACTGATTTGAATACAAACTATTAAAGGCTCACATTATAGAATAAACATACTACGGCATTGAAGTTACATTTTTTTAATGAGGCTACTTGGTTATTTCCTCTTACCAGATGTTTCTTATCCAATGGTAGATGATAAAAGGTTTTGATAGAATCAATAGTATTCTAGAATTTTATATTCGTTATATTATTATTTTCATGAGTAAAATTAAGCATTGAGAAAGAAAAAAACATTTAACTCAATTTAACTTTCTTTTTAAACAGGGAAACAAGGAAAAGACAGGTTCTTAGAAATAATAATAACTTGAATAGAGAAGGAAGTTGGAAGAAAATGAGAAAACTTTACTACACCAAGGTTCCATACTTTATTATTGTAATATATGTAAACGTGTTGTTATTAACATATAACTGATTATCATTTGTTATTTATTGTAAATGGTAGTATAAAATATTAGAGTGCACAAAAGTATGTTTTCATTATGTATAAGGGTTAATATATTGATAAAAAAAAAAAGCAATTGATGGTATCTGTTTCTGGTTGTTGTTACCAGTTGAGTTACAACAAGCTTTATCTGTTTATTCGTTTCATTTTTAATATTTCTCAAAAATAACTGTTATCGAGTTTTGGTATGGAAAATAGCATGTGACTGTGAGTAATGAGTGGAATTCGGTAATCATTTTATGAAGAAATAAAAGTTTCAACTAACATTTCGAAGTATACAAGATATATTATAATTTATTTTCTTTTATTATATTGTTATATGGTATAATTTTTTTAATATTTTTAAATGTTTTATTTGAAAAGATATGACTAGGACCGGGATTCGAACCCGGGTCTCCCTCGTATCCGTGGTGGTACTTAGCCACCTCAGCCATCCTGGTTCGCTTTTCGTTCAGTGATATCCTTTCTTTTCACTGATCCTATATCTCAGTGTTCTCGTAATTTGCGATGTATACACCGGGAGAATGTTAATTAAACCTTACTTTTATTTTTGGATCTTGTTGACTTACTTCATTAAATATTATTATAATTTATTTTATTTTATTTTATTGTTATATGGTATAATTTTTTTAATATTTTATTTGATACGACCAGGACCGGGACTCGAAGATGATATATGTTTGTAGAAACATTCATTTCTAGATGAAATGATTGCCGAAGTATACACATTTCATATAATTACATTCTTCTTTCTATACTAAAGCTCATGACACTATGTATTTTTGGAAAATATTAAAAGAGGAACAAATGAAAAGTTAGAATTAGTCGTATCTCAACTGGAAGCGACAACCTGCGGAAAATTGCCCAATTGATAATTACCTGCGGCGTTTACTAAAATCTGTTATTTTATAGTGCCACTTACAAAAAATATCAAATGACATCAGTCATATGGTGACAAACACATTTTTTACATATATCGCTGTAGTTTTACTAAATTGACAAAAATAAAAAACCTACATTTTTTAAAAAATAGGGAAAACTATTAGTGAATCTGAATTAGCATTTGGGCAATAAAAGTGATACAAGTTGCTTCTGTCAGACTAGCTCTGAAGCTAAGGATGATACTTTTTTGATGAGTGATAAAGAGAAGTTTACCCATTTCGATTAATATCATTTACTTAGAAATACTATTGCAATATAATAAAGATAGCATGTTACTAAATCTAAAAGTAGACGATTATACATAAAATGTATTATTAGAAGTTAATTAGAACAATTGACATACAAATGCAATTAACAATGTTTGTTATTAAACTTTAGAAATCGTTTAAGTTATAAAATAGATAAATAAATATTGATCTTTCCATTTTCAACGTTAAAACTAAATACCAAAGAGTTAAACTTAGTTTTTAACGAATTTAAATAGCTAATCCACACTAATAAATTAACAAAAAAATAATTAAAACAATGAAATTTAATATATTCTGTTTAAGTACATATAATATAATGAATAATGAGGTGTTGACAAGCAACGAGGCGTGACAGAAGGTGGGGGACAGCCCACCTGTTTTATGAGGCAGGTACGTGTTAGCACATAATTGTAGGATTATTTATATAGTTATAATTTATTGTTCTAAAGTGTTTATTGATCTTAATTGTTTTCGAAGGTTCGATACCGCTATCACCAACTGATCTTTTTAAGTTGAGGCAACGGCATAACCGAAATTTAATTTTATGTAATAGAAATGACTTAAGCTATATTTCCGTAAATGGTATTGATATATATATATATATATAGTAAGTATAATCCCACGTATTATCCTTTATGGTTTATAATTTTGGAAATAGAGGAAGAAATAATGGGATTCGAAAATCCTCGGTAATGACGTACTTGGCAATAGCGGTCCCAAGCATGTACAATGTCAGGTACTCGTTAAGGATCCCTATCCTAATTATAGCCATAACAGCATAAAAATAACTTTAAATGAATTAATAACGGCAAAAATATAAGGTATAATATACAAACAGTAGGTATAGGGCCAATTGGTCGACCGAAAAATACGAAATGTAAATATAAAGAAATATAACGAAAATGGGTAGAGATGAGAAAATTAAACCAGGTATTTAAGATTCCCTCCCCTAGGGTACTTTAAACATTACACAATTAGGTAAGTGGTACTCGATGTGAACATAGTGCCGACGAAAGATGAATCGGCCTCTTCAATATCAATTTTAAACATGATGAGTTAGTCTAGGATGCCTTGATAAGTATACCCTAAAATAATCAACCTAATAATCTTCAATCAACCTATCATTCTAATATGATAATATTCTATGAAACAGCTCAATTATTAGTAGGTTAATTTCGTCCGAGGAAAGATTATTTTTTTTATTTATTTAGTTTAATCATATGAAAAATGCGAGTAAAAAATAGTGTCCGACATTCAAGTGTTTTATTTATCGAAACTCGATGATTTATTTTTTCTATTTTTATAAAAAAATAAATCACTAATGAATGAGCTAATCATAAGGAAAAGTACATACTTATTTCGCAGCTAGTTAATTAAATTCTGAATTACAGAGAATAACAAACACGCGTTCTTTAACTGATAACGAGAAATGTCTGTAATTTTATATATATATATATATATATATATTTACACACACACAAGCATATGAGCCGTATTGAGTAAATAAACATATTTGCATTACTTCATTGTTAAAAACCGAACCACATTTATTCCGGCTTCCAAATAATATTTTACAAAAACGTTTTATTTTCTTTAATATTTTGCATAAAACGGAAACAAATTAAACATAAGTTGTTAGTTTTTATTATTTATTGATGTTTGGATTTTAAAAATCATAATCTATCATAACGATTCATGTCATCCAATATGCACATTATTATATCCGCTATAGAAAAAATAATACACAAAATGGAAAGAGCATAAGGTATTATTATAATAAAAAAGTGCATAGCTAAAAACTATTGAAAATACAGTACTACAAGACTGTGGATATAAGTTTGATAAATTAGAAGAATTATAATTAGCTAAGTTCCGTTCAGTTAATTATAATTCGTTAAAAGTACATAGTTCCGAGAAATATTCATCAACAACATGGATTCAACAAGTAAAGAAAAATTTGGGAAGAAACAACACAAAAGAAGAAGATACTATAGAATTAGATATTTTTAGGAAAAAGTGTTGTGAATGGAAGGATTCCAAGAGAGGAAGGAAAAGAAAACAGGCTCAAAATGGTCCGTAGAGACGATACTAAGAGTTAAGAAGAAAGAACAGGAAAGGACTAATCATTGAAATTGTTTCGTGGTCCCAAGAAGATCATAACGGAGAAAAAAGAAAAGTTATACAGAGAGGTAAAGCACGAATATTGCCATTGTGATTAATTTTGAGCCCGAGTTTTCTCCGGAAATACCTATTTCATTTACCTCTGAATACAAATAACCAAGTCTTGCAAAATGATGTACTTGTGTGAGTGTTTTTTCGTTATGATCATCTCCTAAACGAAGAGTTGATCGATTATTTTACTTTTTTTCGTTTATTTTAACTATTTATTTTTATTTATTGAAATTTACAATGGTATTATTATGCATCAAGTAAATAGAATGTATGATACATAATGGCATGAGATAAAGACAACTAGAGAAACTCAAATAACAAATTGAACTTAAAAGGTCACGAATACAAGACTGAAAAGACAAGAAACTGCTCGACGTTTTCGCCTACTTCAACATTTACTGGACAAACGCTTTAAGCTCCCAATTAATTACAAAAGACTCATTTACATGACAGTTACCAGACCTATTTGGACATAAGGAGTTGAGCTTTGGGACTCTACTAAACCATCCAATTCATCTCGTATCCAATCCTTACAATCCAAAATCCTTCGTAAAATCCTCAATGCTCCTTATTATGTCACAAACAAACTCATACATCTTCATCTTAATATCCCATATGTTGCTGATTTGGCCCAAACTAGGTACCTATCCTTCCATGACAAGCTCCATACACACTTGAATCCGCTAGTCTCTCAATTTGCTCCCCATACTATTCCTGATAACCCTCAGAGGCGTCTGAAAGGAAGATGACCTCGAGACCTTCTACTGTAGAACTTTATTGGAGTGCTAACGATGGGTTGTTTCTCCAGAAGTGTTTTTTTTCCACATCATTTGTTCATATTAGCAAATTTACTTGTATTATTACAGTTGTAAATATCAATAAATTAATCTGAAGAAAGGTCATCTTCTTTTCAGAAGCCTCAGAGGATTATCGGGAATCGAAGAGGTAGCTAGTAGGGTTGATATCCTATTCGGGCCAGAGCAGCAACAAATGGGACATTAAGGTCACTATTGATAACCTTATTTGTAACAAAGTAAGGATCATTGGGGATTTTACGAAGGGTTGGATAAGAGAGGAATCCGATGGCTTAGTGGAGCCCCAAAGCACTACTTAGGAAGTCCAAATAGGTCCTGTAATAGTGATCAGTAACGAGTCTTCTGTAATTAACTAGGAGCTTAAGCGTTTGTCTAGTAAGTGTTGAAGTAGCCAAAAAACGCACGCAGTTTCTTGTCACTTCAGTATACTAGATCGAAAATATAACACTCAAAGATAAAGGTGTTGTATCAAACAGACAAAGGTTGTGCAGTAACAGGAAACTTTACTTATTTCGTGTATATATTACTTATTCTTGCCAGATATACATTATTTATCTTTTTTGTTCAAGTTTATTATTCTAAAGGGACTTAGTCCCAGAATAAAGCTACTTTTCTGTTCTATTCTATATCCTTATTTTTTACGGAATATTCTTTAACATAGGTGATAACTTATTGAGAACAACAGATGACACAAGAGGCTAGGTCAACGCCATCAGAAGAAACCCACCGATTATACCACTGTTATTCGATATAACAGATAAATCTCCCCGCGTTGTAAATCTCTAGCTTATCATAAGAGCATAGCAATTAGATCATAATGGTTAATTATTAGATAAGCTTATCTATAATTATTCATATAAAAATAATAATAACGATAACTTCACTAAAAAAAACTTTTTTGTTCAAATTCAATTCTAACGAACTAGACCGGATATCGCCCGTTAATATTATTTTAACAAACGACTTAATTATACGTTACGTCTGATAATGTGAGAGATGTTAATTGGAGGTCAGCTTATAATTACCAATTAACATTAACAGTGATGCCAACAGCTTTCACCCTGGGCTATCTCCTCTTCTACTATCTTATTACACCAAGGAGGATGGCCTGGAGGTATTATTAGTCTCTAAAGATAAAAGATAAACGCTATTTTCGGCTAATAAAAATCTAGGAAATCGATATCTATTAGGATTTATTAATAGCGAGATTAGTTGTTTAATAATACTACTTCGGTCACATCTCTCACAAGCGTGGATAATCGGAAAAGAACATCTGATTAGGACAACTTCATCCTACATCTAGTTAATAGGAAATTTCTGACTAAAAATGTAAATAGTCTGCACATATACTGGTAGAGACTATACTGTTTTTTGGACAAGGTTGTGCAGGAAGGTAATTTCTCCTAGATCACGCTAAACCGCTAGATTTCCACCCTTATTATGAGTACCCACTTTACAGAGGCTGGGTGAGCCCCCGGAGGGTCTTAGATCCCATAAGACCCATCTCTGGCCGCTAACAGATTAAATAAAAGTCTGCCTGCGAGCGGGTTGAACCCAGAACTTTTGGCATGTCATCTGAGTGCTCTACCACCAGTGCTCTGAGCCACCTCGCTCCCTATAGGCACTATTACTACATAAAAAATCTGGATAAATGATTTTTAGTCCAATTACGAAACTTTTTACAATGTGTTATTTATTTTGATATACAATTTTAAAATAATTTAAAATTCACTTTTCATTTTTTAGGTGAAATGGTATTTTTTAATATACAAATCAGACCACAATGGATCTTGCACTCAACACAAAAAAATTAAAGTTTCTACGGACTTTTAGATTTATGAGAACGTACAATTAGACGACATGGAAAAACTGAATATAAAAGAATATGTAACATGGTTTTCGATCATCAACCATTTTCATATTAAATACTCTTTCAGGTTTCCACGGCCATTATTTATACACAAAACTTCAGTGGTTTCTGGTTTAGACCATGTTGTTGAATTTTTCCTCGCCAACGTTTCGCCAGACATACTGCTAGCTTCTTCAAGGCTGGATCGAGAATGAAGACCAGGTCTTCTCGATCCAGCCTTGAAGAAGCTAGCAATATGTCTGGCAAAACGTTGGCGAGGAAAAATTCAACATCATTTTCATATTATTTAAAAAAACATAAAATTTTTAAAATGGTGTTCAATCTAATTCAGCTCAAATGCTTATCACAGCAAAACAATGATAAGCATTAATCGATGCCTACCAATTAAAAAATGTCAGAGGAAAATTCTTAGATTAATGTATGCTCACCAAGTCAAAGATTGGCTTCGGTATTCAGTTATTAATATTTTGCAGATATTACGATAGTGTTCAGTGACGTTTGTTAAGTCATTCTGTTTCAAGTATGGAATATATATCTACAGCACCGGTGAATAGTGCCTAAGTCGAATTTTCTCCAAAATGAGCTTCTTGCTCTTAGGGAAGCGGAATCGTGTTACCTTTGTTGCTCTTATATTTAAACAGTGCTTATTTAAGGATTTGACAATAATTTTTTTTCTTATCAAACTTAGCATTCATTGTCGATTGAAACGGTTTAAATAATAGACCAGAGGACTGAGTGAGAAAAACTAAAATCTTTCATTTATGTAATGACCTATTGCAATTGTATGTTTAACGACATAGAATAGAATAGAAAATTAACTTTATTTTGGGACTAAGCTCCTTTAGAATAACAGATACAAAGAGAAAAAGAAACATAATATATATCTGGTCAGAAGGCTACACGATACAAATCATAAAGCGTGTAAAAAGTGACAGATAATTATAATTAAAGAGAATTGATAAATCCATAACATCTGTTAAATGCATGAATTCATCTTCTTAAAAACAAAATTAAAACAACTAAATACCACAATAAATTATTCTATACCTTACATTCTAAGCAAATGACTAACCTGCTTATAGAACATATTTTTGGGAAGCTAGGAGATGTTAGAAAAGCAAGGATTTAAATAGGGAGCATGACGGATGTTAGGAGGGATTGAGTTCCACATTGTGGTGGAACGGGCGAGAAAGGAACGTTCGAATGCTTTGGTTCTGTGGGAACGAATATAGAGATCGGAAAGGCGAGATCTTGTTTTATGGTGTTGAACTGAGGATATGAATTGGAGGAGACTGGAGATATATGAAGGATGTTGAGAGTTAACGGATTGGTATAAGAATGAACCGAGGAAATATTGTCTTCGGAAGGGAGGGACTTCATCACAAAGATGGGACACGCGCGATCGCCTCGGAATACCAAGCACAAATCTTCGGAAAGAGAGCAATTCATTATTCGCTTTAATCTTTCTTCAAGCATTTTAGAAAGGCCTCCATATACCACGCTACAATAGTCAAAGTGGGGAAAGATGAGAGATGATACGAGAAGCTTACGGGTAGATTATGTAAGGAGATGTCGAGAACGAAGGAATAACTTCAGGGAACTAATTGACCGTCGGGATATTTGGGTGATGTGGGATTTCCAGGAAAGTAATGCCTAGGTTTTTCACAGAGGAGCTGAACGTGATGGTGAGATCGTTTAGGATTAATGTTGGGACGGTGTGGATGGATGTAAGGAGGGAATTGGAAGCTAAAACAATGGCCTGAGTTTTCATTACATTCAACTACAGTTTGTTCAGCTTTGCCTAGGCACCTATTTAGGTCTTCCTGAATACTGGCGAAAGCAAGAGAGGTATGCAATACAGTGGGGTATAGTGTAGTATGAAACGTTAAATTGTTGATCGATTGAGTAATTCAACTACGCATATATCTAAAGCCCCAGTGAATAAATAGTTAATTCGAATTTTCTCCTAAATGAGTTACTTGTACTTGGGGAAGTGGAATCGTACTATTTTGCAATAAATAAGGGGCCAAGTCAGGCACTAGCTTTTTTTGGAGTTATTGCTTATATTACAACTAAAAATCAAACCAAAACCACGAGAATGACACGATTCCGGTTCACTCTGTAGAAATAACTCTTTCTGAACCAAATTCGACTTGGATATTTGTTCACCGGGCCTGCAGATATAAGTAACTATGATTTTATTTTGTTTTTCTCAGTCACGAATACAGTAATTTTTACGTGGTCATTCTTTATACTTCGAGGAGAAGTTAAGTGTTTCAGTGAAAATAAAAATAAAATATATCAACCTCTGTACTTGACTTATTCTTCTACATTAAGGCTTTGACTATTTCGCCTTTGCCAAGAGAATAACGTACTACGAGAGACCAAGATAGGTAAGACAATAAAACCGAAGAGCGAGCACATTAATCAGGAGCAAAAAGAATGAGAGAAGAACCAGTTCTAAATGGATCAGTTGGGACAGCTACTGTTTGACGTCTCGGAATCCTAATCAATCCAATCTTCTTAATCGATCCTACGCTAGAAGATTAGAATAATACCCACATATATTATGAATAATCGTTGACCCATTTAAGAGTTTCATAGACTTCATATATAAAAAAAAAAAAATCAGAAATATACTGCAAAAAAAGATACCGTAATGTATGAAATAGTTGCCAGTGTTTTCAGTACATATTTGATATTGTTCCTATCTTTTGGAACACTGAATGTTCAAAAGGTCCTTCATTAGAATGTTAGAAGATATTAGGAATCGACTTCAACTTGTTTCTGGTATCTTTATGTTCAAGTTTTCAAACGCCTGGTTTTTCCCCAATAAAGGGTACTCTTCATAGAGGCTGGGTGAGTCCAACGAGGGTCAGTAGGTCCAACTGATTGAATAATTTATCTGCAGCTCGAGTTTAACCCTTCAACATTGCAACTCCCATATAAATAAATCCCATATACATATGCATCATACAACATATCTAAATCAATATATTAATTGAATTATATTAGTAATAATATTAAAGACTATACGTAAGTTCTTACAACGAGAGCATTCTAACAAGCTGAATTTACATGAATCTGAAACTCCTGTGAAGGTCCGTATGGAGGCCAAGAAAAGAAAATTATTGTAATTATTTACTAACGTAGCCAGCGTTCCGACCCAGATTCCCTTCTAAAGTCTTCATCAGAGCCCCTCGACTTATGACTGATGAAGCCTTTCGGTGTGGGTCGAAACGTTGGCGTTTAATAAATAGCTATTAACACATATTTTATTCTATTTTTAACCTCCGCCTAGACCTTCTTGATACGGTAAAATTACTTAATTCTTAGTTAAAATTTTTTTTTTTTTCTACAAAATTGGTTAAGCAATTTTTCTATTAAAGCTAACAAGTTATTAATAAATTATCTAGGTTTCCTTTCCATATCAATTTTATGGTGGGTGGCATTTTGATGCAGTATATAACGGTAATGGCTTAATAAAATAATGAGGTAAAAATCCATCTATATCAGTTCCGATTTTCCCTGATAAGTTAGGCATGTCTTTTTCGTTTAGCATCTCTAAACAATATTCAATATCAATCTGTATTGAAAAATTAGATTTGAAGGTAAGTTTTGTTCGAGGTTGAAGTGATAACAAATCATGGTACAATTGAGTACCGCCACTTAATCACTCCAGGCGCTCCACTGCGGATTTGACTTCTATTCCTTAAGTTCGCCAAAGAAAAAAAGAGATACCCAACGGATCCCTGGAAATTGAGGTAGTGGTCTTGGTGCAATTTTTATTATCGTTGCTTTAATTAGATCACATCTATCGACTTGGTTCCCTGAAGAGACAGAGAAACTAACAAGTATTTTTCTTCAGTGGAGGTCGGGCATTAACTGAAATTTTGATTGTTACTACTCAAGGCGATACTTCTCCAGAACTGTGGAAATCAGCATCAAATCCCTTTTAAATTAAACCAGTAATAATTTCCATAGTACGATTATTGGGTCATTAAAAAAAATCATCTTGCACCTGTTATGTCAACTAATGTGAATCCTTTTTTTTAAGATTTCTTTCTTGATTTGAAAAAAAATCTATTTCTATCCCCATTTTTTTTTAGGTCGTTGTTCTTTTTAAGGAGCGAATTATGACTCCGATATTTAGTTATTCAGCAAATTTAGAGTTTAGGAAATAAGCACTGTTAACGGAGAAACGCAGGTGACTAACTGAAGGACAGTGAAAGTGATTTTTTTTTTTTAAATGACCCTAATACGAATTTTAAAGCTGAATTCAATTTAGTTTATTACCACGAATTCCGCTAGATTGCACTGGTAGATGAACCGAGTAAGTTATGAACCGGTACTCTGGAGTAATATTACATGAGTGATACACATGGCATCACGCGTCTGGTTAGGGAATATATTATAAAGGTTAAGGTTAGTAAGTGAGCTAGTGGTAATTTTAAAAATAAAAACGTATAGATCTTTCCTAAATTCTACGTTACATTAAACTTTAGTGAAATGTTCTGCAGTGCTTTAAGTGGGATCTCAATATCGTGTGATGCGTAATCCAGTAAACTGCGGGAATTAGCACATGAAAACAACCTGATTTAACAAAGGTCAATCGATATACCACAGTTGACACATATCATTAGCATCTCAACGCTCCAAAGCATCTGCCATTTGAATAACTGTTTCGTTGGCAGCAAAGCATTATAGCAAACTGTTCTGTATCAAATGTACAACAACGTCAAATCAAATTCCCTGAGGTAAATCAGTAAATTTATAAACACATAATTTCCCGATTGCTCAGTAAATATCAAATAAATTAACAGAAACTGATAATTTACAAGTTAATCTAACGGTTCTGATGAAAAATATAATAAATTAACTAGACAAGCGTTTCAAGAGTTTATTCTTCAATTTTGACCTTTGAAATCCTGTTGCAAAAGATCTCAAGCAGTTGTGTAAGCCAATATTTAAAATGAATACAAACATGAGAAACTGAAATGGTTCAAATAGAAAAATGGAGACAGGTCTTGTGTCCTCTAACTGGTTGGACTTATGGCGCTTCCAAGCCAACGGATATACAAAGAAGCAATTTGGTGAGATCATGCTTGACAGTCGGATTTTTCCGAATTTAAGAGTTAGAACTTATGATTGGGTGGATCGCGGGAGGCAAAGATTCCCCAGGATCAATCCGCAAATGGTTGATTGATCAGGATAATTGATCTGCCGAACGGGTGTCGAAACCGTACGCCGTTCTAGATATCAGTAGGGCAGTACTCTTCAGTGAACCACGTGTGCGAACCACGTATGCAGTGCTTTTATTTACTAATAAACATCTTTCTTTCTTTCTTTCAGCCAACGCCCGTTCGTGGCCTTTTGGCCATCCGACGCCGTGCCGTCCAGTATAAACAAGCTCGTCCCTCTATCGTTGCCTGACAAGTGACTTCCTTGAGGCCATCGGAGGTCGTAAAGGTGTTCTGCAGTTCCTTCAGCAGTGGAAAATAAGGGGCATAATGGTGGCGAATAAAAATCAAATTAAATTCAAAGACCAGTAACTACCCGAATTTCGCGAAACCGATTTGTATTCTTGTATGATATGTATTCTTGTAGTTTTACTAAATCAGTTTCTTATTATAAGATAATAATGCATTTGGCTTGAAAAGGAGATATTGCTTATATTACAACTCCATTCCAAGCCAAAAACTTTGAGAATGGCACGAATCCGCTTAACTAAATACAAAAACGTTTCTGTGGAGAAAATTCGGCTTAACCAATCATTAACTGGGACTGTATACAAGAATTTTTCTCAGAAAAATATGTCAATACTTTTTTAGAAGGGGACCTCATATTTAAAATATAAATGCGAATGAATGGAAAACATCCATCCGTCTTCTGTTTTATTTCTTCACAACAAATAAATACCCATCGAAATGAAAGCACTACGTCTGGACGTTAATGACTTACAAACAAGATTAGCAGAAATATCATTGGTCCTTTAAAGCCAAGAATGGAAAAATTCAAACAATTTTTCGAATTATCACTTATCGATACAGAAGGATAATATGTGCTATTGTAAGTCTTTTTGGATTGTAGTGTATGATTTTTTTTTATAAATACCAATGACGTATGGGACGTTGTTCTTATTTGCCTCACTTTTGTTTTTGTTGGCTCTTAAAGTTGTTTGGCTCCCACTCCCGGGTCGATTTCGAGGATGGTCCTGGAGGAGGAAGAAGAAGTAGGAAATGCCCTCCTAGGGTGACAGAAGAGGAAGGGAAGCGAAGGGGACGGTGAGTGATGTCGAGGGTCGCCCTGCCCGCTGCGATAATATTTGTTAGTACAATATCCGTCCCAAATATCCATTTATAAAATTGAGCAAGGCACTTCCAAGCGACAGGTGAAACCGCCAGGATCCCAGAGATCCATCTCCTATCTCGATACGTTCACATTTGACCTACAGCTGAACATTTTTACCTGGCAGGTTTACCATTATAGTAATAGGAGAAGGCTCAATAAATTATTAGCACCACAGAATATTTTATTTCTAAGAAAGATTTAATATTATCTACACAACCTTTATGAGGTAATAAGGATAATTCAGTAATTTATTTGTTTACAGTCCTTCAATGTTACAGATCATAACTAAAAAAATTGTATTATTTTAAAGATTCCTTTAAATAAAAATATGTTTATTATTACGCCATAGACTAACCACAAGTTCCAGATTATATGAGCTTTTATTTTTGAAAGTAGAGCTTATATTTTCATATTCCCGATATCTAAAGGTTTCCAATCGAATTACGTTAAAAATATGTGTAAACGGGCAATTGTTATCACTTAGCACTCAGCAAAGTTTGAAGAAACCCTACACACTTCTTTAATTTTATTATGAAATAATAGTCATTACGGCTTTCAAAAATAACAGCTCATATAATTAATCTTATATCTTTAACAATTATATCGTAAAAGACACATTCAATGTATGTAAAATGTAATATATATTTAACGTTTGTTTTATTTCATTCAATTTTTTCTATTTTCGGATCTGTAATGAAAATATTCGGATATGCAAATAAAAAAAAAATGCTGGCTTTTTATGAATATTTACTAATTACTTATTAAATAGAAGAATGTTCACAACTATAAGTTTAACTACTACGTTGTTTTAAGACTTAAAAGACGTAATGAACTTCTAATAACATAATAAATAAGAGGGGAAAACCTACAACACTACAACCCGTAAAAAGTCTGGGGTTCAGTCCTTACAATCCTGACTATTTCTAGGACAACGGTTGTGCAGGGAAGTGATTTGCATGAGATCGACCGCCAGGTGAGGGTACCCACTTTATAGATGCTGGATAAGACCTAGGGAGTTTCTACATCCCCGTCTGTTAACAGATTAAATATTTATCTGCCGAAACCGGTCTCGAACTTTAGACGCTGAGTTGCTGGTCTTACCACTGAGCTACTCCGCTGACTAATATACAACAAAACAAATATATTTATATAAGTATATGAATGGATGGATGGATGTGTTCGTAGACTAAACTAACTAATACTTTTACCATGAAATTTCAATTTTGAAGTAGCAGAGAACCCAGACTATAAATTTTATGGATCGTAAATCGACGTAACGAATTAGTAAAGCTAAGCTATAAAACGTAGGCAGTAAAGGCAGATACGAATACAGGGGCATTAGAAGGGACATTTTCTAAGAGACATTAAGTGAATGATTCATTGAGGAGTTCTAGCTGTGAGATACTAAATGGTGAGGGTTGCACGGGTCAGCATAATGTCAATATAAAAAACTGCACACGTCTTCGCCATTAGCGTCTAAAAAATAATCAGAAATATTATTTACAAGTCATTGATAGAGCAATAAATTTCAAATTAGCTCATTTCTATATTAGAAGCTTAAATAGAGTTAAAAAAAGAAAACAAGTAAATTTGGACCCGGCAGAATGACAAAAAAGGTATTTACGCATCTTGAAAAGCTGAAAATGTCCAACACGTGGGTTAAGGATAATGAAAAGAACATCGAAGAGCTGGAGGTCCCTTTGGATAGTACTGAAGAACGTTCTTAACTTAGGATGGAACTTTAGAATGCTCTGGATTTTCAGAAAGTCAAAAGAGAAAAACGAGTGTAATTTGGACGCAGGAGAGAAACCAAAAACACGGGGAGAGAATAAATTAAATAAGCAAAAAAAGAAAACAAAAGGCGTAGTCCAAAGTGGTTCGATCTTTATATAAAAAAAAAAAGAAAGAAAATTCTGATTGTTTCGTTGAACGTCATTTGATGATACTATGGCTGACCGGAAGATGCTACAGCGAGGATCCTAAATTTTTCCTAAAAAGGTCTATTTGGATAGGGATATTTAACAAGTTGCTGCCGCCGAACAAGCTCGGGACTCCCCCTATTTACATCCCTTCCGAAGGACGGTATAACCAAGGATTTTTTACACCCTAAAAAAACCTAGGCCCACCTGATGGGCTGCGAACCTGCGATCTGGGGCATTGTTGCTTGCTATGCTTTTTTTTAGCCATTACTTTTAACCATAATACCACTGATAAACCCAAAAGAAAATTATTTTTTAGTGTTTTCATCCTGAAAAAAGAAATGGTAAAGCATAAAAAAATTAATATAAAATTTGAAATATAATTAATTTCATAAACGATATATAGTTTGTAATTGGGCATGCTTTTGATCGGTTATATTGAATGGAACAGTGAGAAATTACATATTCATTGAATTTCTATAGATATAAATCAGAAGTAAAACGGGGTAATAAAACTTTGTGTTCGGCAGGAATTAAGGAAACTATTCTTTACTGAATCCGGAAATAATTGACTTTTCGATAAAAAGTTGTAAAAGTGGCTTTTACAAAATATACAGAAAATAATAACTTGTAATTAAAATTGTCGGACAATATTGTATATTCCAGAGTAAGGGGTGCACAACGAAATTTTACACCTAAAACACTCCGTTTTTTGGCTAAGCGAGAGGCGTATGAACATACATATAGACGTTACATACTAGTCAAAACGGATATATCTCTTGAAATCAGAAAATAGAAAATAAAAAAAAAAAGTGATTACAAATCTGTGTCCAAGGAAATAAAAAGCAATCTTTAACATTTTACATTAATCCCTATTTAGGTTGAAGTGCTTTTATTAATTGAATTTATTTATAAATACATCCTTTATACAGGCTCATTATTTATTTTGAAATCAAGAAATAAAAATAATCAAAGTCGTACAATTTCGAATCATTCCAATTTTCTCATCATTGTAGATAATTTATTTACTTCCCCATTTTATTGAGAGCGGTTATTCATGTATTCATCCTGGATGGTGATTCAATCGAATTAAGATCTAAAGTGATGACTAACATATTGAAGGAACGAACCCATTCAGGCGGATACTGTCAGCTGAGAGATACGACGTGTCCTTAGAAGGTCGCCTCGGTAACATCGGAGATGATCGTGGGTTGTTAGCAACCTGATTCCCTATAGTGCACCGATTAATCAAGAAACTGGTTCAACTCAGGTATCGTTAGTAGCATTTTATGAGCCATAAGCATCATTTACTGCAACACGTTATTACAATATATACTCCCAATGAGGCCAATCACAGCAGATATATCGAACAATCTCAGTTACCATCGGTATAGTAATTAATACGCGCCAATCGATGTTCGCTGAACTCCAATCGATAATATAAAATCCAGATTTTTAACAACTAAAAACGTTCGTAAAAACTTTATTATAGCTCTTACAAACTTTTCAAGGCTCACTGTTTATGAGTTAAGTGACGAATTTTCCAAAATCCTTTCTTAGTGCGCGTTGCACTTATAAAATGTAGGTACCTACTTTTCAAGTCCGAATTTCAAGTCTGTAGCTTAAGCGGTTTTGGCTCTGCGATGGTCTTATCAGTCAGGAAGAACACTTTTATATATACAGATGTAGCTCTATTTATAAAATATTGTCTATTTTATTCAAAAAAAAAAATATTGTCGGCACGGAATATTGTTACACCATAAACTGAAAATAAAATACATCTAAAAGACTACTCAATAACTATTAAAAAGCTGTAAACCATACTCCTTTGAAAACACTGTATTAAAAATCCTTTCTAAAATAGATCCTAGGGGGGAGTGGTTTCAAATAAATGGCTAATAAAATCAGTAGAAGGACCTAACATGGAATAAATTAATCATAATATCTATAAAAAATAACAACTAGTTTTTCATTTCTAACCATTGAACGCGAAAACTACTCTTTCAAATTTTAAGCAAACCATCATTAGACTCACTGATTGCAATCATAAACTATACCAGTTCTATCTTCAACAGAATATTTTTTTTCGGCTATAGCTCAGCGGAGTGGCTCAGTGGTAGAGCACTGAGTTGCCTTGCCAAAAATCCTGGTTCAAATCCCGCTGCAGGCAGTACTTCTATTTAGTCTGTTTGCAGCCAGAGATGGATCATATGGGATCTTGGACCCTAGTGGGGCTCACCCAGCCTCTATAAAATATTATAAAAGTAGGGTACCCAAAATAAGGAGGGGAAATCTGGTGGGAAAAAGTCACCTTTTTGCAGAATCGTTGTCCATGAGTCTCTACCACGTACTGAACCCGTTCACGGGTTGTAGTGGTACAGGGTTTTATATATATATATATATATATATATATATATATATATATATATATATATATATAGCCCAACCAATATAGCGCAAAGAATTCTCGATTTGCCACAAAAGCAAAACAGTCTCAAACCTTACAAAATAAATCGGTCAACATGTTCAAGATATAAGCGTGAGGCAGTAAGAAATAATGATATCGTGATGTAGCCACCTTAACCAATGAGTATGTGGAAAAAAATCTTTAACAGTTCGATTTGACTGAATGATACATATCTAACGATATGTCTGTTTTCCCTCTATGGCGCATACAAGTCGAGTATTCTGTACAAAAAGTTGCTTGTACGAAATATAATCTGTAAAAATCTTGCTTAAAATACAAGTAATAATGAATTTTATTCAATAAAGACTATTCCATAATACATAATTACATCAGATTTAATAACTCTTTAATCATTCTTAGCTACATACAGCTGCGATTGCCCATTGCCCATTGCATGATTGAAAAGATGTTCTAATGAGGATTTTTTATTTTAACCATCTATTATTTATCATTTAGAGTTTATACCCTAGCAATCAACAATAAATTCAAATGCTAATAAACAATATAAAAATAATCCTTAAGTCCCTGAATAAGTACTGCTTAAATAACATTATAAAAAATGTTACCTAAATTTCTGAAAGCTAAAACACTCAAATCTATGACAAAAATCTAAGTTCTTTATCTTTCTTAAAAAAACCAACAGAAACAAAAACCTTCTGCTGACTTGGCGAGCACTTAACTCGGCAACTGGTGGGTGGAGATCAGATAAAAAAATCATAGCAGCAGTAACTCCCAATAGTATAGAAATAACTAAATCAATGGTTTCCAAGACATGGTCATTTATGATCATATATTCGTCAGATGTTTATAGCGATCTCTTCTCAGTTAGCCCCTTTTTTCAGAATTTTGTGTGAAGATAAAATTTTATATAGCCAGCCTACTATATTTTCGGTTGGAATCCTCCGAAAATAAATATTGTAGTATGAGGAAAATCGGTGAGAGTCAAAAGTATCATGATACTTTAAATAAGCTATACCATGATATGTAAACCACACTCGATAAACAGAATAAATAGAATGTATTTTTTTTCCTAATGATTATATAAACAATGCAATCGTTATAAAATGAAAATGGCAAATTAGTTTTTTTAATTAAAATCATTCGTTCAAAATTAAACGTTATCAACATACTTTGAAGTATTTTTACATACAAAATATAGCTTCTTGAAATTTAACGAATATGTTTCATTCATGGTCAGTTCTGATATCAAGACCTTAAAGCAGGTTTAGGAAAAATACATTTGAATGCAGTTTTTGTTGGTTGGAGAGACAAGTTTCTATCACCAACAATTACTATCTGTTATTTATGCAAATATTTAAGGTGAACTTTATTTTATTTGGAGAATGAAGAAAATTGGGAGGTGCAGTCAAGAAAACACCAAATAAGTCAAAACTTGTTTATATTTGTGCCGACGATTCGACCTACCTTGTAGGTCATCTTTAGGGCTAATGGGAGAGGCGGCTGGGTGAAACTGGGTCTGTTCCAGAAAAAAGTAGATATAAGTCCTCGTGCGCCTGCTAAGCCCGAACAGCCACAATCCATGAATCTGGACCGATTTGTCACTGTCCTTGAACCCGATTGTATTAGAGGGAAGGACACTGGAGAATGGAGGTCTGGTTATGGAGCTATGACAATCTACCACTGCAACACGGAAACCATGGTTCGTACCAACGTGAGGTTGGGTCATCTCTTCCAAATATATTTACACAACATTTAAAAAAAATAAAGATGTTATATATAGGATAATCACAAACATATTGGAACATAATAGAGATTTGAACCAATACTGCTACTACTACTAAAGGATTCCTCAACAATTTTGTTCCACTCTACTCGGTTTCTGTTTCCATTCAGTGGCGCCTTTTTCTTTAAGTTCCTTTTCACCACCTTACATCCACCGTCTACGTGATCGGCCAACTCTTGTTTTGCCAATTTTAGCACCTTTCAGGAGTTTACAGAGTACTCTTCAATCGGAGATTGACATAAGGCGTACGTGGAAGATTTGGACCAAATGAGAGTATCCTTATATAAGGAGTACGCTTCAGCATTAGAGCAAATGCTCCATACATTGCTAACATTATCTAACACAGGACCATCAATTTTTACTAAAACCTTTCACTCGAAAATTAGAAGCCATTTTTTTATTGCAGCAGTGAGTGTCCATGTTTCTGCATCGCGGGTAAGCACTGCATTTATTAAGTTTTGTTTTACCGCATCTTGACAAAATTAGACTTTCGAAGAGTCTAAATTTCGCGAAATATACTCTGTTGGCTGCCAGGATTCTTCTATTTACTTCGTTTATTCTTTTGTTCTCATCGTTCAGCTCTAAGTCAATATCGAGAAACTTTTTAACTCTTTTAAAAGAAAATCCATCTATATAGATTGTGGAGCTGATACTAACTAACATATTAGTTTGAACGAATACATCTCTCAATAGATTTTAATGAAACAGGAAAAAAAGAAACTGAAACAAAAGACCATTTCTCTCCATTCGACATTTATCTGGATAGGGGAGGGGGTAGAGTGAATGCGGTTCCAACCAATAAGCATTAAGGACAAATCGATTCCGCAATGCGTTGCAGCAAAAAGGGATAACCGGAGGCGCCGAGGAGGCGAGCGAGGGTGAAACGGGTGCTCTGCTTTGTAGGGAGATGTCTTCCATTCCAACTAATGCAATCAGCAAAGGATCTTACGGTTTTATAAACAAATAAGGATTCGTTGAAGATGGATCGTATCCTATAAGAAGGATATCATACAGAACCGTATTCTTCGTGCATGAAATACTGAGAAATTGTAGATTAATACAAACTCCCTCCTCCCTACTAAAAAAAAGTTACATTTGGCAATTTCTACAGTGCTAGTAAATAACAACAACCCGATTAGTTTGATTTAGTTTAATTAAAGTTTAAAACAATAAACAATAGTTTAAAAAACACGCGTAAATAGGGAAAAAACTAAAAAGTAGAAAAAAAAATATTTATTTTTTATGCAAGATATACGACACTATCCGACAGTAGTCATATGTTTGTCAACCTCACTCAAAGGTGTAAGTTTGTATGTTTATGTATACCTTAGTATACATATTAGGAGTATTTTAATTCCTTAGGAGCTTTCTTACTATTCTTTCAGCGCTATGAATAAGTTATTAATCCGAAACCAAACAAAAGCCAAAGTTATCTTCAAAAACCAATTACCCAATATCGGAAGATTGTGAGTTAAAAGCGGTGTACTTCAAATGTAAAAATGTTGGTAGTACACCAAATGGAGGAAGACTTTGATGCTTTACAACTTTAATTTCACGAGTTTTCCTCTCGAAGTAGCGATTTCCAAGCTGCAGAGCCATGCATCTCACTTATGGCAGGGCAATAAAAACTAATCATTCGGTAAATGTGTGTGCTACAAGGGGAGCACCGTTTTTCTAATCTTAAAGGCAGCGAAATAAAATTCTTCTGCTCATTAGATCCTTGAACGATCCTTCCACAAATCTTTTTATCGTTTGCGACGTAATTTGTTTTGTGTCAGCTTAAAATAGTCCATATCTTACGCGAAAACACTGATTATTCGAGTGTTTGAACTTTTTTTTTCATAAATTTATATCTTTGTATCTTAGTAGCTATTCAAAAATATGATATGAAAAACTTACAGGAAATTTAAAGTTACCTAAACGCCAAATGGCAATTTTTTAAACCTTAAATACATAGGAAGCATCTTATAAAGGAAAATTTAAAAAAACAGATTATTCAAGACGCTGATATACATAAAAACAGAGATTGAAAATATGGATTTTTCTGTAACAAAGAAGCAACACAAATAACATACCTAAAAGTTAAGGTTAACTACTTTTTTGAAAAGCGGAATGATTTCTCTATTGAGCTAAGTAACATATTACAGAACCGGGAGAATGACAATTTCGAGAAGTATAATTGACTTTTTTAGACCCAACAGCATTTAACCAAATTGTGTTGTTTGAAACTGATTAGGGCTTATCAGATTATCAGATTAGGACTTATCTGATAAGGGCTAAGGAGAGTAGCAGCTTTACGTTGGTCAGTTGAATAAATAGCATTGGTTTCTAGACTATTGTAGTGGGTGAAGGAAAAATTCACCACGTCCATATCGATCCTTTACGATATGGATATATACAACGATATTATGATCAATACAAAGAATCAAGAAGACATATATCATAGAAATGTATTAAAATCATTTTTTAGAAGACAAGATAAATGAAGATATCAAAGCAACAAGATGAGTGGAAAGCATTCACAATTTCTCGCATATCCGTTTTTTGTTTTATTTTTTCATAACGAAAAAAAACACAGCTATCGAACTGATGTTTATAACTTGCAAACAAGACTAGAAGGAATGTCATAATAATGCTTTCAATCGAAAGTCAAGAATGGAAAAACAAATAATTTTTCGGATTATCGCTCATCAATAAAGAAGCTAATATGTGTCTTTTTGGTTTTTACGAACAATTAAATAAAAAAACTTCATAATTCCGGTAGGCCTCGGAATATATC